>JACVVK020000033.1:1767500-1890000 GCA_018292915.2 Batillaria attramentaria
CATGACCAGTCGCTCATGACCAGTCGCTCACAACACTCACACGTCGCCCATGACCAACCCGTGGGTCGCCTATGACCAGCCGCCGGTAGTTCATGGCCAGTCGCCCATGACCAGTCGCTCATGACCAGTCGCTCACAACACTCACACGTCGCCCATGACCAATTTCGACCTGTCGCCCGCCGCCTTTGACCTTGCGTGGGTCGCGCATGACCGGTCGCAGGGCGCTCACGGACCCTGTTTGCCGGGTTTGTTACCTCCTGACACACATGTATTCTCACACACACACACACACACACTCACACACACACACACACACACACACACACACACACACAGAGTTACACAACCACAAGAGCCAGAACGGGACTTGGGGGAGTGAGGGGGTAGTGGTAAGCAGAAACTGACACACATGTATTCTCACACACACACACACACACACACACACACACACACACACACACACAGAGTTACACAACCACAAGAGGCAGAACGGGACTTGGGGGAGTGAGGGGGTAGTGGTAAGCAGAAACTAGCCAAATGCTTCCCAAAAGAAAGGAGACTTCACTCGGGATTTAAAGCACGGCAGAGTAGGAGAGTGGCTGATAGAGGCAGGCAGTTCCCGGGACTGCGGAAAAGTAAAAATATTGAATTGACTAATTACTTTTTTTAATTTTCACAGTTATTTTCGATGATTATTTTGATTGACTCAGTTGATTAAAAAGATGATAGTGGAGATTTTTGTGCTTGTTTACAGAGATGGTACATGAGTCAATCAGGAAGAATGCAGCCCACTTCATGACCCTGATGCCCATGTTTGCCCAGCGTCTGGCACAAAGGGACTATGACCTTATACTCCTCTCCCCTCTCAAGAAAAGACTCCTCCTGAAAATGTACATCATAGGTAAATGGGAGTACTTTTCTTCTCTGTCATTTAACATTTGTCATTTTCAGGGGAAAAAAAATCACTGAAAAATTACAGATTTACTTGTTTGATTATCAGACGCTTGACATGAGCCAAGAGAATTGTTATTTATATACATGTATGTGTAAGTTGTGGCCTGAGATTAACTTGCATCCAGTCATCCACATGAACTTTCTTTGTTACACTGACTGTGTTCTCCTTGCGCTCAGCTAACCAGAGCACAGAGAATGTAGCCCTTTTACATCAAGAAGACACAATTTTGTGTATGGAGAGGTACAAACATTGTCTGTGCTTTTATCCCACAGATGATGTTTTGCAGTATAAAAGTGCAGTGTCAGCCTCTGCTTGCTGACAGTGAGAGAGCTCGTTTTGATTTCATGTTGTACACTTTCAGATATCTGTGATACATGTACTAGAGATCTGTTAAACAATGATTTATGCACACACATATGTATGCTTGTGTGTGTGTGTGTGTGTGTGTGTGTGTGTGTGTGTGTGTGTGTGTGTGTGTGTGTGTGTTGCAGCTGTGTGGATGGATGGCTGCCAGAGGCGGAAGACTCACCAGCAGTTGACCCAGCAGGTCCTGGCGCGAATCTGGGAAGAGTCACCTGACATCGTTGCAGTGACAGGTGCGGTGATCGCTGCTGTGCCATCAGAGTAGTGTGAATTTTGACATGTTTGTGGTGTGATTTGTGTGTAGTATGACATACATTCATGATATTCCTGCCATTCCTAAGCTAGCTGTTTGTAGTATTTGTTTTAGGAACATTTGTCAGTTGACTACCCAAACACTCTAGCTCTTTCACAGAGTGAACCTACCCAGTGTATTGCATTTACATTGTCACCCCAATTGATGTCCCAGGTTTGTCAGCTTGTTCATTCACTGTTGTTGATTTGCAGAGGAGAGGGAGTATAGAGAGGATCTGTACCCTGAAACTATACAGGGGCCAGACACGGAGGCACTGTACACAACGGGTACCCTTGACATGGACAGGGGACTGTACGACTTGAATCGGGTCAGTTCTTCTTCTTTGGTTTATCATCCACCTCAATCATTGTGAAGATTCTGATGATAGTTTGTGCACAGCTGTATTAGTCTTCTGTTGTGTTCATAATATCTGGAAATAGAGGCAAGATTTACACTGTCCCCTGCTGAAGACACACAGGATTGGCACAAACTTCTCCTTTTCTCATCTGTTGCTGTTCTTTTTGTTTCTTAGTGATAATGCAAGTGTTTGGACTGGTGGAGATTTTGTCAGAAAAAAGGTGTGCAGTTGTCTAAGGTGGAAAATATAAACATGCTTCTTTAAAACATATAAACAAAAACCACCACCAGAAAATCAAACAACAACAAAACCCAACAAAAACAAAAAACACAAAAATCAACGATGTTGACCAACCAGCTGAAATAATTATGCTGTAAATCAACATTGTGTTATTGCAGATGGAGGTTGAGGAAGAGAGTCTATCCTCCTTCCTGAAGAGGGCACCACCAGTCCTGGAGATCAAGGAGGAACAGAGGTGAGATTTTGTACAATTTATAGGTCCTAAGTTCCAAAAGTGAAGTGGTCAAAGTGGGTTTTTGTGTCACATTGGATCACTTAGAAAAGTTTATTATAATGTGCACAATATTTTGACAAGAGGTGTGTACCTGAGTGATGTCTTTTTTTTTTCTTTCTTTTTTTTTATCAGGACAAGTTCCCAGGTCTCAGCGCCATCCCAGAGTGAAGGAACAACCTCAGGAACACAAGCAGCAGGAGCAGAGAACCCTGCTTTCATTGCCGACGAAGACATGCAGGCGCAGCAGACGCTGACAACATCAGAACCACAAGATATGTCCGAAGCTCCACCCAATGTGCTGGTTGACCTAGAGGTCAGACAAGAGGAAGGTGACTCTGGTGCTGGTGAGACCATGGAACTATCAGGCTTCCAGCCAGGAGAGAGTAGCACCGACATAGTGGATGATGCTCAGGGTGAGCCTCTATACTAGTGTAGTTTAACAGTCAAACCCGTGTAGACATCCACCTTAATATGTGATTCCATGGATTTTTTTTTATCAAAGTCTTCCGTCACAGATGAGTTAATATGTGATTCTATGGATTGCAGATGAATTTAATTGTTTTTGCTTTTAGCATGGCCTATTTTTGTTCTACCTCAGACGACAGTTCACCTGATGACAACAGTGGGTCTGATCAGCATCAAGATACAGGAACGTCGACCACATCCAGCGAGTCCAAAACTTCTGTGCAGACAGAGACCTCAGATGAGTCAACCTCCACAGCCAGTTCTGCATCTACAGTTAAGCAGTGATCATTTTAGCTTCCTGCTTGCCACGCACAAATCTGCAAGTCACCATGGAAGCTGCAGTTTTCAACTACAAGCATAATTTATGGAACAACATTCAATTTTCCTTTTTCACACGGTGTAAAGTATGATGACAGAGATCAGTGACAGCTGACTGCTTTTCACTTTACATAAGGCTTTATACTAGACATCTATTCAGAAGACATATTCAGGAACAGAGCAAAACAAATTGACTGATTCAAACTTCATTGATCTTGATGAGGAAAATGCTTGTTTAAAAAGGCAGGTAAGAATTGTTTCTTCAGTGGAAAATCTACCAAGTTTCAGAAGAGTGCTGTGGTAGACATTAGGACATTGGGACCATGTGGAATGTATTCCCCTGTACATATATGCAGCTGATCAGCTGATATTAAAACTTATTCCTTCAGCTACTAAAAGGAACATTTATTGTAACAAAGAGCCACCAGTAATATTGGCCCTGAACTTGTACTGTACGGACTTGAAAGATCATTCATCAACTTTTACTTGATTATTTTTATTTGATAATCTCAAAATGCAATACAGTCTACTGTGTACAGTTCCTTTTCTTTGTTCTGATAACTGGTGTTTCTGCCATTTATCTTTGCCTTTGTGTCTGTTGCATTGCTGTTCAATTTTCATATTGTTGGAAATTTTGTTTGATAGCTGGTCATGCCAACTTTGCTGAAGTACACATGTAACTTGTCACACATTTTTTAACAAACTTGTCATGTAGTTGTAAGATTTTCTGATGTTAAAGTTGGTATATCTGGCATTCAACCCATACAAAAAAATTGCACACATCCATGGAAAATGCTGACCTGACACACCTCAGACTTGTGAACAATCTCCTCTTTGTTTTTTTTTGTTTTTGTCACACACACAGTCCATGGTCTTCTGTCACCGAAGGATGGGTGTTGTGATATTTTTACTATTGTTTTCTGGTCCTTTTCTCGCCCACCGTTCCATTTCATCATTCCCCCCTTCCTTCCTATTTATACAGCTTTTGTATGACATTTTGTTTGTGAATTTTGTTTTTTAAAAGGAGCTGGTCTCCAAAATGGATGAATAACCCCTCACCCCAACCCCATGAGTGCAGGGCTCATGTAACTTACTGTGCAATCTTAACTCCGTCCATATCAAACTTTGTGTACTGTGATAATCAGGCCCGACATATACAGTGAAACATATCCGTTCTTTCACTTAAAATCATTCCTTACTGCTGTGCATGGTGTTTGGAACATTAACTTTCTTTCAGACATTGACAGGACAAATGGTTCATTTTTTTCCATCAGGTTTGTTTGCAAAGCATGAAACGGCCATGTTTATGGTTGGATTTGTTATCAGTTAAAGATGAAAATGGAATTGAAACTGTGATTAACAAAACAAAAATAAATAAATCAATTTTAAACTAGAGAGGCAAAAGCCTCCATGGCTCCCTTGTGACAAGGGTCAAGGTCATTCACAAGTGTATGTTTGTAAAGCGCTTATCACTATCTATCATCATGGCAAGTAAAGTGTCTCCGGCGTTCCGAGTTCCTGGCAATATTACAATTTTCCCCCAAACAGTTTGTATGGCCTTGACCTTGGGTCAAGGTCATTAAAATGAGATCACATCAATGTCTATTATTATGCCAAGTTTGACGCCTCTAGTATTTGTAGTTCCTCTGAAAACGGTAATGTTAAAATTCACAACAGACAGCTTTAATGACCTTGACCTTCAGTCAAGGTCATTCAAAAAGGTTGGTCTCATTGCGGTCTATCATCATGCCTTGTTTGGTGCCTCCACTGTTTGTTGTTTCAGAGAAAATGCCAAGGTTAAAGTTTCCCAAAAACAGCCTGCATGGCCTTGACCTTGATTAAGTCATTGAACACAGGTATATCAGTGAAGATGTTGCCAATATCTATCATCATGCAAAGTTTGATGCTTCTGGTTCTTCTAGATTCTGAAAAAATGCAAATGTAAAAATTTCCAGACTGCTTCATTGACCTTGACCTTGGGTCAAGGTCATAAAAAATGGTTCGTGTGCATAGGTCTTTTCACTGTCTATCAGCACGCCAAGTTTGGCGCCTCTGCTGTTTGTTATTTCTGAGAAAATGCCAATGTTAAGGTTTCACAAAAATAGCTTGTATGGCCTTGACCTTGACACAAGGCCATTGAATACATGTATATCTGTAAAGTTCTTATCAATGTCTATCATCATGCAAAGTTTCAAACCTCTGGTCTTTGCAGATTCCGTGAAAATGCCAATGTAAAAATTTCAAACAGACAGCGTTAGTGACCTTGACCTTGGGTCAAGGTCATTCAAAATGATATGTTTTGAAAGGTCTTATGGTTGTCCATCAGCAAGCCAAGTTTGGTGTCTCTGCTGTTTGTAGTTTCAGAGAAAACGACAACGTTAAAGTTTTCTGGACACACAGACAGACAGACAGACAGACGGAGGGTTATTACATAGACTCCCATTGTTACACAAGGGAGCCAAAAATCTGTGTATTCACTTATGATGGAAGGGTCACAATTTCTCAAATAAATTTTTGAGTATTCACTCTACATGCTTTGTGTTTGAACCTTTGATCCTTATTCTGTTTGTTGGTCAGTTCACGCAGCCTTCTTATGAAAATAACTGATGAGCACACACTCATCCATAAACTTAGATCAAACGTATGTGAATGCATCCCGACAACCAGTGGAAAACATGATCTTTAGGAAACTGTTCCATTGATTGTTAAATTTAAACCTTTTCAGCAAACTCAACTGAAGTGTTACCAGCACACACACACGCCTTTCACAAACACACCTTGCCCACACAGTTGATCAGCCAAGATGACTTTTATTTTCATCAGGGATCTCTACACAGTGATGAGGCTACAGTCTCTAGTACAGTATTAGTTAGAATGAAGAACAATATCAGTGGTCCCTCATGACTCAGTGGTGGCTCTACCAACACCAACAAACCAGCCACTCGACTATATCTCATACAGTAGTACAGGGTACAGGTAATGTATACAGCAATATGTGAGTATGAGGCGCAGAAAGTTCACTACACCAGCCTTGATAATCTGGAACAAATTAATCAACATTTTAAACAACAGGATGCATGGGGTTTTCATTTGCTTTTTTTTTCCCCTCGAAGCTACATCATGACAGCTGTGAAAATTTCTTCGCATTGGAGACAGAAGCTGGTTTTGCCTTACTGAAGGTTAGCTGTTGCAATAAAAAATAAAAAAAAACCCCAATAACAACAATAACACTGGTGGCTGTCCACCCTTGTAGATCACTTACTTATGTTGAACCATAGAATCACATGCATTTCACTTGTCTTGTATTCAGGTCACAACTGGAGGGGGAAAAAAAAAAAATCCATGCCTTGCACAGAGAAAGAGAGCAAAAAAAAATAATCCCAGAACAACAAACACGGCAGAAAGAAAATTCAGGCCAAAACCAGTAAGGCGGCAGTGCACTGGGTGGCGAGCGGGGCTAGGGTTAGAGTTACTTGAAAATTGGCAAAACCTACTTCACAAGAGAACATGCCTGAAGAGGGAATGTGCGGGTCTAGGTATAGCAAACACTACAATGTCCTTTCACACGAAGGTGTTCCACCAGAACTCAATCCCCTAAGTATTAAAATCTCTGAAAGAGAAGCAGACTCTAATGTACCGAGTCAAAGGTGTGATGTACTCAAAAACGGCAAAATCTCTGTTCTCTTCACAGAAATGATCAGACTGTGCCATCACGTTGTTTTCAACGGAATCTATAAACATATTGCACCATTTTGGACTACTAAACATGGGTCAGGTATGTTCCAGTTGTAGTGTACTGTTGAATGGAACGCCAACTGACCTATGTGTGAAAGACAGCAATCAAGTTCACACAAACAAGCCAACTGCGCAGGGGCACAGGAACAAAATGTTATTGCTGGTAAAATGCAGATACATGTGTCGGTATACTTCTAAATGGAATGGATGTGTCTAAGGGGTAAAAAATGTGGGGCCATACAGTAATTTGTTTCAATCTGTTTGGTCATGGAATGGAACTTGAGACATTACTTTAGATCAAAAGCTTTAAAATTCTGTCATGGAATGAAAAATGAGAATGAGCAATAAGTATGACTTTAAAAAGGGTAACAGAAAAGCACAATGTCAAGTGCTTACAGACAGGACAAATTCTTAACGGCACATTTCCTCTTGCTTCTTCCATATACTGCTGAACTGTACAGACAAACACATCCCAAGTAGTTACCTATTCAGTCAGGGTGTCCTGTACATACTGCCAATGGTAACAGACTTTCATCAAACGTGGGCAGTGTAGCAAGGGCAAATAAAACAGCTAACTTAACGGTTGCCTCTGGCTGGGGGAAACAAAAAGACAGAGCGGAAATTATGAGGCCATTCACTGCAGCGGGCGCGCATGCATCTCAATCATTACTTGCACTGAACGTTCATGACAACAAAATTCCCTGACAAAAACAAGTGACTAGACAAAACACAATGTGTCAGATGTCTTTCATGAACTAAGAACCTCAGTGCCTATCCCGTGACACATTTCCATCACACATAGCCCACAGGTATTCCAAAATATGGGACAGAGTGTGCCCGCTTCTCAAGATCTTTGCCAACAGATTTTTTAAGCAGGAAACTACAGAAAACACAGCCTTGCAGCAAGGGAGTGATAGCAATTTCTCCATTTACAGATCATGAAATTCTAGGCAAGAATACTTTATGCACAGATCTAAGTTCTAACTGGAGGTCTAGAAACAGTATATATCAATGTTTACAGAAAAGAGAGACTGTTATAAAAAAGTAAAATAACTGCACAGAAAAAAAAAGCTCTGTACCAAATATGATGAGTGCACAGCTAACAAAATAAAAATCACAACCATAACTTAATGGAAGAAACCACATGACAGCCTGTACAATAATGCTATTTGTGCACAAAAATAGCCCTGAATACAATACAAACAGTAATTGAAATATAGTATAACAATAAGGTAATGATAATAAATGACAAAAAAAAAAAAAAAAAGGAAATCGTCATTACTATGCACACCACATGTCACCACTAAACAATCACAGGAATGTGTGGTACGATTAAGGTACATGTACTAGTAACTCCGAAACATCTGAGAAACAGCTGTCAGATGTAAAAAAAGAAGAGAGGCATCAAATACCATTTTTTCCCCAAAATGCATCAACAGATGCATATATTGCACACTGTATGTATACGTTTTCAAAAAAAAAAAAAAAGAAAAAAAAAAGGGTGTATCAGTTTTGCACAATTTTGAACACCAATTTTATATATAATTATGTGAATACACGGAAGGCATAATGCCTGAACATGTGTAAAAATGCGTAGACATCAAGGAAACCTGAAGCAATCGAACTACACAAAGATGGCAAGGAATGTTCTGCTAAAGTGAGCCCTTGTCAGCAGAAAAGACAAACTGCACGCGCAGTATTTTGGAATGTACTGGCAACAATGATTTGAGCCTAGAAATTTACCACCGCCAACCACTGTAGATAAAATTTTGTACTGCTGAAAACCACTGAAAACAGACTGAACAAATACAATTTACAGACGACCAAAACAAAACTGATCCAGATATTCCTACTATACTTTATAAGCACTGAGTACACAAAGATATAGCTTAAAAAAAAAGAAAAAAAAAAGGAGAAGACAGCTGTTGATTTAGTTTCATTACAACAGAATTAGCCTATGGTACACAATAAATGCATTAGGTATCAGGATCACAGCTGTTGACTTCAAAGAGCACTGTACAAAACCACTTTACATTGTAACAGACTTCAAAAACCCACCACCAAAATGAACATAAATTGTCTTTAACAATAATTGTATTGTTGACAATAAAACAATATGCTATGAACAGTCTTGTTCCTGAAGTTGTATCTCAACCCAAAGAATGCTAACTGACAGTGAGGGATGAGCATAGAGGACTAAAAACATTACGGGATGCCAACACTGGTGACGGCTGAGAACTTTTAACAATGAATCAGTCACGATATGTTAGTAGCGACCATAGTTAATCCAACATCTCAGGTCTGAATACAAACCACACACTCTGTGATGTAGATCTGTTCAACAAATGCTTGAGATTCTGCTAGGTGGAATGTCAGCAATGACCAGCTTACTTTGTGTTCAATCCAACATGGGGGAGTGACCCAAAAATGAAACTGACAAACAAGTTGGAAATGACATTGTGTGTCTGCTGTAAATTACAAGTACTGTTAATACATTAGTGCTTCCACTCAAAACAAAAACAAACTGCAGTTGGAGGAAGATCTTATGAACCTCACCTGTATTTTGTGACCCAAGAGGAACACAAACCTTCCAGTGAAGTTGGCCTAGACGTGCAAAGTTTGATTAAACCACTGAAACAGAACAAGATCTAACAATCCAAGCTATATGGAACGGTGCTCACACAGTCTACTGGTCCCCATGTCACTACACATACTTTAAGAAAAATGGAAAACACAGCCAAGCCTGCAGCACTCAAAAACAAAAGCAGATGTATACATGTAGATATATAACGGAAGGGAGGACCAACACAATCACGATGCTTCACACATGAATGCATGAAAACAAATGGCACCCTTGAAAAGACAGTTTTGCTAATTATGCCTACTTCTTCTTGTCTCCTTGTCAAGAAGACTAGAAACATGTAGAGATCTCACAAACAACGAACATGATCTTAAACCGCAGTTCAGTGCTTGCTGTATGTCAGTTTCAAGGAACTGATTCACAAACGGGTTCTTGTTTAGAACCAGCGACTACAGACAAGCTTGAAAATCTACCTCCTTCAAAACAAGACATTTCTCTGCACACTCAGAACGGCTACACAGGACACATGTATGTGAGGTCACTCAAAAGCAGTCTCAAAGTAAGATTTTCTTGAAAACGGTCACACTCTACTTACACACGCACCTGTAGATAAAGTCATGTACCAACACTCCACATTAGAATCAAAAACTCACACATGTATACACTACTATGTTACAGAGCCTTTCCAATTTGATGAAGCCACAACCCTTACGACAAATTTTCGAATGCCAATAGGTGCCCCTGAATGTAGACACGCATAACTTGTCAGGGTAACTCTACATTTTCTTTGTGGCTGGCCTCAAACTGCTTGAAGTTGAACCTCTTCGTGCATGGGTGAACTCTGTCAATTGCATCTACCAAGAACCAAAACTGAGGAACGGATGTTACTTACATAACCTTGACTGGCAACCACTCTGTTCCCCTTTTTATTTTTGGCATAACAGTAGGCAAAGCTCCTCCACAAATGAAACCATTAATGTGATGAATGTGATGGTGGAATATGTACACAAGAAAGCATCAACATTCTCCAAGCTTACGATACATCCACGTACTGTCTATTTTTGTAACACCCACCTTATGCACAGTGCAAGTGACCACTTTATGGTGGAGAATGAGTAACACAGTGTGTTAGACTGTGTGATGTATGAAATTGTGGGTGATCTACCCATCTGATCATCCTTGATGCACTGTTGCCGCTAGATCATGACAGTTATTGGCCGAGTCAGACATTCAGAAAAAGATAAAGTTCAATGTCACATGTCCTCAAGTTTTGTAGGCAACGGTCACCGAGGACCACAAAAGTAGACTGTACGTGGATCATGAGCTTATGTCAACTACCACATGCATACCTGAAAACAATGAATTACAAGAAACTTATGGTTGAATTATATTTTAGCTGTGCATTACTCCCTTTTACTCTTTTTCTTTTTAGTGGCAGTACCCACAGTGAAGTTGCACATTACCCACAAGTTCACAATATACAGCAGACAATGGTCTAACTTAAAGACAATCAGATGGTTTAATTTGTCAGAGTGCCAACATGATTTTAATTCATTATTACATTTCCTAACTCAGGGATCGTGCAGAGCTTTCTATCTGTCCATAAAAGGAAATGTTGATGGCTGAGTGATTGGACTTCAGAGGAATTGCAAAACCGTCTTCAGCAGTCCAGACCAGTGTGGATTTTATTTCACCCACCCCTGTAACATTGACGTCCCACAAACACAGGGGGGGGGGAGATTGAAGTCGAATTGTAAATGACCATGCAGCCATGCTAGTAAAGACATCCCACTCTGTAAAGCTAGAGGCGGGTAATGTTTCGTATTCTGTGGGTTTGATCCTGTGAGTGTGTGTGTGTGGATGTGGGTACTCCTCTCCAGAATGGTGAACCGGTCAACAGCCACAGCTATTACTCTGCATGTTGGGGTTCTCCGTCAGCCGCGTGGCCTTGGTGGTGTTGGACACCAGGGTGGGGTCGGAGTCGAGAGACTCAGACATCTTGTCACAGATGATGTCCACCAGACGCTCAAACACCGCCTTCACGTTGATGTTCTCCTTGGCCGATGTCTCGAAAAACTCCAGCCCTGTAAACAGAAATAAGTACTGTGAAACAATTCAGGACGTGCCATGGTTGTACGATAGATCAAGTGGTGGTCCCTAAGCATTAGGGGAAAAAAACATAAAGAAAAACGCCACCAAGCAGCCTTTGATGGAACAAATCTTTAAAGTAAACTTGTCTACACTGCTCAGTCTTTATGAAGATCCAGCTGCATGTAAAAACATTATAGCAAAATCCTTGTTCCTTGTTCATTACAGTAAAAAGATAAAATAAAATTTAAAACATAAAGTAGAAAGGGAAGAATGGAAATGCAGAGAACACAGCATTGTTACACATGTTTACACTGTATTAGCAAGAGATCAAGAGACGATTTAAGAAATCCTTTTCAAAGAAACAGACATACCCTGCACTGATTATTATGACAAACATGGAAGGCAAGAGGAATATCATTTATATTCTATTGCTCTAAATCACAGTTACGCATATGCAGTAACATACACTGATGACCACGCTACAAAGAGAAGAAAACAGCAAGTATACAACAGACCTCACACAGTTATCAACAATATTCTTATATCTGCATAGATGAGGTATTTGATGGGTAGTACGCACTAGAAATTTAAGCAAGGGAGTCGGAGATGATAGGGTGTAAGGATATAAATTCCTTCTCCAAAAAGCAGAGGAGTAACAACAATTACATCAACACTGCTTCCGTCTGTATTTTCCTGCAACTCAAACAGGAGATGCTGCAGCAATTATGAAGCGGTTTTTAGTATCTGCTTTGTTGTTTGTTTTTGTTTTGTTTTTTTTAATTGATAATAATAATGCCCAAGAAAGAAACAAAATTCACTGCTAACTTGTACCTCCATGTGGAAAACTTTGAACCTCTTCTGTATTTATTAATTTCAAAAAGTTTTAGAACCTGTGCTTTTCCCTGACACTGGAAGCAGTGATGAAACTACAAGGAGACAAAACACTGATACACTAGGGGGAAAAGAAACAATAAACACCACATTTTGACCAGCATACACATTAAAAAAAAAAAAAAGCCTGGCACCGTCATGTCATACAGCAAAAAATTCAAGGAAACCAAAGTAAAGCAAGTATTAAACATCACACATCCACAGACTAAACTCAAGCTGTTACAATACACCTGTGATAGCAATGCACTTTCTCCACATTGGGTGAAGGAAGCTGGGATGCAGGAGTCATGTAAAAGGTTTGGCAAAGTGACTGAACTTTGGAGACGAGGTGCAAGTCAAAATATGTGGCTAGGTGTGATGGAAGCCACTGCCTAACACAAGGATCACATATTTTTCACAAGGGCCTGAAAAAACTGAAATCAGGACTGCTCAGCTCTTCCTCCATCAATCTCATATTAAAGCACACGTGAATGTTCTGAATGATCAGAATGGTCCAGTAAATTATATATGCAGTTTTTCAGTAAGGTTCAAATGCTTTGTCTTGCACATGTGCTCCCTCCTTCAGTCCTTGCCAGTCACAATACCAGAACAAACATATCACAGTTTCAGTCTCTTTTTTTTCCTTCTTTTTTGTGCTATTTTAATTGGAACCAGGCATTAATTAATTCAGAGTCTGAGGCAATATAAACCCATTCCTCGAAAAGCAGAATGAAGATACCAGTATCCAAAACAGACACAGATAGTCAAATCTGTTCTACATGCCACCTAAACACAACAATCAACTGTTTAGTGGTTGTAATATGTGCTTCCTTTCGACTTTGTCATTAAACTCCTTGATAAACTATGCATGCTAGAAATGCCGATGGAATGAAATTTTTGTTCTTGCCAATGACCCTTGTAGAACAGGTTTAACTGTGCATTCTTATACATCCAAAACGTATGACAAGTATATTTCCCCCTCAGATTTATCCTGTTCTTTATCAGAAAAAAAAACGCCTGTGATTCTGAGACTTTCCCTTGGTCTCTCATCTTACGATCTCAGCAGAACATTCACATGAACTAAAAAGCATGCATTCAGATTAAAAAAATAAAATAAAAAAAAACCCACAGCTCTGACCAGAGAAGTCATTAGACTTGAAAATAACATCATGAGATTACAACACACAAGGATAAGTGAACACAGTTTTACACTACAGTGATTCAAGGTGCAGTACGCATATTAAGTGCATTTGCATGCAGTACCTAGCTGGTCTGCCAACTGTTTGCCTCTCTCCGCCGACACCACGCGCTCATCTTCCAAGTCACACTTGTTCCCCACTAACACAACCTGCGCGTTATCCCATGAATACGTCTTGATCTGTGTGCACCTGCAAAAGGCACCAATACACAATGCGACCAGTGATCAGATTGGGCTCCCCTGAACCAAGCAAATGAAGCTGTCAAGTTATTCACGGCCGCTCATAATGACGTCAGTAACTCAGCTGAGCTGTCCATGAGGGTTGAAGACGATCTGAAACCTGTGAAAGCTGCAAGGAAAATAGAGCCGGGAAAAGAAATAAAAGAAAAGCTTGAGAAAAGAAATTACTGCTCAGCCTCAAGAGATTTTCTCAGACACAAAAGGTTTTTGCAGTGGTTTTAGGACTCACCACTAACAAACCTTGACACATTTACCTTCACGTTCATGTACTTCTGGAACTTTATGTAACTCATCTTCCACTTAAAAGCAGTCAGGAGCAGATTACAATGTTTGCAGAAAGAACTGGAGCAGAATGCGTTGCTCCAGCAGCATTCTTTTAAAGAAAGCCCAGAAAAAAAGCAGCTGCTATTCATTGAAGCTGGCACAGAAGATCAGTTACAATGTCCAACATATCACTTAAAAAAAGATGAGACTGAGCAGCAAAATCTCTGTGAAACCAACTCCTGTGTGAGGGGAGTGGAAAAGGGGAACTATTGGACGTGAAAAGAAGCCCCGTGGGTACCAGAGGTAGACTGACTACAGGTCTCCAGCACTGCGCATCACCACGGGACAGTACGGAGGCGGGGACGAGGGAGCATCTTTAGGGGCATACCTAAATCACTGGCTAGGTCTTGGCCTTTAGCCTGGGAGACAACTCTTGAATCTTCCAGGTCGCATTTGTTACCCACGAGCACGACAGACGCATTGCTCCAAGCATGCGTCTTGATCTGAGTGCACCTGTCACAGATCATGCAGCAATTCAGGAAACAAATAAGAGCAGAACAGAGAAAACTAGAAAATAAGGATGACAAATCAATGTGCAATACTGCTGGAAGTTTGGGTTTAGCAACTTCCCCCTTTGCTTACGGCAAAAATAAAACAGTAAAAAAGAATAAAAGAAAACAACTGAAATTGAGGCAAAACTGAAACATAATGATAAAGTATACTGGTAAGCAAAGATGCGGTTATTCTAAAGAATATAGTACACCAAAGTATTGACACAAAAAATCCTCAATAAACAAAAAAGAAAGAAAAAAGAAAAAGTGTAATTTAAAAAGTAGAATCCAGTCCATCCAGAAACAGATTTTTTTTTTTAAAAGCTGTCATGTTCAGACAGTAATAGTATGCAATACCAATGATTAAAAGCCCAGAAGAGCTTCTTCCACAAGCCAAAAGTGTTCATCAATTTGTGTAACTAGGTTGCAGAGCTGAGAAATTTTCCAGTCGGAGGGTGAAAAATAAGAACACAAACAAAACCACAGAAAAGAATGTCCTGACAAGACCGAAACAAACTGCTGGTCTGAAAACCAGTATCACTTTTCAAGCATCTGTTTTAAGTTCCCTCCTTCCCCCAGCTACGCAACGCACTGGGGTATTGGGGTAGCGTTATTTATAAAATTCCTCATGACACTAAGCAACCCAAGCAGTGCAGCAATCTAACGCAAAACCCAAAACAGCTCAGCGGTTCTGTGGACCCATAAATTGCCACTATCACCCAAAATCAAAGAGGTGCACCAAAAAGCAGCGGCTTCATCTCCCATCAGTACGTCACGTCAGTACAACAGCACTTAGCAAATGACAGGGAAAGCCTGCCAAAGGCTCCTCTAAGACAGGAGAGGTTTCAGGCCTCATCAGATCAGCTGAGTCAGCCTGCTCAGAGCAGATGGCGGATCAATTTACACCACTCACTGAGTCAGGCCTGATGAGATCATTTAGAGCAGATCCATCAAGAACAAGTCAATCCCAGTCTCCCCTACACACACACACCTGGTGCAATACAGCGTATAGGATGACATGACCAAAAAATAGGCCCGCACAACCATTAAACATCATTCAATAACCAGTGTAACCTGATTTTGGCAAAAACCCTTCCTTCTTGAACTTATAAAACAAACAACTAAATCTTTATTTGGAAAACTACAATTTCAATAAAGCACTTTTCATTCTGCAGAGTGATGATGAAAATGTGTTGTACATACCAGTCCTGAACAGCATTGAAGGATTCTTCGTTCGTGACATCATACATAAGTATGAAGCCCATAGCACCACGATAATAAGCTGTTGTGATTGTTCGGTACCTCTCCTGACCAGCGGTATCCTGCACAGACATAACGCAAATATAAAGTAAACAGGTTAACAATTAAAAAAGAGTAACATGAACTGGAAAAAAAAAACAGTACTACATGTACTGATGTAGCACCAGCCAAAAAAGCAGTGATACAAATAAACAAGCAAATAATTTATTTTTCACAACTGGCCCAGTTTCATACAGGTACAGGGAGCAGGGGATGGGGGGGGGGGGAGGGGGTAGTTTTATCCATTTAGTGTACAATGTACTCGACACAGTGTTCCATCAAAAAGTGTAGCCCAGTTCAGTATGGTACTTGCATGTCAGCAGGTATTCTACAGATTATTGTGTAACTGGCCACTTTTCTCATAGACTGCAGATTGTACAAGGAAAGTCAATGAAACAACAGAGCAAAAGGCAAGGGCTATCTAAACTACAAACTGTAGATCTGGTGATTTTATCTTCAAAGACATAGACAGAGTGTGTGTGTGTGTGTGTGTGTGTGTGAGAGAGAGAAAGAAGACTCTGTCTGTGTGTGTGTGTGTGTGTGTGTGTGTGTGTGTGTGTGTGTGTGTGTGTGTGTGTGTGTGTGCGCGTGCGCGCGTGCGTGCGTGCGTGTGTCGCTGTTGATGTTTCAAACTTCAATTATCGTCATTCTAGCCTACACAGCGCTCCAGCCAGAAACGAAAGGCCATAGCCATTGTGACAGATAACCACTCAACCATACACAGAAAATGTCAAGGCTGAAACTAAAAGCAATGGTGAGAAGCCTGGCTGAGGGTTGAAACGGCCTTCTCAAACTACGCCTCTGCAGAGAACTTGATCCGTTATCTGAAAACACTGGCTCTATCACGGATGTGCGCAAAAAGAACTCAACAGGAGAAGGGCTTAAATATGAGAATTCTGACACGCAATCCCAAATGTCCGGGTTAAGCATGTGGGCCGACCAAAAACGTCAACCATCTACATACAAAACAGACTGACAAAACTGCTGCTACAAAGTTTAAGACTACTTTAAAAAAAAAAGCCTTCCCCAGTGCTAAAACCAATAAACAAGAAAAAGTTCAATCCATGGGTGTACACATACTTTTTTTTCTTTCTTCAATTTCATGGACATAGGTTTATTAAGCAAACACCAACTTACCCATATTTGTAACTTTACTCTCTTGTCTTGTCTGAATACTGTTTTCACTTTGAAGTCAATGCCCACTGTGCTAACGAATGCAGATGTGAATGAATCATCTGCATATCTGAAGAGGAATGACGTTTTGCCCACGCTGCTGTTTCCAATGATCAACAATTTGAACATGTAGTCAAAGTTCTGATCGGCAGCGTCTTTCTGCCATTTTGAATCATTTGTTGCTGAAGCCATCTGCAAATGGAAAAAAAGAAGAAATGAATACTAACAGAAACACCATAAACCAACATCACCTATTTTGTAAGCAAATTATATTTCTGGTACAAGCACATACTGTATGTACCATTACAAAAAACTACAGGAGCACCATAAGCCTACAGCTGTTAACCTGATAACCGAATATCATCAAATAAGACTTGTGTCTGAGCTATAACATACTTGGGATGTAATCATGTGCTGCTGGTCTTACCAGGTTTATACAAACTATACTATCAGCGGTCTAGTGAAATATCCTATTACGTGCTATCCAGTGCAGAATCTAGGTTTGTTTCATACAATGAACATTTGACTAAACGGTCCCGAAACACATGAACTGTATGTCTGCCCATATCAGGCATATTACTTCAGGGCAAGAACAAGCTCACTCATTCTTTTATGACACCCATTTGCCTGAATACTTCACAGCTTCCCGATACTACCACTCAAAAAAGACTGGCACAAAACTAGTTTTTCCTATAAATTTTGGTTGTTTCTTGTATATATATATATATATATATATATATATATATATATATATATATATATATACACACACACACAGACCCCCAATGCAACCCAGACTCCCCCCCCCCCCCCCCAAAAAAAATATATATATATAATACCCAACAACACCCCCCCCCCCCCCAAAAAAAAAAGGGTCACATAGAGCTGTACATTTTCTTCCCATCTATTTCACTAGTACATGCCATCAAAATCTCATGTACATCCACAAGCATATGCCATCAAAAGTTCAGTGAGAAAACCCAAGTACAAACAGACCTGTGGTTTCTGAGGCATCAACTCCCACATGAATTATATTCATACATGTATATATTTTTTTTTAAACTTCAAACACACCCCTACTGCCTATAAATCATACACATCAAACTTTCTATGCATCCCCTTTTGCGTGAACACTGCAACTGCACCTGCTGCTATGTGATTACTGCCTCTACAGGCCATGCAACACCAGTCACACATGTACCGGTATTCATGCTTTTATATATATAAAGTCTGCATCCTAGTCGGCAGAGTTGTGAAACAAACAAGTACATAAAAGGCACAGGCCATTTCTCTCTATAAATTCTGCAGCACTTAAAAAGGGCCACAGCCACTCACTAAACAACACCTGTTAATCCAATGAACGATGTGACTGTAACATCTAATTCTAAATGTTTTGCTAACTACTCTCCCGTACAGGAAACAACCTTTTTTAATTCTGAAACGGTAAATCAACTGAACTTTAACTTCAGTCTTCCCTTCAAGTTCTGCTTAGCCACACGTGATTGGCTGAAATTTGGACACCCGCTGATACAAAACAGGATGCAAGAGCTATTTGATGGGAACAGCACCTGGTATACAAAACTGACAGCAAACTGATTTGTTTGCAGTGTGAATAGCAAACAGAACATCATGTGCACGTTGTACTTTTCCCGCACCGTTCTCCCCGCCTGCTGTTCGTAAAATCAATGACACACACACACACACACACACACACTTATCTGTGACCTCAACATAGCTCAGGCTGTGAAAGCCTGTCTTCACAACGGCTTGTGCAGGAACTCCCATCATCAATTTCTCTGTCAATGGAGCCAGAACATGAAACCGCACAGCGCGAAAGCCGGCTTCATGACACCCTAACAAACTGGTTACACACGACCAAACTCCGATAAGCAACAACAACTGGGCGCAGAGTTTACAAACCCCATTAAAAACTGGACGACAAACGACAGGATAATCTAAGTATGTTCAGGAGAATGTCATGTTGTTTGTGAATCCCCCCCAAAATCAAATGACATGATAAGTTACACTAAAACATGACTAATTCACACCTTAGCCTTAACTTCATTTGCGCGGCTTTAAGCCCTAAAAACTCACTCACTCCCCTTAACTTCATCATAAAAAAATACTCAAATGAAGCTGATTTCGGCTCTCTTGTTTGAATGGTACTGAACGCCTGTGAGTCATATTCTGACAAACACCCACAGCACACAACTGATACACGTACATTTTGTACAACACAAATCCTGACAATTACACTTGAATATAACTTGAGAGATCTAGAATGAACCTTGATGGGTCATAACATCACAAGCATTCCAAGTACACAGTGTCCAACACGATCTAAAACCTCTCAACACCGTAGTGTCACATCTGTTGTTGTAAACCAACACGAATGCTCAATTGTGGCCCGGTAACCATGTGTACATACACACTCCGCCCTTTCTGATGTAACATCAACAGCAGGGGAATTTCTGATATCTATCGCCAGCTGTTGCAGGTCCCTCCCAAACCCCAGCCAACACACCAGCCAGTATACACACGCAACCACAATGCCGATTCCCATAAGTCTTGTATGTTCAGCGGATAAAAGCCAGTGGATCAACTTTAATCGTAATGTTGTATCATACATTACAGGTATTGTGCTTACACCGTAAGCCCTCTTGCGGTTGCTAAGAAAGGCCCAGTTGCTCCTCTGATGTGACTGCCATCGATCACAGATGACTGAATAAAGACTGATTTCTGGCAAACTTACATTGCCCAGAAACTTGCTCTCATGAACGTGACCCCCCCCCCTCCCATAAAAAATGCTACAAACATGGAAAATTATGTATGGATTTATGTACATATCACTTTTCTTACCTTTCTGTATATGGGTCAACCAACAGATGTCTACTATGAACCTACTACAGGTACTGACCCCTAATGCACCAGCACGCTAGTACAAAGCAGTCATGCTTGTCCTAATCAGATGCCAATTTGTGAAAATTAAGCGCGTATACCTGTAAGTTACACAATGCGGCTAACTAGCTAAGCCGGAAGGGAAGATGATGCATAAGTGGCATGGCCAATGAAGAGAGAGAGAGAGAGTGTGTGTGTGTGTGTGTGTGTGTTTCGGGTGGCTGGAGCGGAGACTCCACACCTAGATTAACACACACATGCATCTGCAAGAAAGATAAAATCTGCTAGTGCTGTAAAAAGAGGAGGGTGCTGCCGATTCCACGCAGCACTTGACATCACTTAGCTCAGGCGACAACCGAGTAGCGTGATCATGTTTCAATCCAGGAGGGAATTGAAGCCCAAACTTGGCCCTGTCTGCCTCACTGTTTCATCTGGAGCACCAGCAAATACCCCCAAGTTTATTGATTTCCCTCCCATGGGATCAAGCTCTCCCCGCAAACACATAAAGAGAGCTTGGCCAAACAGCAAGAGCCCTCCTCCATCATGAAAATCCCCTTCCACCACTCTTTTTGTCTGTAACATTAATCTCATGTTCGTTCTGAAAGCATAAAAACCCAACAGTATTCTGATGTGAACAAAATTTCGAATGGGGGAGGGGGTGGGGGCTGGGTGTTACACTTATAAACGTGGAGCAGGAGGTCTTGGACATGCTCCAGGATTGGAAAGGATTGGAAATAAGTCCGCACGACCTGTGTTGCCTGTATGTAGAACAGTCATGTATCAGTAGTATCACAAAATGCCATTAAAAAAAAGCTTGATCACAAACAGCATGTAACATGTTAAAACAAACAACCACCACCACCCCCCAAAAAACACAATCTGTTGAAGTGTTTTTTGTTGTTTCAGTTTTGTTTTATAAAAATATAGAGAAACAACTTTATGGGATGGGGCAGATTTTGCTGCATGCAGCAGCAAGTTTCAGTGATAAAAAGCAAGACTGTGACCTTTCTCCAGACAATACATGCTTTAGCGCACACATAGTGACCTAACGAAATCTGCGTCATAGACACCTTACGTGCACATTATACTGCTGCGTTCTATTTGGCGGGAGTTTTGAGACGTGTGTGTGTGTGTGTGTGTGTGTGTAAAGTTGCTGAAATGGCTTCATTTTCTGGACTTGGGAAGTTCACCCATTTATACTAACTGTATTCATAGCACAGCTCTGTAGCTCTGACAGGTTTTGTGTAAGAAAAATATTTCCAAGGTAGGGGTGGTTTGCATAAAAGGCCAAATATAGATCTATGAAAAGACTCCTTCAAATTACTTATCATCCTGGCACTTTTGTCACATGTGATAGCTGCACATATGAACTACTGAACTATTATATTGTTAGTATTAAGAATAACAGAACTTTTAGATAACATATATTTTTCAAGTTTCTGCGAGAATCACCGGTCAAAAGAGTTCCAATTCTGCAATTTCATAAGTGCAATCCAAGGTATTCAAGTCCACGTTTCACTAGCCCTCTAGATCTTCCAGGGTTTGTGTTAAAATTAATTCAGTCAGGGAAGTCACAAAAGCAACACATAAATCACAAGACATGAACAAGCATCATCTGTCAGACGACCAGAGTGAGACTGACGTCAAATGTTTAGTTCAAAGACAAAATCTGTAAATATTGTCACTGCCTCTGATATTTCACCAGCCCTCCACATCTTACAGATTCTATGTAAAATTATATTCAGTCGGGAAAGTCACAAAGCCAGTTCGGGGAAATCACAAGACATGAACAAGCATCCTCAGATGACCTGCGTGAGGCTGACGTCAAATGTTTAGTTCACGGAATTGACATCATCCCTCTATCTCCTAAGCGTCGCGGATCTAGTGTCTTTGAGAGGTCTTACAGACTTAAAGACAGGAAAAAATAATACAGACAACAATAACAACAAAACAGACAAAAAAAAACATGAAATTTGGAGAAACAACTTTATGGGATGGGGCCATACCTCCTTGTTTTGCTTCTCCCCCCCCCCTTCCCCCCAAACTACAAACCGATTCTAAGCAATGTGATACACTGTACATGGCAAATGCTTTTTTTGCTAAAGTAAACAGTGCAGTCACTGAAACCGAGAAGGCCTTTTGAGACCAATTTCCCCCCTGATGCCAAATTTACCTAAATGTCAGAAGCATAATCCGCAGCGCTACACGCTACTCATTGTAACAATTTGTATGAAGCACACACATACTCCAGTAACTCCAATATGCTAGGGTCTGTACAACAGTAAACACCAGAACAAGAGAGAAATAATCGAAATACACACATGTACCTCTGTGTACAAGTATGGTACATGTACTTTTCTTTAGCAAGATTTCACGACCCAGCTGTCACTATCTCCTCAAACACACTGACAATTTAGTGGTAAATTGTTGGACACGCAACAGTGAACACAATCTGATTGTATTTCCGAATGTAGACATGCTCCAGTACCAGTTTTATAAGCGTACCAGCACTGAATGGATAGTATGCATGAGTGAGGTGAAAGGTTTTGCTAGACAAAACGCCTCTGCCACAAAAGTGGACAAGAAAAAAAAAAAAGCTTTGACAGCAGGCGTTTCTGATCAACAAGCAACGAAGACACATGGTATCAGAAAAAAGATTCACTGACTGTGTCCAACTACAAATTACGTTTTCAAATACATGTATGTACCAATACAACTGGAGGACCCTGTGCTGATATGTTCAAAGATGAAATGTATGTTCAATTACCTTGCAGCTGTTTAACTTGCAACACAGATCTTAGAATTATTGGGTAAAAAGTAAAGGGGCTGCCCTCAACTGAGCACTCATGAATGGTACCTCCTAATTTATAGGGTAACTTAGTGCAAACAATTAGGACCAACATGAACTATGAGACCTGCAGTCCCATGAATGAACATTTCCCTTTGACTTCAAGCCAGTCACCACACTAAAAATCAGTAAGTACTAAAATACATACAGCTTGTAATCATGTAAATGACTAAAAAGCAATTAACAAATCAAGAATGCTGACGCAGAACTCACCTTTGCCAGGATTCAGTGAGAACTGTGGGCAGACACACCGGTGCACAAACACACTACAATAACCTGTAAGCTGAGAAACCCTCACTTAGCACTGCGAACCACCGGCTGCTGCAGCAACAGATGGGAAAGCGCCCTGCTTCTGCCTAATCAAAAATGGCTGCCTATGCCAAACCGCTTCCCAGCATCCCCTGGTCCAACTTAATTAAACATGGCTCCAGCACAGTTCCAGCCAGCAGAATCAAACTCAATATTTTATCAGCAAGCGGCTTCCAACTAAGGACAAGATTTTCTATACTGGGAACTGAAACAACAGGACCAGATTGGGCGGGATACGGGAGGGGCCCTCAGGTGGCAGGACTACCAAGAACAGTAGTAACAGCAGACCTTCTGGGGGAGAATAATGCTATGTGGCTTGTACTAGCTGTGTGTGGTGTTAGGCGGTGCGGGTGCGGCACGCTCAGGCATGCGAGGTGGGGGGAAAATCAATAAGTAAGTGTGTGTGATCCTTCAGAGTGTGTGTGCTATGTATGGACTCCCCTCCCACGTCAGTCATGGGGAAGTCTGCTGACCGGGCTGGATGAAGACAAATCAATGTCATTCTGGTGTGCACACAGCCTCAGGCAAACTAGCAGCAGAAAATCAGTGGGACAATGTACCTGCCCATTTCAAGTTTATCAAAATTCTGTCCGTGACATGCCAGAACAAAACTGAGATTTCAAGAGTTTAACTTGCACTGAACTCACTGGAATGACTGCAATCAAAATGACCAACTGCCAACTTTGCTATACTGCAATAGTTTCCAGACATATCAAGTTAAAATTGTGTACTCCAACAAGAACTTGAACAACTAAGTTGTGCTGCAAATGACAGTTTCATTAATCATTAAACTGTGCTGTCCCTTTCCTACATTACTGACCTACAGCGTCCCACTGATATGTCGGTCATACAAAGGTCCATGGCATTCTGACCATTACAGTTACTTACAATTACAGTACACACATCTGCTTGCAATATCTGCCATTAGTCTAGTTGTGACTAAACTAGGAGATATGATGGCGCGTTACAACAGAGTACACTGCAGCACTGATTCAGACTGCATGAATGAGAGGAATCAATATATCGAATAACTAACAGACTGGCCTGTTTGAGGTTAAGTGCTTTACGTGATGAAACAAGCTCTGGCACTCAGCACAGTGATTGACTGATATACCCAGTATAGAACTAGTAAAGTGCAGAACAATGTACATATCCATGTCTACTACATCTCATCATCTGCCAATGTCAGAATACCGGCAATGAGTACAACACAGAACAGTACTGTGACATTTATTTTTCAACAATAAGCAGAATCTCTGTGTAGACTTGTGGTAACGCTTAGAAAATCAAGTTTAAGCATACAACCACAATCAAACTCAGTAAGCCGACAGGTTTTGACTATGTAGATTCAGCAGTGTTGTGGGTGGTTCAACTACCCTACAATGTCATAATTACTGGTGCTGAGTGACCAAACTTATCCGGCCGAGAACAGAGGACCCCTACCAGTATTCTCATATATGCACTGGTACCATGACTAGCAACCATCCTCTGACAAAATCCCCAAGAGATGAGGATGGCGTAAGAGGCTATTCAGAGAGACAGGGTGCTGCCTCCTCCCTTGACACACGTACAGACAGTCTGCACAGGATCACAACGCACCCACACGCAGCAAGCTCAGGCCATCATTCAATTTGAGGAGGGCGCCGAGAGAGGCAGACAGAACACTCGGAACCGCCACTCCTTGCGGAGAACGATCAATGGGCCTAGCTGCGAGCCCATGGCACAGTTCCAGCTCTCCAAATGGCTGGCCATTCACACCGGTTCTAATGCACGGACCTCTCTGAAGATGGACATGGTAACACTTCATCAACAGCACTGCTGTCTCAGCGTACAGTCTCAGCAGCCTCACTTGTGCGCATGGTTCGTCAACTATTCAAAATACCTGCGATGTGATGTAACCGCCTGCATCACATATGATTTTCATACAGTCAAAACACAAATATCTTTTCCTTTTTTTCCCCTTGTTATGGACATTTTATGCGGCGTATTTCTTTTTCCAATTTACTTTTTTTCTGAGCAGATTTTATTCCTATGATTATTCTGATGACAATCTTTTCTGTTTCGTGGGCTGTTGTTTCCTTCTTTGTCGAAACTACTGCATAATTATATTCTGCCAGGTTCCATTGTGAAGAGGAAGAGGGGTGAGGTTATGGCACTGACCCAAGTAGTGTCCATAACAATGTACATCCCCCCCCCCATCCCCCCGCCCACAATACACACACACACACACACACACAATTTTTACAAGTTTCGTCAGGAAAGGTCCCAAGAAACTGTGCTTTCTACCGGTACCTTCAAAACACCCCGAATGAGTCTAGCAACAAAATTAACCTAACTTCAACTGTGTCGCGCAGGTCGAACCGAACCCAAGAAGTGAACCCAGATCTTATCGCCCGTGTGTGTGTGTGTGTGTCAGTGTGTGTGCGTGTGTGCGTGTGTGTGTGTGTGTTGGGGGAGGGGGTGTGAGGGGGAGGAGGACCTGTCTTCCTCCGGTATTGATCGTAATAACGGTCTATCACGGAGAGTCGTTGCTGTGGAGATGTTCGCGTACGTTCCAATAACAGCCTTCTTCCTCCACACGGCCGTCAGACAAGCAAGCACGCAAGCCTATTCCGAAGTTCGAGGGAAACTACATCCCGATACAAACGTCTAGAAAACACAGGACAGATTTAAAAGAAGCGTTCGATCGGCGGTGGGGGCTAGGGCACGACTTCGGGGACGGGAGGGGAGGGGGCAGTGCCTAAAGTTGTTAAGCCATTGCCTGTGGTTACGCTCCTCTGGTCTGCCAAGTCCCATTGATTTCACGTCCCGCTGCCTCTCAACGGCCGAATACAATGAAACCTATCCTACATGACCCTGTGAATGTTGCACTGTACAAGTACATGTACCGACTTGGTGCTGGCCTTCTCACTGTTTTGGCACTATAGTATGACCGTTGCCACTTTTCCCTACTTGTATAACATTACAACTGAAGTACTGAATGCTAGCCGCCGAAGACACGCCTGTGCCCCAAGAACTGTCCGAACTGGATGACAGCATGAGTCAAGAATAACCCCGCATTTCTGTCTCAGAGGCTGCAAGTACTGACTGGGCCCTCTTGTTAAATAAGAGTCTAGAGTGAGCCCAGAGAATATGTCATCTGTCAAACAAACACATTCACAAAAGAAAATTTCTTTTTTAAAGGTACTGCTACTATCCCTAGCCCTCAACCCCAATACTCCACATTTGGTGCTGTACATTTTAGTCCTACCAGCATTGAGGAATCCCTGCTGCACTTTGCACAGCCGTGCTAATGATATGCACATAAACAATTCAGAAAATGAACACCCCGGCTCAACCCGACCGTGGAATAAGTACAGTACCAAAACGCATGACACGGAGAAAGTAATGTGCATTTCTTGGGGGGCGGGGGGCGGTTGCATACTGACCTGAACACACGAAGTGACCTCTGCACAATAATTCCTCCCTTCACAACTGCAGTTACAAACAGACCGACCTTGAAGAAAACAATTATTTTGCACAGCACAATATCTGAGCAAGATCAGTCGAGCTGTGAACCTGAGAACGATACCCTGCCAGTGTCAAGTCCCATTCTTTCAGCCTGCGTATAGAAAGAGCAAGCTATTATCCCGCCCACATCCACACACATGACGTCAAGCGGAGGCGGACCTAAGGTAAAAATAGCTGAGCATACAGAGACACATCTCGGCTAACAGCCGTCACAGAGAAATAATTAGATCAGTTATCAACAAAACAAAGGATCCAGCCGGCAACAGACTACTGTCTCTGATGATTATGAAGAAGAATTATCAAATTACACTTGTAGGTTGTCACAATGGTGTGAAAACCAACACAACTGTAGCCCTGAACAGACTACAACTCAAAGCAAGCAAAAATAGAATTTTGACTTTGAGAAAAACTAAGACTCTAATGTCACAGGTTCACAAAATACATAGAAATTCCCTGTGAACAGACTGTATATATATGCTGTGTTACCCATTAATGTCGCCCACACCTGTGCTCTGGTCAATAATAGCTGAGCATTAACCGTGTACAATTCTCCTGTGCTACTGAACATGTCTGCACTCTGCTGCAGGAAAAGTTAGAATAGTAGCACCTCTTCAAATCCCCTGCACTGTAATAAAAACAATGCAAACGCATGCAATGAAAATTCAGTGCCCCTCCCCCCCCCCCCAAAAAAAAAAAACAACAAAAAACCACAAGTCAATCTAATGAGACCCTGAATCACCCAACTTTCCATTGTGCATTTTTCTCCAGAGGTGTAAACCGGACCCATTCACTCCTGACGCAGACGTGGTGGTGCAAATCAATGCCAGTGAACAAGATTAACAAACATGCAACCCAACTCTCTCATTGGGCCTACATTGTAGGCGCTGGCGGCTGAATGGAAATATGGTAGCAGCTGCCTTTGATGCCACAACTGACCGTGAGAAATCAATGACACAGTGGCTGGTCACAGAGCAAGCTCACAAATACATGTAGTAGGACATACTGCTGATGGAACTGTGTCAGTGTGCGCATGAAGAATTATGTATAGAAAAGTTACAGTACTGAGTAACTGTACTGGTAATTCCTGTAACTTCATCCACGAGACCATCACACCCCATCAGTTTCCTTAATCTGTATTTTTTCATCCTCACTAAGCAGCTTCCTAATGAATGCAAACTAGATGTATTATTACGAGTATAAATATGATGCTCCTGCATTATTTATTTACCTTTCCTATTTGAATGCTGTGGCTGAATCTAAAGCGCAAAACATAATACATTGTAATTTGTATACACATTGTTTTAGCATGCAGATTCTAAGACAGGGAACAGGTATTCGTACACGGCTACAGGCTGCTACTGTACCTCATTATTTTAAACTTATTTTTGATAAGAGGCAAGTACATCCGTTTTTTTTCCTCCATATTACATAGATTGAGATGTTTCAACTAATTTGATATAAACAATTAAATAATCCACTTGAAAATTTGATGTTTTGATATAAAGGAAATAAATGTGTAAAATGGCATTGCTTAACAACAGGTTACCAACTGACAAGAACATATTGACACAAGTAATATCTAACCAGATAAAAAGGCTGACAACAGTAAAATTTTATGTTTCAAAAGGAAGTTAGGCACAGTGGCAGAAAAAGTGGAAACACATCACATCAACATTCAAAATTAAGGCTGCCTGGAAACAATGGAAGATACAACTGAAACATGATGAAAATCAAGAGTGTCAGACAGCAATACACGTAAAACTGAAAAAAATAAATAAATAATAATAATCATAAAAATTCATCAAAATACAGCGCAGCATGTGCCTGTGAAAGCAGTGATGATTCTAGCTCTGAAACAGCTTTAGTGCATGTACCACTACATAATAATTTTGTTTCTTTACTGTTCCTTCATTAACAGTTTGTCGCCCCAACATATTTCTACCTGCAGCCTGAATCTGACCAAAATTACTTTTCTCATCTGATGCTTGACCTGCGCATTCTGCCTGGTGGCAAAATATGATAGAGGAAAGGAAAAAACAACTGAAAGTTTGTAGCATGCAACATCCAGCTATATGTGCTGAAGAAAACTGCATCAAGGAAAATGAGGTGGCAAAGCCATTATGGCTCATGGTTTAGCGTCTTAGCTTCTGAGCAAACAAACACCCAAAACAAACTGAACCTGAACAATGCTGAATAGCTTGCTGAACACTGCAACTTACACAAAGCTCTAGAAGTCTGGAAGAGTTTATCCATGAAAACAAACATAAATCAGTAACAAACAAACAAAACTAGTCTTCCCATCCCTATCATTCAAAGCTCCCTCACGGCAACCTATGTAAAATCAGCACTAAACTAAAAAGGCTTTTAACTTTTCTACTCACACTGTACAAACCTGCAGTTTGTGGTTTCAGACTGACATCATTTCTATTCTAACTTCCAGCCTTTTGCAAAATGAGTAAAATGGACATACAGACAGACAACGGATGAGCATTTGGATTACACAGACTCACTCTGCCCGAACAACCCATAGCAGGCTCTGACACAACACCAAAAACAACGTGCAGCAACTTGAGCAACAGCAGCCACAGAGCAAAGTGCAACTGGACGCTGGGGTAAAAAATGACCCTATACGGCCTGATACCTGAACTAGTCCGTCTTGACGCATTCCCAAATGCTATGCACTGCAAGTACTGTATACCAAACGTAGGCAGGCTGCCAGGCAAAACCGTACCGTTTAGCGGCAACACACACAGGCTGAGTTGACTGTGCAGCACAGGTGGTAGTGCAGAGTGGATGGGAGGGGGAGATGAAGCGCACCTGGAGGGTTTGCTAGATGACAGTGGTGAAAAGACAATTCGTGTGTGATGCCAAGCAACGCAGGCTTCAACAGGACAGTTTGGTGACCCCCCCTTCAGGCAGGCAATGACGCAGTCGTCTGGAGTCTCTGCAGAGGGCGACTGAACGGTAGTAGCAGCTTGCAGTCTCAAAGCAGCAAGGAAGACACTCTACCGTTAGCGAATGGCAAGGATACAAGCACCAGTGGCCAGTTGTTGGACACTAGGACGCTGATGAAGTAAAACGCTGGCCAATCGTGTCGTGGTAAATATCTCCCTGCAAATACACACAAAAATGGAGAAAAATCGTTCAGCGCAATTACAGTTCCGGAGTCAATACAGCACGTGCCTAATCAAGATTACCAGCACGCAGCGCTTGCTGGAAGTGGTTTGCCTGCCAGGCAGGAGATTCCGAACCTGCAAGCATAGAGCTGGTAACAAAAATAAAGCTGATAAAGCCCTCCGAATTGTGTGGACCGCCGGCCAATGGCTGCCTTGAGACACCTAAAAAATTGGCCTAGCAATACAACTATGGCCTCTATAGATTTTCCGACTTCACAAAGGCATGTGCAGTCAGTTCCTCAAATACAGTGTAGCCAAAGAACCGCCAGAAAAAACGATTTCCCATCAGTGTCATACAAAATTACAACACTGAAAGTGAAAAGGAGGCCCTTAAGCCAATGTTCTATTGAGCCATAAAACAAGACTATTTGCATGAAATCCCTGTGTATTTTTGTATCATGTGTGTTAGCAACATTGAGTTCCGAATAAGACAATATCTGGACAAAACAGAGAAGTTGGAGAAGCTCCAACAACTATCTACTGAGAACTAAGCTCTAGCGCTGCACCTAGTTTTCAGTTCTAGTGTCAGAACTGATGCCTGGTAAATACTGTGTGTGCAGGTGCTACATCTGCAGTGTAGTGAGGTCTCTGTGCTACAAAGTTTACAATGTCCCCATTCAGTACTTTGTACAATGTACTGCACATGTCCTGTAATAACCACACACTATATAAATACATACATGTGCAACAAAAATCCATTTCAAAATCACTATGCAAAGACTAACACTCAGCTGCCTATCAGAATACCACAATGCTACAAAACTTGGAAGTTTTGCTGCATTGCTGTTACATAGTATCATGTAAATTTATCCTGTAAGCTACATTAGAGTCCAACTTCCTATAGCTATACACACTAACTGTCTTAACAGTCAGTTTAACTCATGTGCAAACCAGCATTGAAGTTACAATAAGACTGCATGGCCAGTATTTTGCCATTTATTAAAGCCAGTGGCAAGCCCATGCAGCAAGCTGAATACTAGCAGAGACATACACATGTTATTCATGTCTCTGATAACAGTCACAAATTTCCAATGTACGAACAGCTGCCAACTACTAATTACTTCCTAAGACAAGGCATAGGACAGATACGGAAAAGATGTACCTATACATGTATGAGATCCCATACTAAAGCAACATGCAATTTTATCAGGGAAATCGCCCACATTTGTGTTACCGCCGGCACTGCACTACTAAATATTAGAAAAGAAATGCAATGCCTATGTACGATATGGCCAGCCATCAAATGATCAATGTGCTATTGAATCCTACATATTATGCTTTTTTTACATCCTAAAAGGGAACAGATTTGACCTCAACCAAGGCCACCATCACAGAAAGCAACACAGGGTAGGGAGTTAAATTGCTAATAAAATCTCATGTTGCAAGTCTCCTGTCAGCTTTGTAGACCACTTTCTCCCTAGCTTACAAGCTCTTTCAGCATGTGATGTAGCCGATCAAAAGGCACACTCAACCCTGATCTTTGTTTCTCATTACTGGGAACCAACCACTTCCAGTACCACCACCAAGTCAAAAAGACCCTGTCTCCTTTCAAAATAAATGAAGCCTGGTACTGTTACATGTATTTGTACATAATATTATAGTTTAGTGTTTGCAAGCTGCTCACCCAATTTGTAATCCCCACCAGTCTGGATGTGACTGCCACTATTCTACTAGTGTTTATGGTTTACAGCAGTCACCACTTCAGCTGTTCATACAACATTTTTTGTGTACACTGCATTATGTATAGATATACATGTACATTATATCCCATACATATATATGTACATGGAATGATGAACAGTGGCTTCCAGCAAAAAGGGGGTGGGAAGATAAATCATTAATTTATCATGCTAGTTTTCCTTCTGCGCAAAACAGCAGTGTCTGAATGGTTGCAACAGATGGTGCTTTATGCTGCTTTCTACTGTTGTTTACATAGACAGCAATCCTGTGAGTCCAAATTTGTACACGACACTAGTTAGCTCTGCCGTTAAGCACACAACTGTTCCCATGCAGTTTCTTAAATGGGTTTTCATAATTTCACCAAAAAAAAACACGAAACAGCTTGCAGCATACTGTGCCCAGTGCCTAAAACATATGCTCGAATCACTCTAGTACTACCACTAGCACTGGCAACAACAATTTATTTTCCTCAACAACACTTACAGTGCATTTGGTGATCCAGTTCCCAATGATTATCTGTTGTTGTTGTTGGTACAAGTGTGATTTTGTGCATATTTATTGTTAACAGATATTTGAAAACTTGTGACCTAGCTTTTTACTGACCATGGGTATGATTGTGAAACAGCTGAGAACTCTGGTGTAAGTGAAAATTTGTGCAAAAATGTGGTGGAAAAAATGAATCGATGTACTGAAATGAGCGGCCTTAAAAATACCTCCTGAGAAACCTCAAGTAACAATAATGTAAACTGTAATCTTGTTTAGTAACTGATGTGTACCCTTAAAACCTTCATGAGACAGCAGGGAAAAGTGAGGACTGTGAATTATGTCAAACTCAAAGTGCTATTTTGGAATACATACATCATTACATACATGTACTTTCTATCCTTGAATAGGGCATGTCAGGTTTCCAAAAAGACAGTGAAAATATTGATTCAGGCTTGTTTCACTTACACCAAGGAGAAATGGAGAAAGAGAGAACACTGGCTGTTAGAAAGTGTTAGGTCACAACTTCCTGAATAACCTTTCCTCCGCAACAGGTCTACAAAAGTGGCTCCATAAAGTTATGAAGTTAAAGGGCTGATGACAGACAAAAAGTCCCAAGGGTGTACTGAATATATATGCAAAATTGCATTCACAAGCACTCTCTCAACTTGCGATAGCCAAAAAAAAAAAAAAATCTATTTTATAGATCTATATAGATATATATAATATATATAGACCATTAATTTTCCAAAGACAATGACATTTTCCGGAACAATTTCAATGGATTGTCCATTCATGATTGTGCACAGGCACACATACTTCTGAGGATGTAATACCGGCAGCCCATGTGGGGCGTAAAATACACACAAGTGCATGCACACAACTCTCAGTCTGTCCTGATAATTTATTTCATAAACAGTGTTGGTCAATTCACAGCATTCCAAGCCACATAGTTGTGCTGCAAATTAACTGGATAGAACAGCCACAGAGAGCATCACATGCAGAGCTGCATACTTCACTGGCTCAATGGCTGAACAGGCTTATTTAGTTATTACAGAGCTCTACGTTCATATAGTTCACCCCCTTGTGACATTGCGCCTCCTGTAAATGCACTGCGACTGCCTAAACACCACAGCAATTGCACCATTACCACAAACTCAAAGTAACCCCAGCCCTAAAATGAAACCTAGCCCTAGCGTAAATCTACCCCTAAACCGAATTAAACAGGCAAACTCTACTAAACAACGTGGCAACATTGGTATAGACGGTTTGCTTGATACAGCCCAAGGGTGCAAACTATACTAAGCCTTTCTACAGAGGGTACTCAACATTTCACAGAAGTACATTACTAAAGTACAGTTATGAAATTACACTATTTAAGGTAATGCCGGATTGCTCTGACAAACAAAGCAGTATTATAATTAGCTAGAACTATATGAGGAAACATGCGCATATCCACAAAATGATTGTGATCACCATCAAACATTTTAGGTGTCAAGCTGATCAAACTATGACCAGTATTAAACTACAGTCCATCAGAACACACACCCACACACACACACACGTTGCTGCATGGCATAATTATGTGAGAAATTTGGACCACAACAAAGCTTGCTGCTTTTTTTTTTTTCTGTAGCTGGCCTGGGCAGGGGCATGGCCGGGCTTGATCCTGTGGATGTCGGTGTGGGGTGGGGGTGCTAGGCTTTACAATCCAACTCAGATACACCCTAACTGTAGCACACGGTCTGTTTACAGATGGGCCTGGGTAGGGTTTCACTTGTAAACACGATACGTGTACACTTTGTCCTCGATCAACCATCTATTCTCGATTGTCAACAGATGTCTCATAACACAAGCTCTAATCTGAATCCACTCTATCCTCTTACATACTCAAGCCTTCCCTGTGTCCAACCATCTCCTGAACCCCTTCCTCGCAATTCCCTCCGACACGCATTATGCTGCTTCATGTCTGTTTCTCAAAACGGCAGCCGACAACTGAGATCTAGGTATAACTCTCTGCAGATCGTCTGTCTGAGATGCTTACATGACTAAAGTCAAAACCACCTGCCTAAGTACACAACTACAGGTGAACGCATTTCGCAGTTTGGAAAACGAAAGAAGAGCGATTTCCGTCAGCTGAGTCGTCGTGCTATCGGACATGAGGACGGAACACGTCTGTCATTTCACCGGAAAGAAGCCCACCTCTGACAAATGCTCCAGCAAACTCCGCAGTGTAAATGAAAATGTGGGTTTACACGCGCATAGTGCTTAACCATACCGCTGTACAAACTGTACAAAACGAAAGCAAACATGAACACAAAAACGATATTTCCAAACGAACATTTTCGCCATCTTACCTTCGCTGCCAGAGGAGATCGATGATTGAAATGCCCGGATGCTTATCGCTGCATGGCTAGCGCGGGTATGACGCGCAGGGTACAAGCTCCCGGGGCACGATCTTGTGTCGCAAGCTATTTCAGTAAATTTATGCGCTTTCTTTCTACCTTGGCATTTTATAGGTGATGAAGTTGACTCGTGCTTCCTTCTCACGTACAAAGACGACGCATTCTATTTTGGGGACACGAATGGAAAGTTGCGTGTGCTCAGTCGCGTCACGGCCACTAATTTTAGTCGGAGTCCCCGCCCACACCCCGATTCTCAGTTTAAACGGTTCACGGCGGTTTCTCAGAGACAGTGCCTGACAGCTAAAGCCGGTAACTGATGATGTGCTCTGTGAAAACTGAATGAAGTTTCAATTGACTTCATAGTTGACTTCAAGTCGGTCAGTGTCACGGCGTACACGGCTAAACCGTGCTGAACACTGAAACAAAAACAACAACAACCATGAACAACAACAAAAAAAAGTATCAACTCAGTGGCCGGGGACTGCCCCGGCGGCAGTGAAGACATTCATTGATTAGTTGTTTGTCAGTTTGTTCAGTTGTTTTTAGTATTACTGAAGTGTCAGTATTTGAATCAGTGGTCATTGTTGGTCGGTCCGTCACAGTGTCAGTGCCGGGTGCGTGTGGCCAGCCGGCGACTGATGAGGCGGGGGCTCAGTTATACTGATACAGCAACTGGGATCAGTTTTTACACTGACGCATTTTTTTTCCTTTTCAGTGTCACGTTCTTCATTTGTTTGTTTGTTTTTGTTATAACTGACTTTTTTTTTTATTCTTTGGTAAGCATATTTGACAAGAAAGACACTTGAACATAGTACAAACAAACCAATGTCACAGTACAAAGACAAAAACAGAACCTATCAAAATAAATAGTAATGTCACAATACAAAGACAAAAAAACAAATTAAACAATAACCCCCCCCCCAAAAAAAAAAAAAATAATCAACAACAACAAAAACAAACTTACAGTACACAAAGAAAAAAAAGAGAGTAAAATCAGACAAAGGACATAAAGGGCAAGGCTGCTGAGGCCTTAACTACACTGATATAGGGGTAACTAGACTAATGGACTAGTTAGTTACACACTACACACATGTATGCGTGCACACATAACCTGTCAAAACCACATACATGAACAACACAGCAACATGATCAGTCCCTCCTATGCATGTACATGTATATCCATTCCAGATAAATATCCTTCTTTTTCACCTCTTTTGACTGTTTTCAAATAGCCCAGCAGCTAACACACACACACACACACACACACACACACATGCTCATACACACTCACAATCACATGGAATTGTGCACAGGCCCCCTGTATCAACAAAAATAATGGCATCAGTTAATCTGTTTTGTAGTAGTAGCATTTTTTTTAATCCGCTTTTTGTTGTTCTTTTTAAGTGCCCATAACCAAATTCTTGTAGAGTTGTTTTTGTTATAACTTGGTTGCCACTGAGTTCAGCCGACTGAAAAACTGAGTCAGTTACGGGTGCCGGACCGTCAGTTCAGTCAGCCGGTCAGTTCAAGTTTCAGTCTACAGATCAGCCCGGAATCTACTCAGTTCACTGCTGAGCTTCCGCCGGACTGAACTTGAGGCAGCCTTCGTACAGTCCCTAATACGCGCGGCTCAGTGTGCACGAGATTTTTCGGGCTGAACTGTAGACTGGTCAGCTTTTGTCACGCACCTGTTGCTCAACCTATAGTCGGTTTGCTACTGACGGATTGAAACGCTTCAGTTTGTGTCAGTCGGTGCGCGCGAGCCGGCCGCCCGGATTGCATCACACCCCCGGTGCGTCAGCGTGTCTACTGAGTGTGTGCCGGGGCCAGTGTGGCAGTCAAGTTGTTCGTTGTTTAGTTTGTCACAGTTTAATTTTACTGGCTGTAGGTTGTGAATGAAGATATATATATGTACTCGCAGTCAGCCACGCCGGGTAAAGAATCAGTCGTGAGAAAACCGTGGCCGCCGGCTTACAGTAACTCAGTTACTAGTATAGTCGGTTCAGTTGGTTGGTTGATTGCCGGTTCGTTTCAGTTTTACTAGACTCTGTGTGTGTGTGTGTGTGTGTGTGTGTGTGTGTGTGTGTGTGTGTGTGTCAGTTTATCATCATAAAATTTTTATGTGGTGGAAAAGGACGTTAAACTCCCAAGCACCCACTCATAAAATTTATGGACATCCATCCGAGCAGCCTAAGTCCGACCATTGACGTCATTTCAGCCGGTGAGGTCGAAAAAAGACCATTACATCACTGAATCTCTTTCATCTTAAAACCACCCCTTTTTTTCCGGCATACACTGAATGACACCATGGACGTACTGTGTTTTGCCAATACACGGCAGAGTAAAGGGGCGGGGCTTAAGCCTCGGGTTTTGCCGAATGGAGTCGTCTATTGTCTCGAAGCCCAGCTGAGAAGCCTACATGTAATCAGTAAACTTTAAAAAAAAAAAAAAAGTGATCAGAGACGCTGACACTAGTGACAGAAAGGTTTTTGATATCTGATCATATCTGATTGTTTGACTTTCTCTTCGATCACACGGCGGCCGGGTTTCAGTTGCGCGGTTTCACCGGCTTCACCCGACACCGACCCCAGGTCAGTAGTGCGGCACAAAGCTGTTCCATACCATCAGTATAGTCCCTATGTTGCATGCTGACAGTACAAGCTCTTTCTCATTTCGACTAAAATCGAGAACCCGTTTCAAGAATGGTCTGTTCCATGCTGGACCCTATAGCTGAATTCCTGTGACGTCACTGGCCGCGGTGGGTAAAAAAAAAGCGGAAAAAAAGTGACAGACTGCAATACGTCAAATCTGAACTTTTTGTTGGTTGGTTAATTAGAGTTAAACATCCCCGCCATACGCCACAAGTATGATTGCAGATGGCCATGAGGGGCAGGTTATGGGAGAACGGACAGCTACCCTAACTAAACAGTCCAACTGAACACTATTCAATCCAGACACTGAGACAGGTCTGGGCTGGCCAAAGTTTGGCCGGATTTGCTTTGACCTTGGCTGTGATGGACAATTCAGTACACACGAAACAGGCCAAGTTCAGTCACACAGCTGGAAGAAACGGGCATCGCTAGGACGGTCAGCACAATTTTGTTTTTGTCTATTTTGTTTGTTTGTTTGTTTAACTCCTGCCGCGGCCTCGGCCAAATTACCGCCTGACAGCGCCGGCCGGAAAGACATCGTGCTGCATTTCCGAGCCGCGGCCCGGCGGCCCGCGACGCCATTAGACGACAAGAGCTGATGCACATCAAACACGAGACCCACATCAAAAATCGCTCAGAGTGCCCTGGGCAATTTTGGGCTAAAAATACATTTTCATTTTTCGGCATCTTTTTTGAAGGCTTTAATTATTTTGTTTGCTGGCATTGCGGGTGAGGGACGGTGGCGGGGGCGGCATGGGGGTTCGAGGTAGCGGGAACGCAACGACGGAGACACGCTGGAGATTTGCTTCTTTCCAAGTTGTGAATTTAATATAGCAGAGATGTGTCTTGTTTTGTCGAGTCACTTGGAATGCTGAATTGCTCTAGCGTGGGACTCGACATGGTGAAAGGCCTGGTTCGAATCCCGGCAAACCCGGCCTTGCCGGCTCCACTCCGGCCTTTTTTCCAGTTGCCATGTGTTTGTATTTCGTACCTTGTCCCTTTTTAGCTCACAGATCGTTTTCAGTTGTTTTCGTGGTATAGGCTATCATCACACCACTTAGACACCTGCACTGACAGTGTCAGCGTCTGTAATACTGACACTGAACCAACGACGCGGCGAGCACACTGGGCGCTCCAATAGTGTAACAGCTAGCAGTCGTAGAATTTGAATGTTCGACCGTTCGCGCAAAGTGTAAACAACATTGTATCGCATTAAGAGTTGTACGCCGACTCACAAAGATAGAATATTTCGAACGTACAAGTGCGCTCGAGCGTAACTGTTCGAAAACATGAGCTGGCGTAGCAAAAATGCCATCAAGTTAACCCGTTCAGAGAGAACGCCATGAAATTTGTTTTGTCTCAGTTTTGTCCTTCAAGCTTGACATGTGTTGATCAGGATACTGAACGAGGCTGCCTTACATGTGTATCAAGGCGTGGTCAGCTGCAACACCAGCAACGACTGATAACAACAAAGGGTGGGTGGGTGTTTGAGAGTTTAACGTCCTTCTTCCACCAGGTATGGGTGATGTATCAAGGACCGGGGCAATGAGAAAAAGGCCAGCACAAATATTTGGCCCTAGCAGGGATTCTATTTCACAACCCCGGTGAGCATTGAAAGTGCAAAGCTCTACCACTTGGCTATCCCGGCTTCCCACAACACGCACACACTGACAAACAGTAAGAGCAGGCGCCACAACTACAAACAAACGAACGAACGCACGCGCATCATTGACATTTTGAAACTTCCCATGTTCTAGTCGGTCGTGTTTCATAAAAGTTTCTGCCAGCAGTCTACAATCGTGGGTTTTGTTGATGTGCAGTGTTATTAGTCCGGACAGCAGTTCTGCTGAATTATTGAGCGAACGGCCATTTAGTTGGTCGATGTCAGATCGCCGCGGCGGCGTTGGCGTGTCAGTAATAAACCCGAAATTCCCCAAGATCAAAAAAGGTAATGAAAATGATAATCGGAATGGAAATGACGGCAAGCGTGCTCGAAAAGGTCAGAAACAGAAAGTGAAAATGTTTGAAACATGCCCAGAGGCCGGGCGACAAAACTAAGATTTAATTCAGTTCGAGTCGTGCAGAGGATCAACGTGAACAGATAAGAAAAGCACTTTGTGCACTTCTGTGTGTGTATGTGTGTGTGTGTGTGCCGGTGTGACTGTAGCCCGAATACTCTGACATTGACAAATTTGCACCTCAACGATCGCAGACAAGAGAAACGTTTTTTTGGGGTTTTTTTTTGTTTGGGGGGGGGGGGGTGTCTTGAAGCGCACGAACAGCCCACGTGACATCACACAAAGGAACGATTTTGAATGCAGGTGTGCACAGATCGAAGGAGTGCTGTTCAGACAACGCTATGTTGTATTAGTGTGTCACTGCGCAGTGTTTGAAGCAAGACTGCGGGCAAACTAACCAAATACTGTTGGGGTCGAATCTACCGGTGGGGGAGGGGAAGTAGGGTGGGGGGGGGGGTCTGAACTGAAAATGCTGTCAGTTGCAGAAAGATTTAAATGCCGAGGTGTTTTCAGGACCCCTTGGATCCTTACGATGCACACGCGGTTTCTGATCTTAGTGTTGTCCCCCTTCGAACCCCTCTCACCCCCACCCCAATCTCGATTTACTTGCCAGACAGTAAAATGGCACCGGTGTCACGGGAAGGGGGGGGGGGGGGCAGAGAGAGAGAGAGAGCCCGCTATCGATCTCCTGTGCTAGACCAGTTTCAAATAATCAGCTTATCCCTGGTCGACAGTTTTATGAGACCAGTCATCTAGCCGTCGCAGACACTGTGATTGCATCAGCAGTTCTGCAGCTGCGGTAGATGCTTCGTGGCAACATGAACCTCCACTGTCCGAGTTACAGACAGTATGTATTCAATTTTTTTCCCCAAAACGTGAGAAAACTTCCAGTTGAGTAGCTGACACAACACAGCAAAGCATTCGCATGTACTGCTGGTAAGTACTACATTCCTCAGCATTATTAAAGTTTACTTTTTTGTGGAAAGAGAGGGCATAATAAAGACACAACAACACACACACACACACACCGGATGACTAACCCTACTTGAGAGGAATCATGTATCCTTTTAGCTTTTTTGTCAAAGTGAGTTACCGGATATAAAGTTTCCTGCCAGGTATAGTTGATTCCTCGGTATGCAGTACTTGTAGGCGTTTTCTATGGCGCAGTTTCTTTTTTTTTTTCAATGCAAAACTAGGACAGGCCAGCATAGGGGTGTGTGTGTGTGTGTGTGTGTGTGTGTGTGTGTGTGAGTGAGAGAGAGAGAGAGAGAGAGAGAACTATTTCATCCAAACGCTTTCCAAGATAACACCAATCCAACATTTGAATCATTTACTGTAATGAATCTTAAGAGTGATATAAAATCAGATGTGATTCTGAATAACATGAACAGCAAGTACTGCAACATTATATGAACAAGAACAATGATTCACTGAATAAACTGATCGCAAATGGCAAATTACTGAATGAAGTATAAATAATGATATTTGCATCATTTCGTCATTGAGAGCATACAAACCATGATGTATTTCTCATGATTGTGTGGAGTTATTATTACTGATTACTGTCACCATAGTTAACAGAAGTACAATTTTCTTTCCTGTTTCATAAATATGTATAGGCACAGTTATTAGTGTATGAATACTCCTGACAGAATAAACTGCAAATTGGAAGTCTCCTTATAAGTTCCCACCATAGTAACAGTCAGTGTGTGTGTGTGTGTGTGTGTGTGTGTGTGTGTGTGTGTGTGTTCTTTTTGGAGAAAATGCTAGCTTGGTGGTGCAGCATCCAGCTAGTTCCCCTGTTCATAGTAGATTGATCCCCACCCCAGCCCTCCCTCTATTCAGTAAGATCCCTTCCCTCCAATTCAAAGTACAGTAATTCTTTGATCATTCTCACTGTCACTCTATCACACACAATGACCCCTTTCCCCATCCCCCAACACACACACACACATGTATGAGAGAGAGAGAGAGAGAGAGCACATTAATTTTGTTGCAGTTACCCCTCCACAATTTAGAATGTACACCTGTACAATCATGGTTGGTATGTACAATTCTACCTCTTCATATGATGCTCATTGCTGAAGTCAGAAGGGAAATTGCTGGAAGTACTAACGCACAACAAACAATTGCTGGAAAACTGTGCCAAAGTAAACATAGACTGTACAAAGTACTCACTAAGTATCGTTGAACAATGCAAAGCAAGAAGAATGGTCGCGTTGTAGGTCATGACTTAGAATGCAAGCAAAGACCTAACTGACATCCACAATTCTTTTTAACTCTACAACTTTTCAGATATCCACTCTGTTGCATGTAACACACACCTACAGAAGTTAAGGATGTGTGACGGCCAAACTGAAGCACTTGCATGCAGTTCTCTAGCCCAAAAGCACGATACACACAGCTGTGCTCTAGCCCAAAAGCATGATACACACAGCTGTGCTCTAGCCCAAAAGCACGATACACACAGCTGTGCATTACTGATTTTTGAAGTACTGTTTTCACATGAAACAGACAAAGTGTGCCCACAATGCAGAGTGCTTCAAAAATGCAAAAAGGGCAGCTAGCTGTGTGCCCCTGAAAGCTGTGTTGGGTTTAAGGCACCAATCAAAGAAAACCGGCACTCAAAAACAACAAAATTTGAACTGAATTAAAAGCACAAGTCAAACAGCTAAGACAACACTAAAATGCTAATGTGCAGGACACAAAACACTACGTGAAGATCCATTCATTCACCAGCACAGTTCACTTTAAGCATAACATGTGTTAGTATGACATGACATTGACTATTTGTCACATAGTGTGGCCTACGCTATGGCTCCTTCATAAAGCTAGGTAAAGTGAATTTCAGAATAATTAGAATAAAAAGGCTCGATTCATCCCATTGCTGCGGAACTCTAAAGGAAGAACCTCATCAGTCCTTCCAGTGATGTGAAGTTAAAAAAAAAAAAAAAAAAACACCTTTGAAAACTACATGATACATAGACTGGGAGCTGTGTATACGACAGTGAAAAATACCCAAATGCAATTCTCTCATCAGGATTGACTCCTTTCGCTGTGTTAAAAAAAAAACAAAAAACAACACTACAAAGTTCCTTTAAAATAAGGAAAACTCGAAAGACTGACCTTATGTAACAAAGTCTATGAAAGGTTCCTCAAAGACTAATTTGTGATAGGGGACAGCTGTATTCACAGTGGTTGATTCTGTCCACTTCTGTGTTATTTCTCATACCCAATACCACTATCATACAAATGAGAGAGTACATAGGCTTATAATGTGCCATCTTAGCTGGATAGTAATCAAAATGTACATAATTGTGTAGGTATATGGACAAACCGTCCACAACCAAAATGTTTACTGTGTCTTTTAGCAAATACAAAAGAGGAGAGAAAAGGCGTGTTGACAAGCAGCACCTGCGTATGTGTTCTGTCTCCTTTCAAATGTCAGACAATGCTGACTTCAATTGAAAATCGAGATAAAACAAACATTCACAGCTGGGTGTTAGTAATAGGGAATGCAGTTTACATGAAAGCATACAAAGTTTGTTTCTTATTGTCTTTTTAAAAATTTTTTTTACAGAAGGGCTAGCGCAAATTGAATCTCACACAGTAAACATGCATACAGACATACGCGGTGAATCCTCGGCACACTTAAGACATCTTATCGTATGTGGCATTGTTCTCTTTCTTCTTGTTTTGCTAAAATTCTATAGAATTTTAGCAAAACACAATGTACCAGGTACTTACACACTCAGTCACACCAAAAGCATACACCACTGCACAGATCAAAAAGGTTTGAAAGCTATGTATCAAACACTCATCAGAAACCTCACATGTAACAACGAACTTAGATAAAATCAGCTACTGGTGACAGTGTGTGCTAAAACTGTGTGAACTGTGTGCTAGTCAGATCAGCACAATAACGGTGCAGAAAAAAACAAATAAATATCAAAGCCCTGCAATAAAAGTGAACCCATGCAAACACACACTGCAGCTCTCAAGAAAAGCACCATCATGTTTCTGTTATAACTGGCTGGTCAGCTGGTACATGCACTCCTACATGTAATGGATGAGGCCTGCTTGTGGAAACGTATGTTGCTCAGGGCCACTGATATTTTTATTTTTTCTTTAAAACCACACACACACAAAAAACAGAAAAGAAAACAGTTGTCATAATGTCAAGATATGTGAATTTTGCTTTCAAACAACACATCAAGCCTTTGCCATTATTCTCTCATGACTTTGCGCGTTTGAAATTTTTCAGTAAGCCAATGAAATATATGGTCAGGCCACGAGGATGAATTGTCCCCCCCCCCCCCCCCCCCCTTCCGAAAGCAAAAGAAAGAAGAAAAAAAAAAAAAAGAAAGAAAGAAAAACACAGCAGATTCCCCACCCCGGAACAGTGGCTAGGAAATACCAATATATGGATCAAACGTGTTCAGTGAGATCTCAGCATTTTTATGTTTGTGACCTTATCATCATGTTCCCTGCATGTTCTTAAAGAGATCAGCTTGAAATGATGAACTGCAAATAAGGAGCAATATTTTTCACCCCAATAAAACTTATCTAAGCAAATGCTGTTGCCTCTTTTGTCTCTATGAGTAACTGTCCTGAGGCTGCAGCATTCTAAAAGTTTGTTGTTTGTTTGTTTGTTTTATACATGTACATGTGTAATTAACCCACAATGCCTCCCTGGGTCTTCATACCAGTGACCAGGCACACAACAAAGACGAGTAAGCAAGCAACAAAGAACAAGTATCACGGGGTTCAAAAGCAGCACAGCAAAACAAACAACAAAAAGAGAGAGAAAAAAAAAGCAGACATCACAACAGAGCGCAAGGTGACCAACAATTAAGGCTGTGCTAAGACTTAAAATGAAGTCTCCAACAGCAACAATACATATTTAGTGTAGCACAAATGGAATAGCAGTACATGTACACAATGTATTTACAATATAGTTTTTTTTTTTTCTTCAACTTCAAGAATGCACATCAAACCATGAATATTGCACTTGGTTCTTGTAATACCACAATCTGCCTCACACCAGATGCAGAAATTCTCCCACAATCTAAGGCTCTAAAACACTCTTCACGTGGATCAAAGAGGACAAAGTATACAGCAGAAGTGCTGCACTGTGGTTGGCCGCTAAAACAAATCAAAATGCAAACTAACATCCTGACATCCGCGCCTCAACAGAGACGGCAAGTTCTGAAGTGCACGTTTGACACGTACACAGCAATTGCACCGATATTCCAAAGAGGTACAGTATATGAAATACATGTAAGACAACATTTTAATGAACCACACTTGGAACCTTACCCAACACCTGCTGAATCAGTGTCCAGATCTAAACAGCCAAGCAATTCTCGTAACTGTCTGGATGAAGGATCTAAACAACTAAGGATGTCAAGTGGATAGATGAGCTCGTCTGTTAGTCAGACCTGTTGTGTAGCAGATGAAGCACATTTGAATAATTGAGGGAAGCTAAAGGAAAAACAATATTTGACTTAGCTCTTGCAGAAATTCAAAGTCGATTTGTCTCTTCGCATATAAATCCAACTTCTTGTTCTCCTTTGTGACCCATCATCCAACCCCCCCCCCCCCCCCCCCCCAAATCCAGCTTGCCTACCACATCCTCCCAAGAGCTTTCTGAAAACATCCATTCAGAGTACATACATGTAAGTTTCTAAGGGTTTATTGCAAAATAATTTCCGTTCATACAGTTGGATCAAGCAAGCAAAGCCAGGGATTAAATCAATTTTAAGATATGCATAACAACATGAACTTTCCATTGCATTCCCTTCCAGTGAATAACAAATGATCATAATGTCCCTCCAGTTTCGTAAACAAGTGAATGGTTAAACTTAAAGTCACCAGCTGTGCATATTGTAACTGACTAGCTTTACACAAGTGGTGTAAAGAGATGAAAACTCAGTGTATTTTCCGCCCTACATTCACAATACAAATACCTTTCATGAACACTATGAATGATCACAGCCAATGTCCACAAATAGCTGCCTAGATCTAACCCTGAATCTAAAACAAAGAGACAGAACAAATTTCATTTCTAACTGGTAAAAACCTCAGCAGCTTTGAGTCAGGCTCACTGATGTGGGTGGACAGTTACCTATTACTATTTATAGGGATGTTTCACCACACAGGCCATCAGCCTTGTGAACAAGTCATGGCAGCAACTACGGCCAATGCAAGCCATGCAGGGGCAAAGGCCTGAAGATACGCATAACAATGGTGATGGGTGTTGCAGTTTAGCTGCTGAAGTCCTGGACAAAAGACAAACCTCACAAAGCAAACTTGATTTCAACTTTGCTGATTCTGGGAACAGTTTTCTGGTTGAGGTTATGATCAACCTGCTTGGGATCTGCCTAGTCACTATCACGTGTTGTGGTAAACATGTTCAATGGGTTGGGAAACGTAACTATGAACATGACGTAGAACACATTTCATCTGACTTGTGTGTCTTCAGTATCAATACAGTGATGCAGCTGCACTCCCTGGAAATCACAAATTGCATAGGCATGCAAGATGCAGTGCTCTTTCTTTTGCCCTAACAACAGTCAAAGTCCAAGAGATGAGGAGACCCGTTTTGTCATACGTAGCTCACACTGGGTTCTGGATCAGCAAAGTATTTTCCTGAAACAAAACATGTGAGCTGGGTTAAAATCCCTCATTTGAATAATTAGAACACAATAATGTGTGTGTGTGTGTCACAGTGTGTGTGTGTGTGTGTGTGTGTGTGTGTGTGTGTGTGTGTGTGTGTGTGTGTGTGTGTTTAAGCGCAGCATGTACATGTACTTCATTGTCATGTGACAGCAGGACTATACAGGAATTATCATTACATGTATTACTATTATTTAGAATAATAATGTGGCTTGACAAAACACAAATCCATCCAAATTTAAATTTCAATACTGATAAACCCGCAGTCGTCAACTTGAAAACAACAGCAATCTAACCTGTTGCGAAGCGTTTCTTGGTCAATGATATCCGGTAGCCAGTGCCCACTAACTCGAATTCAGCCCCAGACAATGTTGCCCCCTCTGCTGCAAACTGTAATGCTGTTGTCGTCGGCTTCAGCGGGCCACCCTTCACCTCGAACTTGGCACGGATGCAACCTTGAGTCTCTTGTTCACTCACTTCAGAGATGTCATTCAGTTTCCACGTTGCCCGCTTTGCATTGGTATCCCTGTAGTTCAAGAGTTGTGAAACACAGGTTGCAGAATACATGTTTTCTCAAACTTAAAATACCAGAAAAACAAAATACATCACTTTTAAGAACTGTATGAGTATTCTCCAGCTATAATGACCATGCAGCCTTTTCTTTTTGTGGTTGATGTTTTGGATGCTGTCATCAAAGGCACTAGAAAATCACACTGTGTTTAGCTTGGTTTCTTGCTGGCAAGTGTACGCCAACGCAGAGAGAAAAACTAGGGATAAAACAAAAGGTGGCAGAAGGGAGATGAAGCTGTTGATCACAACAGTGACGTACCAAGTCCCTGACGGAATGCTCTGCATCTTGCAGACCTCAGCAGTGTCAAGTGCCACTGCCACTGTGACATTCTTGATGGTAGTGGGTGACGACATGGCCAGAGGGTTGTAACGGTAGTCGAGACGGTAGTCAGTGCTCCCGCCTTCGCACTTCCAGTACACCACTAGAGATAAAGGAGTGCTTTCTACGCCCGGCTTGGCCTTTACCTGCAACGGTGAACACACTGGTCTGTGTTTATTCAGCTTCATTACTGCAAGGCTGATACAGTAGTAAGGTGGAGGGGTGGGGGTAGGGGGTGGCAGTGGGGGTGGGGGCTATTGCCGTAGGTTGACAGGTTGACATGACAAAAAAATGGCGCTATTGTAGAGACATCACTCATGTTTTGTGAAAGTGATGTGTGTGTGTGTGTGTTTCTCTGTGTGTGTGTGTGTGTGTGTGTGTGTAATTGTAGAGCGCTCTGAGCCAGCATCTGCTGGGATACTGTGCTACATAAAAGTAATTTATTATTATTATTATTATTATTATTATCTACAAACAAATCGGCCACTTTCTGGAAGAACAATATTATTCGCATTGGCAAACCATGTGAAATGCATAGCACTACTCTTGCCTTGAGCTGTCTAAGAGGCCAAACAGCTCTTTTTACTTGGGGATGAGTGTTGACTCTTCTTCAAAACCTTGCTTGTTGCAAGCAAACTCTCACTTCCACTTTCTGCCACCATCTTACACACCCACAGAGGACTGTCTGTATGTCAGTGTTCACATCTTATAAAGTTTTGCTTTGTGGATGTGGATGTGTAAAGTGTGCATTCAGAACCGGTAAACCTGGATAAACATGGATAGGACACAGAACTCGACGGGAACATATTTTCGTTTTTCTTTCTTTATCAAATTACATTACGGAAATATTAGCAGTGATTATCGTATTTTCGTACTGGATTCCAATAAATTATTTAAAAAACAAAAACCAAAAAAACCCCAAACAACGAAAAATACAGGTGGCTGGCAGTTATACACTGAACAATACAGACCCCAAACAGTAAGTCACAGAAGCATGGCATATACCTGGTATTTGAAAATGTCTATGTTGAAGTATGAGGCAGCTTTGTTTTGTTCCCCTTGTTGCCTCAAATGCTCCATGAGGTTGCTCATGTCAAATGTGAACACAGCTGCATCACTCGTGCTTTGGGAATCATCTCTGGAAACAAAGGGAAAATTACAACATAGTTCTCACTAGTTGTGAATAATCAATATACCCAAAATATCGCTAGTCTTTAAACACCCTCAGTTTATCATACCACATCAACATGGCATTTTGCACGACTCAATTTTGAGAAGAGCTAGGAGAAGTTGCGAAAGTGTCTCACATTGAGCTAATTCTCCAAACTGTTACATGAAAATCCCAGAATGTTATCCTCAACTCAGTGACCGTTTCACTCTTTGCAGTTCTAGAAAGGCATGCGATTCATTTAAACAAATTTCCTCAGTAAAATCCATATAAACATTAAAAAAGAGTTGGAAAATCCGTACAAATATTAGAAAAGATGTGCCTACCCTATCGCATACCAAACCAAACTATACCAGACTCTAACTCAGGTCATTCAACATCAGTTTCTAACAAACACTATATATATACAAGGTAGCTTCCTTAAACGCTCAACGTACCGTGACAGCAAACTGGAATTGGGCAGCATGTTTTCCAAGAGTGCCAGATTACGGATACGGAAGGACAATGTCGGAGGACTAGGATTCTCCATGAACACTTTCACCACCCCTGCTGGGAATGACATCATCAGGTTGCCAGTCATGCGCACCACGCACCTGAAATGAACAGGATGCAAAAATCAGTCATTCTGCTTGCAAAACCTGGGACTCGTCACATCGTCCATGATCTCAAGAAGGCAAATGAAGAACCAAACATGCAGGTCACATTACTACAAAGCACATAACCTTGCTGTCCAAAATGTGTTGCCACATGTCTACTGTGTGACTGCTGACACCCCTGAAAGGGAAGTAACATCACTGTTCCAACTCTTGTAAGTTGGTACATGCTGCTTCCCTATGCTCTGGAATTGTGAAAGTGCACAGCCACTACGGTTCACTGGGGTAAAAAAAAAAGGTTTGCTTTGTGGATGTGGATGTGTAAAGTGTGCATTCAAAACCAGTACACCTGGATCAAACATGGATTGAACGCAGAACTCGACGGGAACAGGTACCAAAGGTACCAAACAGTTAAGACCCCCAACTCCTTGAAAAGCTGCACTCACTTTGTGGCATCATGACCTTTGAAGAATGCGTTGACAGTCTCTGTAAAAGCAACAGCAAGAGGAATGGTGTCGGCCATGCCAATGGTAAGAGGGCTGGGCCCCCTTGATGACCCCACAGGCATGGAGGTAGTGTTGAATGTCACTCCACTAGCACTGTCCGAACGAATGAGAGGTGGTGCTGGACCGTTCTGTGACTTCAGCGGCTGAAAGGATACAGCGGATGTAGAATGATTTACTTGCACTTGCAGTGTCAACAGCTTCATAATACCACAAATATTTTAAATGTTCAACTGTCAGAGTGCATGTGTGTGTGTGTGTTTGTGTGTGTTTTGTATCTGCCTGCAGTGAAAGGCCTCAGGAAACTGCCTCAGATACCTGAAACACAACAGTTTTACGACTTAGCCATGTTTTACTCAGCCAGTTGGCAGGTTAATTGCAGCTTCAGCTTGACATGTAAAGGGACGGGAATGTTGAGAATTTTACTGTTAGTCCGCTGCATTCTTAATGACATTTGTGGGTTTTGTTCTTGTAAAATCCAGCATGCTTGACTGACAGAGGAATGTTTCGCGGGAGCATGAACATGCGTTGCGAACTGAATAAATATCCTACACACCAGTACCTGTGCAAGAGTACCACGAGTTCTGGAAGGTGGGCGTGGCTGGGCCGTGCTGGGCAGACCAATCCCTGCTGTAGTGGGGGATCCAAGTTGGCTGGTTGGCGTGAGGTTGCTACTGCCTCGCCCCCCTGCACTGCTTGTGGGCGTGCTCTCATTGCTTGTGTTGAACAAGTCATTCAGGTCTGGGTGATGAGAAAAAACAATGATAAGTAGCAAACCACCAAGAACTATTCAGCCACACTGTAAAGAGACTTCATGGGATCAGCAAGGATGGGAGATAGCCACTGCAGAAAGTAAACTCACGGGCAGGCAATGAAGCAGGGTGGTTCGGTCCTGTTTGGCTGGGCTGGTTCCAATTGATTTCTGTCTGGGGGGACAGGGGGGAGGGAAGGCTGTAGTTGGCACCTGTCGGGGTGGATGCGCTGGACGAGGAGAAGAAGTCCAGGTTCAGCAGATCCTGAGGTTTGCTGAAAACCAGAAGATAAAGTGTCAGTACTACTGTAAAAACATTTGCGTGCAAAATGATGACCACTCAGCTTTTAACAATACGATCGGGTTAAGGCCGATTTCTAGCTTCACCTCCATACATCTAACTGGGGCATAATGTAAACACGGGAATCTGGCCTAACACGATCAGAATATATCAGGTTTGCACACTTTATCTCCTGCTCTGGAGCTGTTCTCAAAATTAAGCTCCTTCACAATTTTGTAACACTGATACATGACACAAGAACTGAAAAAAACTGAAGATTGTCTCAAAACATATAAAATGCAGCAGCTCGACAACAGGTGTCAGGCACTCTCCCATTGCACTGAGTCAACACAGAAGTTGTTCTGTGGAGAACTTGTTCCACAAATATCATTCAAAAAGTTTATCAATCTAAATAACCCAACTTACTCCAGGGTATCGGACTCCGATTGCGACCTCTTCATCTTTTTATCAACCGGTGTCTGACTTCTCTTTCTCTGTAATACAAACACCACAGTAATAAGACACGTATACAAAAAGAAATAAAAACTCTCAGGTAAATGAAATGTTAATGAAATCCTGTATGTCAGGAAGCAGGCAACAGCCATGAAGGTCCACAACAATTCCCCCATAACCAACTTCACGAAACTACACTTACAAATCATTGTAGGCAATGTTGCAAATATCTTTTGTAACACATGCGATAGGGACTTTCAAATGCCTTCCACAGGGCATCAATGGAACATGCATTTTTCAGATGCTAACAGGAGACAATATCAATCCCAAAGAACCTACCATGGCAGTTGGGGACAACCTCAACCCCTCCACTGATGCCCGAATGTCTTCCACAGTGCCCGTTGTAGAGGCTGGGTTGGTTGGGCTCAGGGGTCGAATTTCCACTTTGATTTTCCGCCTGCCTTCTTCCCCATCTACAACAAAAAAAGGTCCACCAATAAATATTTTGAGAACAGAGTATGACATGCACATCTACACTGTGTGCCCCCTTGACCACAGTGTATCTCTGGCCCCTCTGCCAAATCAGACTAGCATATCTGATTGATTTAACTATTACATTACTGATCTTCAATTCAGGCTTCAGAAAGGACCACTGTAACTGAAAGAACAATTCAAAGCTGTCAAAAAGGTACAAATTTGTCAATGAAGCATTTTTCTAATATGCCTGAGATTAATGAGAACAACAGAAACACACTACATTACATGCATCTGTTGAAGTCTGCAGGAGACTAAATGTATCAAACTTCAAAGACCCTTTGCACTGAAGGAATGGTCTTTAAGGTTTGGAAAAAAAATGAACAAACAAACAAACAACTAAAATAATAATATTGCACCTAAATTAAACTGTACGCCACTTACCTGAATCTGAGTCGCTGTCACTGGAGTACCAGCTATTTTTATCACCATTATCTGCAAGACAGTCAAGGACTGTAAACATGTATCATGGTGTATGTAACATGCTTGTACATTCTGTCAGTACTCTCTCTCTAAAAATAACACAAGGCTGCCAGGTCACTGGACCACCATAGCACCCTTATCCCCATGCCTTAGGTTCTGAGGCCTTCATGAATTCCACCACTGAACTGGGACAAACACCGCTGGAGGCTGTGAAAAGGTGAGGCAGAAAAAAAAGGCTGCTACAATGTGACTTTAAAGTTAGTAATATGATCCTGAATCATGACACTTGGTCTAGGCGAGTTCTATCAACACCTAGGCACAAAAAAAAAATATCAGTGACAACTGATTGCATTTCACAGACTATGCAAGGTGAAAAAAATATCCACTGTAAAGGCTTGGTGGGCATAGAAAAGGATACTGTCCATTGGATTATCAGGTCGAATCCTGTAACCTTCCTCATCTACCTCTGCCTCTGGACCATCCTGCAATGAATAAAAACAATCACCCATTATGTACAGCAAAGCTCCTAAATTGTGAAGTAAAACTTACCGGTTATTTAAAAATGATAAAGCTATCTTTTGCTGTTACTGTGATTTACGCTAATGTCACAAGTCAAGTGGTAACAAATTAGTTTTGTGCAATGTCTTTGCACTGAGAAGGAATGAACAATTTGCTTTCCCAACTTACCCCTTGACTTTCCGCATCACTGTAAAAGAAAAAGAAAAGTTTGCAGTGTGATGACACACAGACCATTATGAAACATGGTCATATTTCATATACAAGTGTTGATTAATGTTATTTACACCACTCGCCAGTGCAAACTTCCAGTGAGTTAACTATGAGTGCTTTACGTCCGACAATATTAATGAAACAAAGAGCGAAAGTGTGAGTGTGAGCCGGAGGCTTGGTAGGTACACAAACAATCGAACCATCTCGGGGTTAGTCTTTCGCCATAACCCACTCAAACCAATCATGTAAGCTCTATTCATACATTAAACTGGTATAATTCCAAGGAAACAAGTTAACTTTGCCTAGCTCAAAACTGAAAAAGAACAGTACCATATAAGGGCATGCAAACTTAATGCCATTTGTGGGCTGCTGTTGCGAACAAATAAGCAACAATGTACACCTACAGATTGTTGGACCACTGTGGTATCAAGAGTTCAGGCTCTCAGGTAACATGTTCTTGTCATGTGACAAATAATTTGCACGCAAAGGAAAAGGACAAGCTCTCTGCAGAACTCAATGATGCAGCAGTTACAGAACTGCCGCAGCACTTTCTTGTCACTTCGGGAGCTGCTATTGTATGGTAGGCTCCACAAAATATTACACTCCTTAATCAGTCTGGTGGTTTGGTTCTTAATGCTTGCAAAATGATGTGCCTTCCAGTATGTAATGTCAGCACAAACAGATATTCCTCCAACACACAATTCAGAATCAGACAAATAAAAATAACAGAGCCACAGAGGCAGACTGTGTATGTCAAGTACTTACACTGATTCGCTATCTTTGTCATCTTTGTCCTTTTTCTTCTTGGATTTCTTCTCTTTCTTTTTGTGCTTGTTCTTGAGGAACCCTACGAAGCAAAGATAAAACACAAACTGCAATATACAGAAAGACACCAGCAACAACAAACAGTGTTTCTACATGTACTAAGCTTCAAGTTCAAGTAATATGTACTTCAACAAATTTAATATTTTTCCAAATGGTAAATATATTTGACAAAAAATCTTTGCAGACTTACAATGACCCAGTTACATGATTAAGAGCTGGTACACATAACAGATGAAATAATCTGCACTAAATTTCAATGATAGACTGCAAAAGAAATCCATAGCCATACTAGCACACAAAAAGCAGTATATATTTCTCCCGTGTTAAAAGGTAATACGACTTTCAGCCTGTAACACTTTCAAACTTATTCTCTTTAAGAAACAAAGAATACCAACTATGACTGATGGATACAGCCCATGTTCAACTTTGAAATTCATTAAAACCTTAAATGTATGCAGACTATACAGAGAGGAACACAACTGAAAAAAAACAACAGTCATGCAGCAAGAACCAGTTAACAAAGGCTGACACTAGTGATAGTAGTAAAACTACTGCAAGAAAATTTCCACACTGTGCATGCTCAATAAAGGTGTTGCATCAGACTACAACAAATGAAAATTACCTACATGTGTAACTGCTTTTATCAACATCTGAGACCTTACGTACAAGGTCAGGTATGAATATTCATGAAGGTTAGATGGGTATGCTTAATCAAATGTAGGCAGCACAACATACTTTACTGCAATCAGCGTACACATAATATGCTTTACTGCAATCAGTCAGTAAGACATGTGCCTATATAAATGCAGTGTTAATCAGAAAATGAAAATGTTATCAGGACTCAAGTGAAAATTCTCTCTGCACGGGCCACAGTAAAATACATACTAGTGTGGAAGTAACTGTCATTTTATTTCCATATTGAAGTATGGATGTCTTGTGGGGAAACCAAAAAAATCAAGACAGTAAATGTACATAGAAATACAAGTGCATGTACATGTACATGTGTAAAGCCTCTTGATGCTTTCACAAGATTGGTTTTCCTGGAACAAAGCAATTCAGACCAGTACTAGAACATCCAATCTGATCACTATATACGGTACACCTTTGTGAACACATGACTATTGTTGAGTTATGAGTGTGTGTGTGTGTGTGTGTGTGTGTGTGTGTGTGTGTGTGTGTGTGTGTGTGTGTGCGTGTGCACGCACGCGCACGAGAGTGCACACGCACACGCACCAAGTGCTATGTATACTTAAAAGTTTATCCAAGGATTTTATACTGCACCAAATTTCCACTAAAGGAATCACAAGATTGAAGATAGCACTGATGATCACCTAACCTACGCAGGATGTTATGAAATGTATTCATTATGGCAGAAGACAAAGGCAAATTTCCCTGAGAGAAACTAGACCAAAACCTTGCATCTTCTTGACCACTACAATGGAAGGAAAAGCCTAACATGACCTAGAACATCACCAACCTTTTCCCAAGTTTTGAAAGAGCTAAAAGACTGAAAGAAGGTTGGACACTGAGAGAAAAATCAAAAAGTAGTGTGTCTATATCATGGACCGGGAGACCCAGGTTTGAGTCCCAGCTGAGGCAAGCAGTTTTCCTACTTAGGTCGGCTCCTACCTAGAGCGGGTGTGCTATGGGCCTAACCGGGAGGCTGTCGCCATACAATAGAGACTCACCCACTTCACAGGTGCAACTTTCCGGGTGCTTCCCTTGTCATAACACATCAGATGATGTGGATGATTACACGGCCGGCACTGCAGGTGCCGTAGTTCCCAGGTCTGGATAACGCTGGGGTATTTATGACAGGAAGCGCGGAATGCACATTCCCAATCTACATGGACCTCCATAGCATCATCATACCATCATCCTCATACCACTGCCTCAGCTTCCGAGTCCTCTGTGGATTCCACCCATGTCCTGGGAGGAACACCACTGGAGCTGGCAAAGAGTTGGGGCTCCCGCAAAAATAAAATAAAATTTAAAATTAAAAAAAAAAATCCATTATAGTGAAAGGGAAAATAGTTCTAACGCGAAATTCCCCAGACTGACACTGAAGCTCCTTGGATGAAATAACAGTCACCCAGTGTCTTACGTGCAACACTTTCAATCATTCCGCAGCTGAGTAGGAGTCTATAAGCACCAGTTGCTGGTTCTGGAGGAATCTTCTACTTTCGCAGTGGCAAGTCAGAAACTGAGATGGGGTGAAGGACAAACTTAAAGGCAGATCACACAAACAGGATATGTACATGTATTCGTACAACATTTATCACAGCTGAAAAGCACTGAAAGCAAACAGGATTAGCTGACCCACAAGAAGACACTGGCTGGTCTACAGCACTAGCAGCAAAGCTACTTATGACTCAGCAGCAGCAACAACTTTAAGCCAGAATGGAAGACAAATCTGGAACACTTGACAACTTCAGACAAACACTGGAAAAGGGGGAATACAACCAGCAGTAAATTACTACTCACAAACCGCTGCCTGGAAATACTACGGTTGTAAGTCTGTAAGTGTATACAAAGAATTACAACAGTAGCATTTCTGGGCAACGAAACATACACACTCAAACAGACCAACCACAACATGCAACTGAAAATTACTGATCTTTACGAATGCACAAGCACAGAAAAGACAAGTCTGGTGACAGCACGTCCAAAAGGGGATCAGCATACTGAAAGTTTGAACACATGAGAGAGAACAGGAAAACAGGTACCAAACACACACATCAATCACAAAAACACCCACTCGCTGGATGCAACTCCACATATCTCCAACATGAATGTGACAACAGAAGTAAGCAAACCAATGATACATGTAGCACAAACCTGCCCACACAGGAATAACGGCACAACTATCTAAGTTTTCTTGGTACAGTAAGTAGTTGTTACCAGTATACATGCACAGAACAGGATCCACTTCCCAGCTAAAAAGCAGTAAAGCCAGACCAACTGGTTCTACATGTAAAGGAATGAGGGAATACACCACCATGTCCCAGACCTTGTCCACCTCACAGTTATTGGTGATGTTCAAAAACTCTTTGTGCAATTACAGAAACATTAAGATTTACTTTACATTTCGCCATAGTTTCTGTTCTGCACTGCTACTGAAAATGAAGAAATTCTGAGGAAAATGCGCAGGAATCTGTTTTACGAAGCACATTTAAATATCTTGATGAAAGCTGGTCAAATCTTGCATGAGTTAAAACAGTTTCCGATCAAAGTTTTTGCTGATTTCTGTGAAATTGTGAAAAAGTGTGAGTCCTGGCGCTTGAAGGGCGCAAGAGTCAAATCACACTGCACTGTGTGCTTTTGAATCTTTGATTAAGAAAGAAACAAACATGTGAATGTCACACAAAGAAACCCTTGCTCAAATTCAACGATTATGTGCTTTGTGGGGGTAAAAATAGGAAAGAAAGACATGAAAAAGGTAATAACATATTATTAAGTGTGCTTTCCAGTCCTAGCAATTTAAAAAAAAATGCCAATGTGAAAATGGATGTGGTTATCTCCAAAACAAGAGAAACCGTGAACGCAGTTGACAAGGTCTGTTCTTGATTCATATCATGGCTACATCAACACAGAAAGAAAATCAAAAGCACAGAAATATGAAACGGGAGTAAGTCTGAAAACAGGGCAGCAACCAAAACACAATGCCCAGAGAGGCCAGCGTACAAAAGAAACAACTAACACTGGAAACGATAGTCAGTCCCAAGTTCAGCAGTCGCACTTGTAATCATAAATATTTAATCCAAAGATAAGATGCTCGATTTTAAAATACTGTAGGTATTAGAAAAGGGGTGGGAGACATTTGCCAGAACCAGTAAACCAACACCACAGGTATCAAACTGCCAATTTAAAACCAACCAGCACCACTAATAACAAAAGAGACAGAAAAAGGGGGAAAGGGTTTCTTTTATCTATCCAAGTACATAATTCATAATAATTATGAAACAATAAGAAGCATCAGTTTGCCTGGAACGTTTTCCCCACTAATTTTTCCTTGTTTTCCCCCACCATCACTGCTCACTATGCAGTCAACATTATACATATCATCCAAGCGTGCCATGACTGCCCTCCTAGGACGGACTATCGCTTCATGTGCGACTTCTGCCTGAGGCGAAATGAGCAGAGCTGAGCAGTGTTTACATGTGCGTGAAACTCGCAGCTTGACACTCCGGCTGAGAGGACCAGGCTGGTCGGACAGAATGGGGCTGGGGCTGCCGCTAGAGTCTGCAAGTCATCCAGGAGGGGAAGGGTTAATTGACAGTGCGCAAGTACAGTACTGGCATGGTGCACCTTGTGTACAGTATACACCAATCACCACCCTCTGTATTATTTATTGCCATGAGCTGTCAAGACAGGAAAACTCCCCATCACACTGTTGACAATCAGCTCCCAGTATCTCTACATGTGCCAAAACTATTACTAGTATTAGTGTCACTACCTTCTCCCCAACTGTGAGGGCTGGGGGGTGTGAATAACTTGTATCACTAAAACCCTTGTCTTGCTGAATTAATTTGTCTTATGCTGAAAGAGCCAAAGAGGTAATCTGGAATAGTCCATTTTCAGCAGTACCAGGGTTACAAACCACACTGGGATGGTAATTATCATGTTAAGTGATACATGTACTTCAACTCACTACTTCTGCTAAATTGTTTTCAGTGTACATGTAGTGTCAAGTGTTACAAATCCTACCACCCATGCACTGAGTTTAAAGGAAAGGCTTATATAATACCACTTTCTCTGGCTGGAACCTGAACACCTACCAGAATAACTTTATTACTAGACTGGTGTATACTTGTTCAAAATTTAACACTCTGCTATGCCTTGTTGATCTCATATATATTTCTATCAGAAATTTTGTAAATACATGTACATTAAAGCAATGAAATGAGCACTGATGAAATGAAGACAGTGTGCGGGAAGAAGGGACATATTTTATCGTGTGACTCCAACTCCGGTGTGGTCTAAGGCAAGTGTGCAACCACTGTAGGGGAAAAATTGGCGGGCAGAGGAATGGAGCCTGTGAAGGAGAAAGAGGGAACACACAACACTCTCAAAGAGACAGACTGTCCTAGAGTTGCAAACAAACCCAGTAGCTGAGAGACTGCCAGAGATATCAGCGCTCTGTGTGTGTGTGTGTGGTGTGTGGTGTGTGTGTGTGTGTGTGTGTGTGTGTGTGTGTGAGAGATAGAGAGAGAGAGAGAGAGAGAGAGAGAGAGAGACAGACAGACAGACAGACAGACAGACAGACAGAGGAATAACTGCAAAACTGCTGATATGCAGTACTCAACTGTAATACATGTGTAAATACTCTCATCCAGGATGGCTGAATCTCTTAGCTCCACAAATATCAAATTAACTGATACTGCATTTGCAACACAATAATTTCCCAATTAATCCAATGTAATTTCACAATTTTGTAAACCTTGCTTGAAATAATAAACAGTCCTTAGAAATGTTGTTACCAGCAAAAACATGAGCAGCATCTGAAAATGATAACAGTACATTTATTCTGATTAAAAGCCTTTCAGAAGATCTTTGAAAAAAATCACAAAGAAACACATCTATTTGGCTTTCATCTATTTTATAGTAACCAAAGATAAGATTGCACAGACTACCATTTCGAACCATTTGATGCTCCTACTTGAGTTTTATGAGCTTCCAGTAAGCTCCTTTCTGCCAAGATACCCACCATAACACATTCTAATTTGAAAGTGAAGAATACTCAAATAGCTTTGCCTGTTTTTAGTTTCACTACAATTAGCACAAGCCAAAAAAATACTGTTTAGTCAAGGAAAAGACATTTCTCAAACACCAACAACGACAACAGCACCCTGCTTTTACTTCTGAAGACCGGCATGAAAACAGACAAAACACCACTACAAGAAACCCCCTTATTCCATGAAGTGATTATTAGAATTGTCTAAATCTTCCTCCGCACCCAACCAGGCACATCCAGATGAAGACAAAGAAACCAGAATCACACCCCCAAAAGACTAAAGAAAAAAAAAAACAACCAGTGTGTCAATTAATGGTCAAACAAACAGGTGACGGCCTTAAGATTCTGCTTAGCCCATCTGCAAATGCCTGCATGACCCCCACCCCACATGACCCCATCTACATGGGTGCTGATTGTCAAATGACACCACAAAAGCAAGCGAACAGCAACATGATCTGTACATGATGGACCACTGAGAAAGATGTAAGATGAGAAAAGAAGTGAATGACTGTCCCCTGCTCTCTGTAAATTTGTCAACACACACACCTTGTTTCTGTTTCTCGGTCAGACTGTCCCTCTTGTCGCTGGCTCCAGGCTCTGGCGACATGGGCCTCGCAGAGGGGCTGGGCAAACTGGACAAGTCTGGCTCCACAAACTCTATCGGTCCTGCAACAGTTATTGGAGTACGCAAGGTTATGCACTATAGTCTAAAGCTGCAGTATCACTATCAGTAGGTACATCAGCTCTTACCAGAACACTCCCTTGGCCATTGTAAGATACCCTACAATGAGCTACCATGGACATTTCCATAGCTACCACTCAAAGAAAATGGATTTTTGTTGTTGTTTAAACACACTGTATATATTGCTGACACAATAACATGACTGTTTATTGGGTTGTGTTTACAAAATAAACCTTTCTGTACCGCAAAGTTTGGATATTTCAAAACATGTTTTCCCAGCGAACCCATGCCATGATGCCATTGTTTCTCCTGACCATATAATGTAATTTTAAAGCGATTTTGAAAACTGCAGATTTCAGTCGATCAGAGATGTACATTGACAAAGACACTAAGAAAGACATCGCAACCCACCTGGTTTTTCTGTTCCTGTTCTTTTTGCTTCAATGAAGGTGGCCATCAGTTTCTGGACAGTCAACTCATCACAGTTCAGTCTGAACTCCCGATGAACCTTAAAACCAATGGCACGAAGGCTGGAGTCAAACCACTGTAACCGTACCTTGTACACAAAACTGAACAATCTACTGGAGTCAAGAACACCTGATACATGTATCTTCAATGACCTTTTGCTGAACTAATTGTTTGATTATAATGTATGTCTTTTTCTCGTTTCTTTGGCCTCTGGTTCCCTGTATAGTGCATGTTTCATTTTGTGATGTGCTAAAACTTTACTACATAAACGCTAGACAAATCTTCCACATTCTAATCATTTCACTAGCAATTTGAAACAATCAATGTAGAATGAAACAACCATACTAATCACAAAGCTTTTTTTATAAGCCTGTGGACATACAGAACCGGACATCTCACTGATCTCTGAATTCTGGAGCCGCTTTCAGACAATCATAGTAGGTTTTCTGCACAGCATGCACTGCTCTAGCACTGCACTGTTAACTCAGAACTGAAGTGACATCTATGACATCTATGACAAGAAAGAACGTGCTAACCTGACCGAGAAGGGCATGTTCATTTTCCCATGACTTGGCGTATGTGTCAATGAAATCTTTCATCTGGCAGATGTGCTCCTCTTCCAGCTCTTGGAAGTGCTGCACAAAAACATATAAATCACTTTCTGACTGATGCAGCTTTACCATTCACTAACTAAACAGGCTCATTAAAATTAATTAAAAACAACAACAACAACAAACAAAAACGAATTGACAATATGCTAGAAACACACACACACATGTGCACAATTAATAAAAGACAAGTTGTTTTTGTTGGTTTTTTTTATGATCACAGCACAGAAAAACTCCAGAAATACTCACTGTACAAGACTCTGTCATTTTCTTTTCAAAATTGCTCTTGACACCTTGGTACTTGTCAATCAGGTTTTTGTACTCCTCAACTGCAAAGGGAAAAATACTGCAACTCAGCACAGCCTTCCAACTGACACTGATGCCCAATTTTATATTTACCTACAAGAATATGAATATGTACATACATGTATGTATACAGTAATTTCTGTGTACACTGACTTTGAATGTGAAACACTTCTGGTTTACATGTCCAACTATTTCTTAATGTCAAAGTACAGTCTAGCATGCAAAGGGTTGTGTAGTAAACCCAATAGCTCACGGGTAAGAATGCATTTCTTGTAGCAGAGAAGACAACACACAGGTTATGGGAATACTTACAAGCCTTCTTGTATTTGACTTCAGCCTGCAAACAGAAAAAAACACCTCTTCAGCCCGGAAAATAAACAGAAGACGGAAGATAGGTAAAAGGTCCAATAAATTTAAGTTTTGACACTGTTTCAATGCCATATGGGACCAAATGTACAAAAACAAACAAAACACACATATGGATACAAACGAGAAGACAAACTTTTTTTCATACTTTTTCAATGTCTTTCAGTGAAGCATTTTCCCTCTTCAGTCTTTCCCTTTCAATGCACCTTGTGTGATAAATTTCTCTCGCCTGCAAAAAAAGACAAAGAAAGAAAAGGACATCATCATGATCATGGAGATGAAGTATCATCACACACACACACACACACATGGAGAGTCTTTTCTCTGGAGACACATACCTTATGTAGGGCATTTGTTGTCTGCTGTATTGACTGCACCACCTCCAATGTGCCCTGCTCATTTTCCTTCATCTGTTTCAATGGGCAAGAGAAGAAAATACTCAGTGAGCGATAACTTTAGTATACTATAAACATGCAGGCAAGCTAAAGACTAGCCAGTCCAATTGGCAAGACTGATATCATAATTCACGTATGAGGAAAATTTCATCAGGAAATCGGACAAAAGCAAACAAATGCCTCTGACTGTACACCAGTCATAATTTGGACAAGGCTCGGGTTCAACAGACCTAAACTGTATTTCTGATTTTCTTTTCACTTTTAAACGGAGAAATTACTTTCGATGTGTTAATAACATGTTGTCTTTATACGCCAGCTGTGCACGTACAACAGGCCAGGCCAAGTATGCATTCCGCCAACCCCCTCCCCCACCCACTCTTGCTGTGCACCTTACTGCACCTCCTCCCCCCACCCCCCAATACTGTAACTGACCTACATTCTGAAAGAGACCTTCTCACCGTTTTGTGGCGCTTATGCTGCTCATCGCTGTAGCGCACCATGTCCTTGATGAGGTCTGACCATGTATGAACAAGCTGCATGTGCAGGCTGGACAGCTTCTCTATCAGGGAGCGAAGCACAGCCCAGAATGGTCCAAACGTCCTGGATTGGTAACATGGGATATGCAGTCAAAATAAAACCACACGGTTCTTACAAACATGCAATATGGCATGAACCATACATTGAAAAAAAAAGAAGAAGTTATACTGATAGTAATGAGTAATAGTAATACATACTAACCAGCAGGGTTTGGTTTACCCCTGCGCCCTGCGCGCATTCGATCACAAAATGACCCATTGGTCTCAGATGCGTTGGGGCAAATGACGCACCGCTGTGCAATACCGGTGCGCCACCGTGGCCTGAGCGCGCGCAATGTCTAACGTGCCAAACTCCGTCACAGTGACCAGCTAATAAACAGGTAGTATTCTACGTTCAATGCTGTATGCGGCAGAAACGGCAATTTTTTTTTTTTAAACCGAGGCTATGATTGGCTGTTGAACAATCAACAAGCCAATCAGACAGTCTCTCCTTTCGTTTCTCGGTTTGGTGTTTTCCATGTTGCTTTTGCGTCTGTGGTTCCGTCAAAAACATCACCATGCCTCAAAAAAAGAAGCCAAAACTGTTGCCAGGCCAGACAAAACTGACGTTCTCTGGTACTTTTCCGAGTACAGACTTCTCAGTAGGAGAAGTGGCCTCCAATCCAAACGAAGAAGAGGGAAAAGTCGCCTCAGAAGCACGCGTGTCTACAAGCGAAAGTACACCGAAAGAACCGCTGAAGTGCCATTTCCAAACGAGCTGGCTGAGTCTGTATCCGTGGCTCCGAAAATGTTCAAATGTCAAGCAGGTTTCTGGTCAAGCACTATGCATTTAAAGTGAAAGAGAAGGTGCCAACTTGCCCAAGAATAATCTGGAGGCTGAGGTGTGTTCAGCTTTTCTTTCTTTTTTTTCTGTTGATTAATTCCTTTCTTTTTTGTAGACATGAAAGGCTGACTTTTTGTTGTTGAGTAAAGTTACTTTGTCTTGTTGACATTAAACTTTTGGCTCTCATATTTGTCACATGCATACATGTGTATAAATTCAAAGAACTCTCCCTCTCTCTCTCTCACTCACACACACACACACACACACACACACACTGGCAAAGTGTTTTACTTTGGTTACATTGTGGCAGCTTAGAGCTAATTGAGTAGTAAAAAAAACAAACAAGCAAAAACAGCGTCAGTTAAGGGCCCATTAAAATTTGGATGAGTGGGTCAATTGACCCATTGTGATTTTTGACCAGGCTGAACCCTGCTGGTAACCAGTCTATGTAGATGCTCTTAATCTTTTAGAACAACACTGTAAGTTTGTAAAAAGAAAGTTTTAAAAGAACCCAATTTATAAGTATAACAAACTAGAGAGGCAAAAGCCGCCACGGCTCCCTTGTGACACAGGTCAAGGTCATGCACAAGAGTATGTTTGTACAGCTCTTATCACTATCCATTATCATGCCAAGTAAAGTGTCTCTGGCGCTCTGAGTTCATGGCAATATTACAATTTTCCCTGAAACAGTTTGTATGGCCTTGACCTTGGGTCAAGGTCATTCAAATGAGATCTCATCAATTTCAAATGAGATCTCATCAATGTCTATCATTATGCCAAGTTTGATGCCTCTAGCATTTGTAGTTCCTCCGAAAACAGTAATGTTAAATTTCACAACAGACAGCTTTAATGACCTTGACCTTCAGTCAAGGTCATTCAGAAAGGTAGGTCTCATTGCTGCCTATCATCGTACCTCGTTTGGTGCTTCTACTGTTTGTTGTTTTGGAGAAAATGCCAAGGTTAAAGTTTCCCAAAAACCGCTTGCATGACCTTGACCTTGACTAAAAGTCACTGAACACAGGTATGTCTGTAAAGGTGCTGCTTATGTCAGTCACTGCACATATAGTTTGATGCTTCTGATTCTTCTGGATTCTGAGAAAATGCAAATGTAAATTTTCCCAACACTGTTTTAATGACCTTGACCTTGAGTCAAGGTCATTTAAGGTGGTATGTGTGCATAGGTCTTATCACTGTCTATCAGCTTGCCAGGTTTGGCGCCTCTGCTGTTTGTTGTTTCTGAGAAAATGCCAATGTTAAGGTTTCACAAAAATAGTTTGTACAGCCTTGACCTTGGCACAAGGCCACCGACTACATGCATACCTGTAAAGCTCTTATCAATGTCTATCATCATGCAAAGTTTAAAACCTCTGGTGTTTGTAGATTACGAGAAAATGCCAATGTAAAATTTTCAAACAGAGAGCTTTAGTGACCTTGACCTTGAGTCAAGGTCATTCAAACTGATATGTTTTGAAAGGTCTTGTGGTTGTCCATCAGCATGCCAAGTTTGGTGCCTCTGCTGTTTGTAGATTCTGAGAAAATGACAATGTTAAAGTTTTCTGGACACACACACACACAGACAGACAGACAGACTGACTGACAGACAGACGACGGAGGGTTAATACATAGACTCCCATTGTTACACAAGGGAGCCAAAAAATTAATTAAGAATTAATGGGAAAATGCAAAGATATATGATTTCATAGTAAAGTTCTTTCAGTATTGCTATCTAAAAAGAGTAGTAACCCACCCAACAGCTGTTGTATTTGCTGCAAGCTTAGCAAGCTTTGCCAACAACTTGCTGTAGTTCTCCTCCACAGTACAACTGCAACAAATAAGCCAGTAAATCAACAACTCACTTCTGTGAAAAGCCTACAGCTAAAAATTGAAAAGTTACAATCTACTGCATGTATGTATATCACTTAATGACTTATGTCCATGCAGGTATAAACTGAATGCACCATTACCCCACCCCCTTCCCCCGCACACTTTAAAACAATTACCCTTGCTTCTACATTGTATTCCTCATGAGAGTGAGAGAGACCCCCCCCCCCCCACACCCAACACTACTGCACCACTGAAACCATTTCAGCCTAAACATCATAACTGGCGAGATCTGCTGCCAAACAATACTTATACAACCGGAGTTATAGTTATATTTAAAAAACAAAACAAAAAACAAAATGCTGAAAAAGAGAACAAACCTTTCCCGCAAGAAGTCAATGAGTTCTTTTGTTGATGTCTGGCCATGTTTCATATTACTATAAACCACAAAAAATCCATTGTTTTTCTCCCCCTGCAATGAAATTCAGACATTTACAAGTTGTACATGTATGTATATTGTTATCAAAAGCAATCTTCAATTTCATGTGAACTTCACTTGAAATCAAGCATGACATGACATGACATTTATCACTGTCATTTAGTGTCTGCCTAAGGCTAAAGAATCTGGCACTGCAACTATTCTCTGGAAGGGGAGGGGGCAGGGGTGCTAGGGTTCCTCAGATGTCTCTAAAAAGCAATGCAAAAACTTTTAGGGAGAAAGGAGTCACTTCTGCTTGCAAGACTGTACTACGGGGGAAACACATGTATACACATGAATATATATATATTCATAAACACAAAGTATACACACATCATTTGTTTATGGTGCAGCTGGAAAATGACTTTACTAGTAATACTAGGGGTGGGATGCAGTGCCTAACTGCAATCATCATGCCTAACAAATGAAAATTTCATGGACCCATGATCTAATTTTTGTTTCACTATTGGCTTCTGACAGGGACTAGATATGGATAATCTTGAAAGTAGATATTCACCCCCCCCCCCCCCCCCCCAATAAAAACATAATGCAAACTGTGTCCTGAAACTACTTAACTACGAGTAAATGCATTAAGTCAGCATTTAAAAAATGCCAATGCAGTAAAAGGGTCAATCTGTGTTTGACTTTACGGTCAATTTGTGTTTCTCTCGGGCATGGACGGACGTTTTCCTACATCAGAGGAGGTGTGTCCAACTAGTGTCACCGCCACTTCCGGTTCGTGACTTTCACGAGAACGTGGATCGATTTTCAACAAAAAAGCACCAATACCGATGCCACAAGAACAGGTTGAATACAAAAATGTCCTTTTTCTCCAATAATCACCATTTCACTCAAAAGCCTAACGATTTTTCTTTCTACGATAATCGTCGCATCAGGGACTGCACCTTGTGTAGACACTTCGAAATTGTGACATTCTGTAAGACGCACATCAACCAAAACCATGCAGCAGACCACGTATTCGACCGTTGCAAGTATTTTGTAATTCAACACGACTGACTTTTCTGTTACACACAATGTGTCAATCAGCAACCTACCCAGAAATTGTCTGCAAAACTCGTCATTCTGAAGCAGCAACATTGGATTCTGTCTGAAGATGGCGTTTATTTAGGTCACTGTGCGCATGATCAGGAAAAGGTAACTGTGCTTGTTTTTTGTGCACTTCCGTTGCAGCAGACGATTTTTTTTATGTATAAATTTTATATTCTTGTTGAGTGACCATACAACACACACACACACACACACACACACACACACACACACACACACACACACACACACACACACACACACACACACACACACACACACACACACGCTGTGTGATCAGTTCAGTTTCATTCTGTTCTGTCAAGTTCAGCCGGCACTCCTAACGAATGCCCCATACGGGAACAGTAATTGCAGTGAAATAACTCAAAGGGAATGAAAACGGTTATTGAACGCTGCAATGGAGAGAACCGTGGCAGTGTACCTATATGGGAAACTGTGATCACAAGATCTACTGCGTGACAGAGATCATGATCGCAGTGGCCGGCATAGAACAACCTGAGACCGTGGGGGGGGGGGGGGGGGGGGACTGAGCGGGGTCGGGAAAAGCGAAAAATTAAAACAAACAAACAAACAAACAAACAAAACCCCCACCGATTTCGTTCCCTTTAAGTCGCACTTTTCGCTGCTGCAATCACTACTAGCCTTGTTAACTTTTTCAGTATAATTTGAAAGGAACTGAAATGAATTGAAAACAACAACAACAACAACAACAAAACAAAACAAAAACAAACAAATGAAACGAATCAGTTGAAATGAATCGACCGTCGGGCGTGGCCGACTGAAAACAGTCGGAAACCACAGCGGCGGCATCAGTAACAATTCTCTCCTCAGCTCACAGTACTAACCTAGCTGAGTTTTTCAATAATTTGAAATGAACTGAAATTAACTGAAAAAAGAAGGAACGAAATGAATCGACCTGAGTTGCATATTAAAAGCCGAAGAAGGGGATTTTCCACTAGATCTAAGCAAAAGTTTTAATTTTTTCAACTTTATCAGCATACTCCCCCCCTCCCCTACCTTTTTCCATGAAAAGATAATGGTGGGGAAAAAAGCACTGACTCAACAGGGTTGGCATATGTCACGCGGCGTCGCCGGGCGTGGCACTGAAAACAGATACATGTACCACACAGCGGCATAACAGTTCCCTCCTCATCTCACAGTTAGCAATAGGCATCCAGTCTCATCACACAAATCACGACTGACTGTCACCAGCACCACTTCATTGCGGATCTTTACTCGGGAAGCAACGACTCGGTGACAGTAGACCATCGTCCGCCGACTTACATCTGTTTCAGCTGATTGACTGATGGATTAGCACGGCCCGCACACCCACCGGTGGTATGTCCATTCATCGTGTGTGTGTGTGTGTGTGTGTGTGTGTGTGTGTGTGTGTGTGTGTGTGTGTGTGTGTGCGACTTTAGATAACTTGACCAACTTCTAGTACCTAACCAAAGGGACTCTACTCGTAGATTGTCACGATTTAAAAATTAAATCGTATTTTCATGTGTCAAACTCTAATATTGCTCAGATGATATAGTTCGCCCGTTAGGGGGTGCAAATGTATACCAGTCAATTCCATTGATGTTTCGCATAACGTAAAGTCGTACAACGACTGAAGTCAGCGGCCACGTGACTTCACCTCGCCGGACCGGCCTGTGGGAGCACCGGCAATGCACCCCCTCCCGCTTTGCGGGGACTTAGTCGCCCCCGTTTGTGGACGACTGGGGTTTATTTATCCCGGCCGGGCCTCCTGTGCATGACTGGTATACATTTGCACCCCCTAACGGGCGAACTATACCAACTGAGCTATAATATTAGAGCAGAGACGCGGGGCTTGCGGCGATGGGCACATGACACATGAAAGTATGTTTTGATTTTTAAATCTTAACAGTCTACGACTGACTGAGTGCCTGTGCACCTCACTCAGTGGGTCCTGAAAAACGACCAATCGTTCAGTGCCAGTGGATGTACCCCCATCATGTAAATCTGTCTGTCTGTAACATGTTAGGTCTTAATCCGCAGTCTGAAGAGAGGATGGCCGGTTTACTTACTGTTACAGGACATGTACTGATGTGCGTATGTATGCATGTACCCAGAGCGCGAAGTGCTGTACTGACTGGCTGTGCGTACGTCCGTCAGTCCGGCGTCCGTCCACCCACCTGTCTTGTCTGTCTGTCATCTGTCCGCCCGTCTGCTTGTCTATCTGCCTGTCAAGTGTCTCTGCTTCTCTGTCCGTCTGTCTGTCCGCTGTCTTTTTGTCTGCCTGCTGTTTCTGTCTCTGCCCCATTCCTGTTCCAGGGACGGCGAACAGCACACACACACACACACACACACACACACACACACACACACACACACACACACACACACACACACACACACACACACACACACACACACACACACACACACACAGAGACTGCACGAGCGCGGCACTGACGCACGCACGCACACACACCACACACCACACACACACACACACACACACACACACACACACACACACACACACACACACACACACACACCGGGTGCGTCCGTTGCGACGTTACATTTTACTTACTGCTGTATGTCATACGACATCCGATGCTGACATTTTGAAAAGATTTTTAAGCCATCGCCATGTATCTGTTTTCCGTTTTGCGGCGTGGTTTCTTTTCTCACTCTCCTCTCACGTAGCACACGTTCAATCGATTTTTGGATGTTGCTTGGAAACCAGCATTACTGCGTGTCTCATTACCATTGTCACAACTCATTTTTGTCGACACTGTGATTTTGATCAGTCTCACCAGAGCTTTCACTTACTCAATCTTTTTTGTGCCCTCTTCAGTATCAGTATGCTCCGTAATTCAATGTGTATTGTTTTATATTTATGCGGTTTGGGTTAGTAATGGTATAACTACCCTTTGAGAGAAGGATTTTTTAAAATTTATATTGGCTGGACTGAAATGTGTACTTTTTGTTTTAGTTGTGGGCCCCCAAATAGTATGAATATCAGTCGTGTGTTATGCGAAAGCGACTGCACAGACTTATATTCTTGTGCTCCGAACACTTTTCGTGGATTGTCCGACTGCCAAAAAACCATCATTTTACCACGCAAACAACAACTACAACAAACAAACAAACAAACAAACAAACAAACAAACAAACATGTGTTGAATTTTGGTCTGTTTGCTGTTGTTGTTGTTGTTGTTTTACGGCGATTTTTGACCACCCTCAAAATCAATTTGGAATGGGATCCTTAGCGTGCACACTTCATATTAATTTTATGCATGCCTGTGTGCCGGCACGAAGACACCGGCACCGTCCGCACGTGATTTATGTGATTTATTTTTTTTAGTTTGACTCGATTTGGTGAGACCTTCCCCACCCCCACCCCCCCACTCCCCACCCCTTTTAAATTCCTGTCCACCAAGGGATTCGAACCCATGGGTCTCAGGATCCGCAGACGGATGTCTGAAGCACCTTTTCGTTCAAATAAGTTTTTTTTTTTTTAAATACAATTATTATTTGTTTGTCTGTATTTTGTGCTTTTAGCAAAGCGAGTGTACTCACGTATGACAACAGAATGCCAGAACTTGTGATGAAAGTTTTAGCGCTGGTGGTGACACTGGCAGTCGAGTGTCTCCATGGTCTCCCTCAAGGTGCCCCTAGAGGTGCATGTGACAACATGACACCGGGGCATTATGGCGCGCAGCAACTGACTAACACTCCCGAACGCTACCGTCTCACGTCGCAGAACACAGCGTATCTTCCTGGCGAGGCGGTCATCGGTAAGTCAGGTATAATTTTCGATCGTTGTAAGGGTCGGGAGAATCAATAATGTAGATGAAAACACGATGAACAACCTGAGACAAACAAACATCCCCTATTTACACCCCCACCACAAAAAAACAAACAAACAACAACAACAAATAAAAAAAAACACAAAAAAAACAATAAATCAAAAACAAAAAAGGGAAAAACGAGAAAAAACAAAAAAACAGAACCCAGAAACTTCATCCACAACAAAGTCAGGAAGACTCCCTCCCCAAAGACAGAAAGAAAGAAAGAAAGAAAGAAACCGACCGACCGACCAACCGACCGACTAAAACAAAACAAAACAAAACAAAACAAAACTGCTAACCGGGGAACCGCGCAACTGCCTCCCTCACTCGTTGACGTGATAATCATGACGGTGTTTATAGCAACAGTTTGATCAGGGCTCAGCCCGGCGAAAAATCGCGTGCTCTTGTAGTGCGAAGCACGCAGGCCACCTCAGCTTTGAGTTGGAATTTTCGGGCTGAGTTCTGAACTGGTAAGTGAGACTCCTCATGACTGACACCATTAGTTGAAAATGCGCCAGTTCAGTATATCCGGCGCTACAGCGCGCACGACATTCATTTTAATGCAAAAGTTAAAAGACCGATCAGCTTGAAATCGGAGAGTGAGGCAGCGGATACGGGATAGACACACAAACCAACCTAATCCTCCCTGACTGGTAGAGAGTTAGTCTGTTCTAAAAAGCAAACATATCGGTCCAGTCGAGTTCAGTTTTGGTGTCAGTCACAGTTGTGACTCTGATGATAACGGAGGAGCGGGGATAGCACTAAGACTCTGTGTGTGTGTGTGTGTGTGTGTGTGTGTGTGTGTGTGTGTGTGTGTGTGTGTGTGTGTGTGTGTGTGTGTGTGTGTGTGTGTGTGTGTGCGCGTGCGCGCGCCGTGTGTGTGTGTGTGTGTGTGCGCGCAGTGACACTGGAATCGGTGGATGGAACAACGTTCAGCGGATTCCTGCTGCAGGGTCGAGATGGCGACACACCGGTAGGAGAGTTCGAATGCCAGACCGAGGCTTGTCACGGTGTCTGCGGCCACAACAATGTGAGTTATTATGCGCCTCGGTATTCAAAGTTACAAATAGTCTTCAAAGTCGCAAGACAACTTGGTGTGTGTGTGGGAGGGGGGGGGGGATAGTTGCGTCTGCTAGTACGCCCGAAATAGTTTCTCTTATTGATTAGTAGAGCTCTGCATTCAATACAGTGCAACCTGCTTGCTGTGCGAGCCAGAATTCAAACTGCCCGAGGCTCTTCTAGTCAGCGAATAACGGTATCGCAGACTTGTCTCTGACGTGACTGACGCCAGTTTGCAGGTTCTGAGGTAACCCCAGTCACGTGGCTAAAGTTTGGGTGAGGTCGTGCCTTTACTGAGTCAAGAGCCGTTATCACTGGCTTGGTTCATGAGTTAACTCTGAGGGTCTAAAGCAGTCACACGTCTAACCTAGGGCACTTTTTCCTTGCCCGTTTGACTGGACTGGCTGCAATGAGGAGTGATTCACGTAATAAGAATGCAGGCCTTCGTGGCTTTATATCCGCGTCAGACATCGGCAAATAGACCGACACGAGTCCTTTTCGAAATGTCCGATTTTCAGGGTTTTTTTTGTATTTTTTTTTGGGGGGGGGGGGGGGGGGTTAAACAAGGCGGCAGACATATTAGTTCAGGACAGATGTCCCATACTTTTTCAGTCAGCTAGGATATATGTCCTGTAATGGTTCACACGAATATGAAGCCACGAGAATGTGTGCCCGTAAGGCATAAACTGATCAGTTTGTTATCAAACTATGTGTCAAGTTTAGCGTATCGCTGTTGCCGGATATACATGTCCTGATGTTATTGCCGCGGGTTTTCAAGTTACCGCTATCTTGATCCAGTTGAGCCAGATCCAGTTAAGGTCGTTACTTATCTAACGGTTGCATTCACTGATTCGGTGATCAACTTCGGTTTGTCTGTGAGCTACTAGTGTTACATATAGCGGTGGTGTAATTTCCAGACAACTGCGCTTACCCACAGCCTTTCCTTCAACCAGTCTTCCATCACAGCCACGTGGCTAGCTCCGATCCAATCAAATGCCACCATTCGTTTCAGGTCAGTTAGCCATGTCTTTATCATTACATTGTTAATACAATAATTGTCTGAAATTCTATATGGCGTCTCACTTTTTGGAGATGGATTAACGGGAACGACTCTTGCCAATATTGCGACTGAGAACTTGAAGTCGCGAGTTCGAATTCCGTTGGGGCATCGGATCAGTTTTTCTCCTCTACTTTGTAGTACCGTTCAGTCGGGCCGCCGGGTCGTTGGGGTAGAGTCTCTCGGGGTACTCCGGCTTCCTCGCTGGCCCTCTGCATTTTCAGCCAGATAAACAACTAGAAATAAATGCAATTCTAAATTCCAAAATGTATCTATGTAGCTGCACTAACCCATCGCACCACGTGACTGCTGTCAGTGTTCAGTGACGGCCGTGTGTCAACTGAATGCGCGTGATTCACGTGAGCGTGGGTTCAGTTTTGTGCAGTTCGCGGCGTTTGAGACGAACAATTGGTAGAAAACATAAATGTTGTTGTTATTATTATTATTATTATTTGTAATCATTACTATTATTATCTTTTTTGACCGACAGAGCAACAGTGGTTGAGTCATACTCGACTTTCATCGTGGGCATTGAATCCGAGGATGTCACAGTCATGGCAGAGTACATGGTGCGCGGAAGTCAGATGGAGTGTATAATTATATCTGTAGATGTCTCAGTGCGTGTGTGTGTGTGTGTGTGTGTGTGTGTGTGTGTGTGTGTGTGTGTGTGTGTGTGTGTGTGTGTGTGTGTGTGTGCGCGCGCGCGCGCGCGTGCATGCGTGGGTGCGTGCGTGTTCAAGTTGTTAGTTTGTGCGTGCGTGTGTGTGTGTGTGTGTGTGTGTGTGTGTGTGTGTGTGTGTGTGTGTGTGTGTGTGTTAGCAGTAATAATAAATGTCGTAATTGCGCATGCAGTACGTAGCTGTGACGATATAGATCGACAATTTCCATGCAGGGGAGTTCATCTCGTGTGTGACACCGACCGGGATGTCAAGAGTTGTTTCCGAGCTTTGTCGAGTGTATAACAATTATGTTTATGAGAATTATGTTTGTGGTAAATTTTGCCTCGGCGCTCTCTTGAGATTCGCTAGATAAGGCATCAGTTGAAATAAACATTCACTGTCATTTCTTTCTGTAGGCAGAGACTTCTTTGGGCACGAGCACTCCAGGGAGTGGGGAATCGAACCCGACTGCCGCAAACAGCGATGGAAATGACGGAGGCAACGGTGCCGCGTCTGTCAGCTGTAGCATCATTCTTGCAGTGCAGTTCGCAATTTCGGCACTCAGTTTTTCGCTTTGAAAGTGTCTAGATGCCTGACAGGCAAACAAGAACCGTGACTGACATCAGTCATTATGAAGAACTTGTCATCCGTCGTATGTGTTTTACCTTTGCATCAAAAACATACCATAATCAGTATGACATAACAAGGCAGACCGCCATGAAGAATCGGTGCGGTGTAATACTGTTCTGAAGGTTTGCTTTTGCAGCGAGGGCCCTGGTTGGCTGGTCTAGTTCTAGAAAAAGATATGATCTCAGTGTCGCGTACAGCATTGACGAGAGCTAAGATCTGTGAAGAAGTTTTTGAGCATCAATTCAGTTTACTTGCAAAGACAGCGAATCCAGGACCAGATTTAAACACTTTTTTTTTCTTTCTTACAGTTGTGAAAAGCCGCAATACCATTTTTTTTGTGTTTCCCATGGCGTATGCAGTTTATAGAGAACAATAAACATTTGTTAAAGATAATGCACATGTGTTCGAGTTGTGTATGTTGAATAATACGGACCTTATTTGTGTACACCATTACGAGACTGGCTTACCGTCGCCACCCGTCAGTAACTGTAGCACATACACTGCGAAAAACAATTCCCCAGTGCATGACGCAGTCAGTCGCCGTCCGCAGAGGTTATAATAACACAGCTGAATACATGAATTACTGATTAATCAGGATAGCTCTTATCAGTACGCGCAGTGCTTCGAACTCTTACACAGCGGCCGAAAGCTGTGTACAGTGCGTGTTTTGACATGCCCTTATTGTTGGCCCTGTCAGGCTATACTGGCCTACCCAGTGGAGGGGCGACATGCATTTTGCGGTCGACAGGCGCAGAAGAAAGGCATGGGTGTATGTTGACACTGGGGGGCTCAGATCGAACTCTACAAATGGATCGATAGTCTGAAGCAAAGGAGCTTTGCCAATTTGACTTGGTCCTGGTTGTACACAAGCTTTTGTGTTTGTTTCGGAGTGCGGATCAAATAGCATGACGGAGGAGGACTTGCTTCGAACACTATCAGTATATAGTATGCGGCTTCTACAGTTCGCAGCCGTGCATTGACTGACAAAAACCAAATTCGTTCGGACGGATTGTAACAGAAGAGCGAATCAGTCACGTTTTCAGGCTCGGCCTAGGATACAACTTATGGGTAAGCGTTATGGACTCTGTGCCACGGTGTGTGTGTGTGTGTGTGTGAGAGAGAGAGAGAGAGGTCATCGCCAAATATCTCGCAGTGCACAGGTGACAAGACCTGAACGGTAGCTTTCCGTATTGTTCAATACACGCCTCAGGTTTTAACTTTACAAATGCTTGACTCCGGCCGTCACAGTGCAAGCTGACTCAGGGGACCGAAGCCCTTAGTCCGACTATCAAGTGGGAAGGGTGTTAGGTCTGTTCAGTCTAAAAAAACTCATGGAGGAAAGGTATATTACGAAATTTGAAGACTGTGACAAAAATCAGCGTAACACCATTTTCAACGGTTTGTTGAATTTGAGATTTCGGCATCAGTACGAGGAATCAATCGTCATGTGACACTTTAATCCGCTTACAGCTTACATCGAGTCAAACTGAAATTCACGCCTGTGTCAGTTTCACCACTGCAAGTTCGTGTGTGTGTGTGTGTGTGTGTGTGTGTGTGTGTGTGCCGAGTGTGTGTGTATGTGTGTGTGTGTGTGTGTGTGTGTGTGTGCGCGCGCACCTCTTTGTCAGATCGTACATTTGAAAGTTTTCGTGTGCGTAAAATCAACCAATAGATTTTTTCTTTCCATTGCAGATACAGAATGGCGCAAAAAGGAAAACCTACAGTAAGCGGCACACAAGTCATACACTTTTTTTTGACAGACAGGTCATTTTGTCGGCTGAGTTTATACCACGGATACGAAGCCCTGCAAGAGGATCATGTTTCACCACTGCAAGTTCAACAGCAATCAGCAGTGGGGCTTAATCGCCCTCTGTCGCCAGTCACTTTTGGTTTTGACGCGGAACCAAACCGGCTAAACTAAACTTAAAAAAAAAAAAAAAAAAATCCACAGAGAGGGCTGCGCACTGCCCCAACCTTTGTTTACTCCTAATAGGGATTTTCGGTTTAGTCTAGTCAACAGATTGGGTCCGAATATTTCAGGTGTAAAAGGGCGCAAGTACGGTGGCGCTTATACGGGCCCTTTTTTGGGGTCAAATGACGGTAGAGTTGATCGTCTGCGTCATCAGTTCTGAATTCTTTCAGCCCCAAACAGGCAGATTCAACGTGGTAGGGCACGCCATGCACACCAGATCCGACGGTACGACAGAAGATGCACCGGGAGAGGAGCAATTGTCGCCACTGGGTGCCGCCGCTGCATCCGCCTCTACGTTGGGTGTGGCAGTCGCGTGGCCTAGTCAGCCCAATTCGCCAAAGGATCTCACCATGGTTGACCAGGTATGTGTGTGTGTGTGTGTGTAAATCATGGGTTGCACGTACACACACGCACAGATGCGTGTGACTTGCATATAGCCCTACATGCGTGCTATACAAACGTGGTTGACTGGCTGATTTTTCTTGTTCCCTCTTCTCTTATATACAGGCGAGGCCGGTTTTCATTCCCAATATATACCTAAGACTGCAAAATTATAAACTAACCATGTTCATGAACCCAGCCTTTTCACACTGGCACAGGTGATGGCAATCAACCGTAGCCTTGTGCAGCAGATAGATGCCTTGCGCCTCCGTCTTCAGGTGGACTGCCGCCACCATGACGCTGAACGCTCTGCAATGGCCCAGGACAATGACAAGAAGCTGAAGGCCAGAGAAGGCCAAATCGAGGCACTGAAGGATGAACTGCGTCAGCGCGAAAAGACAGTGAAGAGCCTGACAGACGAGAACCACAAGAAGCGCAGTGACATCAACAGCCTGCAGCACACCATCAACGCTCTCAAGCAAGACGTGGACGCCTCGAAGACGTACGTGGAGGACATCCAGCACAACCTTGCGATCATGCAGGTGAGTGGTAACTAGTGAAGGGCTGGTTACTGCCACATTAGGCTCATATCAAGCATAATGCCAAGAGGAAGAAGCCAGCACAAAGTTTTGGCTCCTACCCAGGAATCAAACACAAGAGCTGTGCATCAACAGTTCATGTAGTGGTAAAGCAAATGTTGGTTTGACATGGCACAATCGAATTATGGTGTTTGTGTGGAACACACACTGTGATAATAATAATAACAAATGTAAATCACGTATCACATAAAATGTATACAGCACAATTCTTGGAAATACATCAGCTCATTGCGCATTCACTCACACTAAAACAGCAGGCACCACCTTACGTGAATCAGTAGAAGGCAGGTTGAAACAGATGAGTTTTAAGCTCTGACTTGACAAGTATATGTAGCAGAATCTTAGAATATGAGTGTCAATATGTTGTTGCAAATCTTTTAGAGGGGGCAGTCTTTATGATTTTTATGCCTACAGATCGTTCTGAACCGTTTTCGTTGTGTCTAGCATCACATCACTTAGACACCTGCACAGTGATGCTATCTCAACTGCTGGCACTGAGCCAGCAGAAGTGTACTCACCAATGTGGCTAATACTGATGCCGAGCAAAATTGTTGTACATGTATCAACAGTTGCAGAATGTGAATGTTAACTGCTTGTTCAAAGTGTAAACAACATTGTATCACATTTAGAGCTGTACTAATCATCAAGATAGAGTACTTTGAGCGTACACATACACTCACAAGCAAAACTGTTCCAAAGTGTAACTTGGCTTAAATATGGAAATAGTCTGCTTATGCACGCTTTCCTGGACCAGCTGTTCTTCGTTATTTCCTTTCCTCCAGGTAGAGAAAGAAAAGCTGGAGAGTGGGGCAGCGTACCGAGAGAAGGAAGCCCTCATCAGTCGCTTGACGCATGAAGTCACTGAGCTCAAAAACAACCTGAACAAGCTGGACAGGGAATTATCCAAAGCCAAAGAGGTGATCGCCCAGCAGGGAGGCAAACTGCGACTGCTGGAGAACGACAAAACCAACCTGCACGTCAAATTCAAGGAGGAACTGTCCAAGGCCACACAGAACATGCGCTTGGAAGTGGAGAAGATGCGAGAAGTTATGCGCAGCCAGTGGGAGGAGATGCGTATACTGAGGCAGCAGAATGAGGGCATGCGCACCGACATTAAGGAGATTAAGGACATGTTGTTAGGAGGCGAGCCAAGCGGTGATCCACCAATATATAATATGGGAGCGCTGAAGCCCTCCCTCCCTGCACTCAGTCGTGATACGAGGCGCATTATTCCTGGCAAAAAAAAGCCTCTGGGATGATTCTGACACTGTGTTATAACTACATGAGCAAATGCTGTGATACCTGCACCTGTGCCTGAAGTACTTAGCTGTTGTTTGGAATACTGTACATATGAAGCATCCTATTCACTGAATCAAACTGTACAGCTACTAAAGGCAGTATTTGATGTTCCTTTGCTGAGAAGTACAGTGTTACTGTGTAGCAACAATGAGGGCCTAAAAATCACATAATCCAAAAGGATAAGTGTGACGAAGTGGCAAAGCCACCAGTGCACGTCCGCTATTAAGCCCCCCCCCCATCCCCAGTTTAAAAAAAAAAAAAAAAAGACCGAAATTTGTGCAATGTGGTGCATTTTGGAGTGATTTTAGGTGCTTCAGAGAAGTAAACACTTTTGGGGGGAGGTACATTTTTAGACTCAGACTAAAGTCTGTGCAACTTGGTGTGTTTAGGCATGATTTTTTAAAGTGCTTCAGAGGAGGAATTTGGGGGGGGGGGGGGGGGGGAAGGAAAATTTTCAACCAAAGGTGGAGGATTTTAAGCCTTGAACAATTGACAGTTACGGTTGTTGTAAATCTAATCTGCAGTCATGTGGGTGCAGCAAGTTTGATGCTGCAATTATATTTTTATGCAATTTGAAGTGTTGTGTCATTGCAAGCATCAAGTTACAAATTTTACAAAAAGTGACAAAAGTTGTGTGTATTTGTTGTGCATGATGGTATGAAACTTAATGTTTGGTCATCATACTTGCATCTACAGTTGAAAAATGATATTATTTCTTGCTACCGGTATTCAAGGAGAAAGAAATTGTGATACAGTGTTTAGGCAATTCTTTACAGTTTGCAAATTTTGAATTGAGAGATGCACCTGACAAACCCTGTATTGTACAACATTGCAATTTTTGCAACTAGATCGCACAGCCAGCATTTTTATCTGAGGCATCTAACGGCACGCACATCTACACACACTAGTATATAAACACATACAAAAGACCCACAATTTGTAGTTAAACAACACTGCCTTTATTTCACAATTTTCTGACTTGCACATACTGTTACTACTAGCAATATTACAACCTCAAGTAACCTCTACAAGCACTTGACAGATAACAAATCCATGTACACATTCATATCCATCATATATACTCCAGTGATTTTTTTCATTGTTAAAAAACATATCATCCAGACAGACATTCAACCAACAAGCATCCAGGTCATTCACCATGGTGGCTGCATTGGCTGTGGACTCTGGAGATAGGACATCACCACTGCAGATATGGAGAGCCTGCAAAAATACGGAAAATGATATGAATACATTCATATGGATAAGCCCAAAGCGTCAGCTGCTATTGCCCACAATCGCACCATCACTGCTTTGCTGTCGCATTTCTCTATGGATACGCACCTTCAGTCACAAAAGCACAATAGTGAATACCATGTCATGGGTAATGCTGCTGTTCTGAGACGATTGTACACAGTCACACAAACAGGGTTGCACATTTTCCACAGCTTCTATAGGACAAAGTGTCCTGGAAACAGCAAAGTGATAGGACACAGTGTCCTGGCCACGTAGTGGCAATAAAAATTTTAATAAGACAAATGTCCGCTTGAGGTGGGAAAAATAGGACATTTGAAATTTTTATAGGTCAATGTCCTGGGACCGACTTAAATGTGCAACCCTGCACAAATAATTAAGGAGTTACCACTTTACCTTCTTTTTCTTCAGTCAAAGGAATTCTGAAAACCCTGTGTTAAACTTTAGTTACACTTACAAGTTACCATTAAAACACACTAAGCGAAGGACTAAGGAAACAGAAGAAAAGCCTCTATGATCTTTACATGAAGCTGCTGAGCATTTGCTTTGTGTCTTCAGATGTTCTTGAGTTGGCAAAACTGATGAAGGAGCAGTAAACAGCAACCCACGCTGACCATTTAAGCTGCAACAAAATTGCCACATCATACTCAAAGACATGTGATCACTGGAACATATTTATTATTAATATTAATACACAGTATTAAACTATTATAAAGTTGCCTATTACCCCCAAAAGACAAAAAATTTGGTGTGTGTGTGTGTGTGTGTGTGAGAGAGAAAGAGAGACAGAGAGAGAGAGAGAGATATATATCTGCTTATAAATGTGTAAATTTTTAACTTTAAGTCCTCAAGAACACACTTAAAGTCTTGATTGTTTGTCAGGCATACAACAATGCTATGGAAAACTTTTCATAAAATGCGCTTTATCCATGCATCAGATTCAGAATCAAATCACTTGGGACACAATATGGTATCTGAAACGGACCTCGGAAACCATTGTCATGATTGTGGTGACTTTGGTTGGTATGTATGTTGTTTTAGGTACGCAGAAGCGTACATATGCAGATGACGTTGTTTGCGTGCCTACTGAAGACCAACCTAGACAGCGATGACTGGTGGCTCTTTAAAAAATTTTTTTTTTTTTTTTTACCGACTTAGTCGATCAGTGTGTGGTGTAGTACCAGGTATGGAAGTGTTATGCCCAAGAAAGTCATATTTCTCTACTAATACAGTATTAGAAACCTAACGTAATGAAGCTGGTCGCAGCAGCCGGAGGGAACATCCATTCATTTGGCAACTAGCTTTAGATCTTTGTAGGAGGCAGTTTTCCCCTCAAAACTCATTATGAACTTTAATTTTTTAAACTACTTTGCCTTTGGGCTCACTCTGCAGCTAGATCTACACAGTTTGCTGGAAACTGGGCATGTCGTTGTATGTTGTACAGCTACAAACTTAATTAAAGTCATGTTACGTGAAATGTTTACCTTCATCATCAGCCCACACATGCTGAAAATCATACCAAGGAGATTCATGTACTCGGGCGTTGGATCATCAAGTGGACCGCCTGACGACGTCTGTGCCTTGTACCTGAAACAAGGTTCGCACAGTCTGATCACAATACACACGAAAAGGATTAGACTGAATGCAGCAAAGAACAAATTCAGATAGTCAGTGACATGACGCACGAACACACATAAACTTCAACTATTTCAGTCAGCCAACAGAAACAGCGCTAGGCTGGTTCGTGCCGTTTGTCGCCATCAAAGAAGTAAGATACCAACTCATAATAAGGACTGCTTTATCATCCTCACCTAGTGATTTTGTTTGGCCGTCGAACGTCATTATTATTTGTACTAGGAGCTTGCATTCTGAAGATTGATCATGCGAGAAATGAGAAATTTAGTGACTGGGATCGTCTCGGTTCGACCGGAAGTAGTCACCGACAAAGTTCCGCAGCCAAATTGAAAACATGAAAAATAAATAAAAACGGTAGAAAATAAAAAAACTGATAGTGCACAATATAACTATTGTATCATTAATACTATTAGTAATATAACAAAGAGGTACTTTTTAATTTAAATAAACTATTCGCTGCGAACCTAATATTGTTTTCGGCGGCGTCGACGACGATCATGGCAACTAAAGAAGGCAAGGGTAAGAAGGGAAAAGACTCTGATAAAAAGAGTGCCAAAAAGAGCGATGACACCGTGGAAGACAAGAAAGCGGACACACCATTTAGTGAAGCCGTAGAGAGTGCATCAGAGGAACACGCCGCCGTGGAACAGCCCCCAGAGGAGCCTCCGAAAATCCCGACCCCAGAGCCTGTTTATGATGAACCAGTTCTTGCACAGTTGATAGTTGAGAGGTTTGTGTCGCATCGTCTAATACGATAGTTATTTAGTAACGTATCATTACGAAAGATTTGGATTAGGAAAAGGGAAATGAGTATTTTTTTAAAGCACATCCAAACTTCTATAGATTCTTATTTTACCATGGAGTGCTGTACGTATGCATGCTGCCAACCAACCGGGCAGTTTTACTCATTTATCACCACCACCAAATTTGAATTCCTTGTTTTGATGAGAAAGGCTGATTTGATGGAATTCATGGTATTTGAGTGTTGGTTGTTGAATCATGAATATTTGACAGTACTTTCAACCAAAGCATATCAATTAAAGTTTTCGAAATGTTAATACCTGATGTACGGTTGGATAAAATGTTGTCTGACCAATTGATTGTCATAATTTGATCTGAACCATTTCCTTATGAGATTTTTGTTTTAAAGGTTTGAAGGTGAACTCGTCAAAGGACTCTATGAAGGGGATGCTGAAGCATATTTCACAGGGGGCCATGTTTACAAGGTAACAATTAGTGGATCCATATGACACAGAAGACACTTTATGCATGCACACTCAGTTAATATGAAATATGACCAAAACATCATTTTATTGAAAAGGAAAATTCATCCATTGTACTAATACTGAGTCTCAGATGCTACAGTGCTATTTTCTGTTGATTAATGCAGCTTAACTGATTCGTTCAGTACGTCTGATGTTTTTATCATAGTTCATTTCTCTTTTTGCCCCTCTCAGTTTAGATTTGAATCATACCAGTTTTCTGTTTGTAGGGACAGTTCTCAGAAGGCTTCATGCATGGTAGAGGCATATACTCATGGGCTGATGGTGTTGAGTATGAGGTAAGAATGATAGCAGTTATGGTAATAACAATAATGATAATAATTATGTAAACTAATATAGGCGTGTTACTGGTTAGCACAGGCCACTGAACTCAGTGTGCACTCTCACGCTCACGTGAGTCATTTATTGTAAGATGGTACTGTAAACCGAACCCAGCATGCATGCTTCTGTGAGTCATTCAGTGTAAGATCACTAAGAAAGTACTGTATGGAATTTTAAGACCAGGTGTCTGAGAGTTGACATCTGTTGCACCAAAACAGGAAATAAGTCTCAAATCTCGTAAGCTATACAGTTTTTGGAGAGTTCAAACTACTTTTACTGACGGTGTAATACTCTGATTTGTTTCTTGTGTTAGAATTAACCTGTCGAATGTCACATAGCACATTGCTAGGATTAATGGTTTTTAATGTGATATGCTGGTACTGTAGTACAGTTTTGTTTAAATTTGTTTATAGGGAGAGTTCTTCAAGAATGAGATTACAGGGAAAGGCATTTACAGGTGGAAAGATGGCAGGTGAGAAAACTGGTTACTTTATTCGTTTTTAACAGCTATGATTGATATGCAGAACGTATGATATATTTTAACAATACTTTTTCAGTTGTTAGTATTTTGCAGTAAGCGAAACCACTACATTTTAAGAATGATATTGTAGTGTGTGTTTTTCTGAATGTGTTTGCATGGTGCAGTCAGCTGTAGTCAAGTGTTTTTCCTGTGTTTGCTACAGTTACCATTTATGCTACAATTACCATTTATTTTGTGATATGTATACATTTGTTTAAATTTCTATTTTTTTTTCTTTTCTCTTCTAGCTCTTATGAAGGGGATGTTGTGAAGGGAAGGCGCCATGGACAGGGAGTGTTTCGCTGGCAGAACAACATCATGTCTTACTCTGGAGACTGGGTCCAGGGTGTGCGAACTGGCAAGGTGTGGTGCTGATCAGCTTCGTATTGGACTCAATCCGGCATTTTAGATTAAAGCAGAGCACTTGTTGTCTCCGTATGTTTATGTGCCATAAGCAGACCTGCCTAACTCTATGATTTGTCTGAAGTTTATACGGAAATCGACCTCAAACTACAGCACTGCGATACTGTCGTAAATAATGATTTACGATGAAAAACAAGGGCAATGTTGCAAAATCAGCTGAATGCACTGCATACACTAACGGATCAGTTTGTTGATTGGTTAGTGGTGTCTTTTCAGAGGCAAAGGAATTACTAAAATTTCCTGATAATACTAAACACATTCTTACAGCTTCTTACAAAGTTCTTCTTATTTAAGATGCTAATGCTACCATTTTCATGCTCACAGATCGTTCTGAACTGTTTTCGCCACACCACTTAAACATCTGGACAGTGACAGCATCTGTAACACTGGCACTTAGCCAACGGAAGTGTACTTTATGACACAGCGACCACACTGAGCACTCCAGTAGTGTAACAATGGTTGTAGAATTTGAATGTTCGACTGCTTGCGCAAAGTGTAAACAACACTGTATCGCATTAAGACCTGTACTGATCATCATGATAGAGTGTTTTGAGCATACAGGCGCACACATGAGCGAAAACTTTTCTGCCATCGACAGACAATAAAGTTATATTGAATTGAATTGAACTGTTCCAAGATATAAGCTGGCCTAGCAAAGATGGCATTAGTCCGTTTAATGAAAGCGAACTTGGGTACTACTACTACTAATAATAATAATGAGTATTGGATAGGCGCTTTACCCAATTTCGTGAATCGGCTCAAAGCGCCGCGAACTGAACCCAACACGCACGCTCACGTGAATCACACGAATTCTCTCACACACTGGACAAACACATTGCAATCACATGGTGCGAAGGGCCTGCTCAGCTATTTAGATTTCGGAATTTAGAATGGCATTTATTTTTCAAATTTGGTGGGCTGAACATTTCCAAAGCAGAGGGGGAGGAAGCCGGAGTACACTGAGAGAACCCCTGACGATCAGCCCGAGTGAACGGTGCCACATACGAGAAGGTAAAATTCTTTGCCCCGAGTGGGACTCGAACCCCTTTCTTTTGGTAGGCAGGTCTGGGTAAGTCACTGAAAGCCCCTAATGCTAATTAATATGATGGCAAATGTTTTTTTTTTTTTTCTTTTTAGGGAAAACTGGATTATGATAGCGAAGGGAGGTCATACTATGACGGAGACTGGGTAGACAACATCCGACATGGGTATGGTGTGCGCCAGTACCCATCTGGCAACGTCTACAAGGGCATGTGGTTCAACAATGTGCGTCATGGTCAAGGCACCATGAAGTGGATTGACCGCGATCAGATCTACACGGGCCAGTGGGAGAACGGCATACAGGTTGGTTGCGCAGGGCTTCCACTTTACTACAAGTTTGCTTTGAGAAAGAGTTTTTGTAAAAAAAAACCAAAAACTTTTTTTTTAAGCATTGCTACAGAAAAAAAAAGTCTTGGGAAAAAAGGAAAGGATGTTTATTGTGGATGTGCAAGATTGTCATGGAAACAAGAGTAGCGGATGGTAATAGTTACTGAAACCCTAAGGATAGTTTGTTACCTATTTTGCTAGTGGGCTTTATATATATTATACTCTGTGTTTTTTTTGTTGTTTTTGAATAGTTTTAACAGTACAGGCTGTGTTATTAATGTGATGGGCAGGTGACTACTGATGGCGACAATCAATATTTTCCAAGCCATGTGAATCCTCATGTGTAGACCATGACTGACTGTTACAGGATTAGAAATCTGTACATGTATTTCCTATCTGGCAAAAACTGTGTAAATACCAGTTACATTTTTTTCCCTTGTTTTAAAATACCCAAAAACCAGCATGGGATGGGACAGCACATCTGGCTCCTTCATCGTGTACCAGGCTCACAGTACCCAATGCGCAACATGTACGACGGGGAGTTTGTCAATGGACTAAGACATGGTTTTGGCAGCTTCCTGTATGCCAATGGAGCCTCGTACGCTGGCTACTGGAAAGACAACATGAAACATGGCAAGGTACCAGTACCGTGGTGTAACTGTAATGATTTCTCAGACTTGGGAAGCGGTCCACAGTGGTCTAACAGACTTCAAAATGTTGCAAAATAGTTTATTGAGTGGCTAGGTTTGTGGCTGCAAAAGGTAGAGGGTTCCTTTGTACCCTTGCATATAGTGAACATCTGAAATGTCAGATTTGTTCACAGCTGTCCTGTTTTATTGACCTGGAAAATGGCATCATTTTAAAGATTGTTAGTACATTGAAATGCTGTTTGAAACTGTGTGCCTTTCGTAAGCTAGGTCTCATTATTTTGATGTTGTGAAGTTAAAAAATAAAGTGCATTATAGTATTTCATTTTGATGTGTATATGACCATGTTTCATGCAGTTTTGGTGCTTTACTTAACAGGGAAAGTTCATGTTCAAAAATGGACGTATCTATGAAGGCATGTTTGAGCAAGACCACATTGTGGAATACCCTGACTTTACAATGGACGGCAGTGTCACGCCAGATATCACTGGCATCAGGACCAGGACTCCTCTTCCATCAGGTTTGAGACTCATCAGCTTGGAGCCCACCCCCTCAGGGAATGCAGTAGAGGAAAGAAACAGGAAACACAGAAGATCCCGCCCCTCACCACCCCTCCCTGCCCTGCCCTGCCTCAGTTCAACCCCCAACACACACACGCACTGCACGTCCCACCTTTAAAAAATGGTCTTTCACTTTCCTTGCACAAAATCATAATTTAAGAACAAGTAACAATGCCCTAAAGTACGTACATCATTTCTTCCTTTTCATCTTTAGGATCCTAAGACAAACACTTGTAAATTTCACTGAGGAGGATGTGGCCTAACTGCTCAGTAATTTATCATTTCAGACAATGTGTCCGTGCACAGCAACGAGAGTCGCAACACTGTCAGCCCCAACTTCCAGCTGGAGATTGATGCTTTGCTCAACGAGTTTCCTGAGGCAGACAGAGAGGAGGAGGCCAGCCAGGTGAGCACTACCATCATTGTTTTATGGATTTAATAAGCACTTAAGCTCTTTGTTCCTGAAGGTGACTAACTGCACCTTATCTCCTGCTTTGGGAGGAGTCCGATTCACCCACTGAGCTATATGGATAGGATTCCATGGGAACCCTCATTCATATGTCTGTGTCGATGAAACCTCTCCAGTGGAGATATTTGAGGGAGCCAACTGTGCAATTTATTAAAATTTATTAAAATGGTGGCCATCTTGACATGAGTGGAGGATATAGATTCTTCATTCATTCTATGAGGTAAATCATTCATGTGATGAGTATCCTTTTAGTTCTGCATTTGCATTGAGCGTGATCTGGCTGTCTTCATACTTCTGCCACAGGTGATGTACGTGATCACTCGACACATCAGTAGCCTGCGGAAGATCTACAACTTCTATGGTCAGCTGGGATACGAGGAGAGCCCGGACAACACCTTCACCATGACGCGCATGCAGTTTTGGCGCTTCATCAAAGATTGCTGCTTCCACCATGAGGGAGTTGGGCTGACTGAAATGGACCGGTTCATTGGCAAAAGTAAGCATTTGTTCAGTGTTAAAAAAAACCCACAAACCCCCCCCCCCCCCCCCCCCCCCCCCCCAGCAGTTTCTGAAGTCAGACCTTAGGGTAAGGAGATAACTTTTGGTACTTTCAAACCAAACCCCAGATCACTCGATCCCCAACCCCGCTCCATTCCCACCCCCACCCCTCCTCCACCTCCCCAGGAGATGCTTTGCACTGGTAATTGCTTCATTCAGTGGCATGTTTTCACATAAAGTGTAAATCATGATGCACGTGTCTTGTAGTCCTGATGTTTTAGCTGTTGTGTGTATTCACCAGCTTACAATCGCAGAGCGTATGAACTTCACAACCCGTACGAACGCATTCTTCAGCGGCAGTTTGTCAACTACCTTGTCATCTTGGCATACCAGATCTATGGGGAACAGTTTTCGTAAGTATCAAACACATGTGCACATGCTCCGTGCGTGCACACACACACACACACACACACACACACACACACACACACACACACACACACACACACACACACACACACACACACTCACTCACTCACTCACTCACTCACTCACTCACTCACTCACTCACTCAGTGGTTGCTGGAAAGGGGATAACAGTCATATGGTGCATTAATGCACAGCTTCACAGTTTGTCACTGTTTGATGAATACTTAGCCAAGGCTTTTAAGCTGGTCACCTTTCACCACTACAAACATTTGCAGTACATAATTGTTGTGTTTTCATTTTAGTGAGGAATCTTCACCTTTGCTGGCAAAGTGCTTAGCAAAACTGATCACCGAGAAGATCCTTCGCAACGCCTGCAACGTGAAAGGTAGGGGAACAGGAAAAGATGTTTTTTTTTTTTTTTTAAGCTCTTATTGGCTGCACTTGGGTTTCTGCATTTATGTCCATGCAGTGTATGGCTATGTCATTGTTTGATAGGGTTTATAGTAGTGTCTGAATACGAGGAAATAGTGTAATACATCCTGTAGTGGAAAGAATGGTCCAGGGTAGCTCTTGTACGAAGCATTATGTCTGAATTTTAAGTTAGAGGCACCACACAAATGGCCTCATGAAATTTCTGAAATTGGTAAGGGTATTGTGAAAATGTGTGCATATAACTTCTTGAACAGATTTGAAAACAGGTCATATGTAATCGAAAATGAACATTTGCTGAGTTGTTCTACTGGCAGAACAAACCAATGTCTGACATCGCTTTAAAAAGTGATGTAAAACTAAGTGATACCAAATGTTCTCATACAAAAGCATTGAGTGTTTTTACAGCATGTGATTTTCTTTTAAGGCTACTTTTACCATGAGACGCGGCGTGCAGTGAATGCCCTTGTGTACATGGACCAGACGTATGAGATATATCAGGCGCTGTGCAAACCCAGGAGGTATGCACCAAAGGAACCAGTGTTCAAAATGAGGGAGTTCCTGTTCTTGTTGAAGGTACGAACCAGTCACTTTTTGTGTGAAAATTGTTTGATTGGACTTTTGATCAGTGGTGTTTTAATTGTCCCTCAGGCTTCTGAAACATGGAACAGTCTTTCCCACTGTATTCAGCGATCATTTCCTTCCAAACTTGTATCTTAGCAACAGCAGCCCACAGAAGTCTATAATTTAGCTTCTGTCTTGATTGTAACATATGCTTTTGTTATCATGAGCAGCCCAGGTTCTTCTTTACACTTCGAAATTTCAGCTCGTGTCCCTTTAATTTTTTCACATACTAATTTAACATATTGGGTGTCATGGCAGGATCTCAAGCTGATCAACAATGACCTGACACCACAACTTGCCCTGGGAGTGCTGTCACTAGAAAACCCAGCTGTAGACGATGGAGAGGGCTGCTACAATCTGGAACTGGAGGTCAGAGTTCACCTTGAGTTTATGCAGTGCCACCAAGAGTGGGTACAGAAGAGTAATAGCCAGTTTTCTGCATCAACAAATTTCTCGACTGATGAAACTGTAGAGTATATCTCTATCATTCCTTATGGATTTTTGTTGTTGTTGCTCAGTTTAGCCAAGACAGCAGTCTGAATACTACTCACGACTATGTATCACTTTGCGTGCTGGCAGAAGCTCATCTCTATTGTTGGTTTGGCTGAATTCTTTCAACAGATGTCGTTCCTGGAGTTTTTTGAGGCCCTTATCGGCTGTGCGGAGATTTTTGCCACTGACGCTGTGGTGAAGGACCCCACCACACCCCGGCCCTCCACTGTCCTTACCCAAGATCCCTCAATGTATTCCACGCCGGCCTCTCCAGCTCACATGACCAGTCAGGTGGGATTGTTAAACAAAACAGAAAACGTCTCACACATTGTACCAGTTAAATGACACTGAATCCGTTATGATCAGCTGCAGTTGCTTCTCTTCACACTTTGTGCAGAAGCTAGTCATGTTCAGTGGTGTTGACAGTTCATTCATATGTTTTACACACTACTGAAGTGCAATTTAACCACAGTTGCAGACTGATGGTCACTGTTACCATATAATGTGACTGCTTTGTTGTTAAGTTTTGTAATCACGTTTTCCAAGGTGTCAGTAGACATGTACGTGTACCTGAAGCCATTAAAATTAAATTTTGTCAAATATTGTTCATACAGTGCAAGGATTGTTCAGTGTTCTGTGTCTTAACTGTAGATGGATGATGGTACATGTACTTCCTTATTTTAATGATGATGGTACATACATACACTTCATGTTGAAAAAAAAAGCCTATTCTTGTTTTCCTTCTCTCACTTACTCTCAGTCTGTCTCGGGCTGATGTCGTATGGGAGTGTTTTTAGTCCAAACAAACAGCGAACATGGTGTTTTTCCATAGTTCTCTTGTGACATGCAGCTACAACCCGCCTTTGCCTTAATTTTTCCTGAGTGTGTTTTGTGCTCTTTTCCATGTTTGTTCAAACTAAAACGTCTGTTGTGTGTCATGAGTCCTACTGTCAGTTGTGTGTTCTTGTAGGGAGGAATAATAGAGGAGGGTGCTGATTCTGCAGTGCAGCAAACCCCTCATCACCATAGTTCCGGCAGCCCTGGACCCTCTGAACCAGCGCGTGCCCCATCGTCCGCTGCTGATACGGTGAAAACTGGCAGGGATGGGTCCGTGAAAGGTGGAGAAGTAAGTCTCTGAACTGAGTCATCGTTTTGCCCATGCATGCCTGGCAGCATGTTGTTGCTGTTGTTTTTGTTGTCGTCTTCTGTGGACTTTGCCTGGGTTGGCTGAGACAGAATTGTTACGTTAAAGCTTACCAGTTTCAGCTCATGACGCTCCAACGCAACAACAGTAGCAGTAACACCACTTTACTTTGGCCTCAGAGTCTTGGTAGGATTTAACAGTGATGAGAGCCTTGGTGCAAGCATGTGAGAATATGGTGAAAGGCCACCCTCATGGCAAGGCTGGGCGGTGATCATTCACTACATGTGTCTGGTTGCTGAGATAACGGTTTAATACAAAAAAAATAAAAGTAATGACAATAATAATAATGTGGAATTTGTAGTGCCTGAAAACCTGATGGAGCTCTCGGCGCTTTATGCTTAAACCTCAGTGTGTGTGTGCGTGTGTGTGTGTGTGTGTGTTTGCACAGGTGAATATTTCCATCACCCAGCCCGGTACAATGTCAGAACTGGCTGCCGTAGAACCTACCAGCCAGCAGGACAGTGCCAGAGGTATGTGTGTGTGTGTGTGTGTAAAGGAATAACCATTTCTTCCCACAGGACATTTTCTTGTTAAGCAACTTTTTGTTTTAGTCCGATAGTGTGGATGGGTAGGTGTTCAGGAGTTTATTTATTTATTATTATTATTGTTTTGCTTCCCCAACTTTTCATCCTTTTCATAGGAGCCGACCAAGGTAAGAAAAATCCCGCTTGCCTTGGCTGGGACTTGAACCTGGGTCTCCCAGTCCATGGTTCGAAGTGCTAACCACTACACTATGGGGGCCGATGTTTAGGGGTGTAACGTAAAGTCCTTTTCCACCACACAAGGATGATATCAGACAGACACGCTGTTGAGTAAAGTGATAAGGGAGGGAATGCTTTCTGCATGGTGGACTGTAAACTTGGCATTTAATAGGTGTATTCTCCCCTTTCTACTGATGCTACCGCTGGGCAGCCTCTGCATTGCATGCAAGCATTGAGTAGGGAGGCAAACATTTTTCCTGTCCGAACTGTTTGCTTTGTTTCCCAGAGGCTTTGCCTCCCTTGACTATCACCGTTTGCCAAGGCAATGAGCTTCTGTAGCTTCAGGTATGGAATTTTGCAGGCCAGTAATGTACAAATATGTTTTTGCTGCAGTGCTACAGGATGATATTTTGAAGGTGACCATCATAATAATAATAATAAGTATTATATAGGCACTTTACCCAATTTCATGAATCGGCTCAAAGCGCCGCGAACTGAACCCAACACGCACGCTCACGTGAATCACACACATTCTCTCACACACCGGACATAAACACATTACAATCACGTGGTGCGAAGGGTCAGCTCAGCTATTTAAATTTTGGAATTTAGAATTGCATTTATTTTTCAAATTTGGTTGGCTGAACATTTCCAAAGCAGAGCATGTATGGGGCTTGACCACAGTGCATGGCTGTAATGCCATTTCCTAAATCACTGTGCTTTTGCTGGTGCACTACTGGCAAAAATCACATCTGCCTACTGAGTTACCCCTTTGTATTGTATTCTTGTCAGCTCTTTGTCTCTCAAGTTCTGCAGGGAGAACCCCCCCCCCCCCCCCCCCAAAGAAAAAACAAAAACAAACAAAAAACCCAACAACAACAAAAAACCCAAAACAACAACAACAAAAAAACAAAAAAACAACAACAACAACAACAACAAAAAAAACGAACAGATTTCATAATACACACACACACACACACACACACACACACACAAAGTCTCACACACACAGAGTCTCTCTCTCTCTCTCACACACACACACACACACACACACACACACACACACACACACTTGTACCTTACCTATTCAGCCATGAAACCTGAAACAAATTGTGTGTGTGTGTGTGTGTGTGTGTGTGTGTGTGTGTGTGTGTGTGTGTGTGTGTGTGTGCCTGCCTGCCTGCCTAATGAGCAAATGTTGCCTTTTGTGCAGAGCACGGCGAACAGACCCACAAGAGTGCGTCCTTCGTGAGCACTCGCACCAACGCAACAGATGAGAACCAGCCTCTGATGCAAAGTGTTGTCTCCATGGGCTTACGTGATACAGGGGATTATGAGGAAGGTATACACATTTTGCCAGTGGTGGACAAACTGTTCTCATTAAAAAAAAAAAAAAAAAAAGAGAAAATTTTTTTTGGTGTGCGTTTACCTTTTTCAGTTACTCAGTGGTAATAAATGCGATTTTCACTTGGTAAATATAGCTCAGCTTCAGAAGCATGCACTCCTGTAAAGCGCAAGTGTATAGGGAGGCGAAAGACACCATGGAGACTTGGCGGACGAACAGAACATTCCCCTGTGGAGAAGCACGGGGCTGACCGCCATGCATGTGCAAGAGCTTAGTATTGTTGTCAGTCTGGATATGAGTATTGCCATATGGTGTCCCTTTACCATTAGAACCCCCCCCTCCCCTCCCACACACACACACACACACACCACCACCACCACCACCACCACCACCATATGGAAAGGCAAAACCCCTCTTGTTCGTACCGGCCAGGGGATTCAAACCAAGTGTCTCAAAATCTACTGGCCAAGTCCCCTTTGTGACTGCCGAGAAATATTTCCTTTAAAAAAAAATGTAAACATTTTTTTTTGCTACTTTATTGTCTCTGTCGGAAAATTTGGGCTGCTTCCCCCGGGGGAAGTGCGTCACTGGGAGAGAAACCCCCGATGAGCAAGCAGCCCGGTACCCAGGCAAAACCGGTATCACATATCGCAAGCTTGATCTTTGCTGGAACCCACGCTTCATCGCTGTGACATTGGTGACGACCTTTCAGTTGGTAGCATTAGCGCAGCGGTGGCTATGTCTGATGCGCTACCGATTGGACGACCATTCACTCCTTTCATAAGGGATCATGAATGTGTGGTGGTCTGATTTTGGAGAACCCCCACAGTGTTACCGATTACGCACAGGTGTGCGTATTTGTACACACAGAACTCTTAAATTGACGCACAAGTTTGATAACAGTGCGTCCCAGTGGATGTATGTTTTTGCGGGTCTCGCCGTGACAAACAGTATTTTTTCCAGCATTCTCCCGAAAATTGGTTGAACAAAAAGCGATATGTAACTAGCAGCGGACACTGGCAGCATCGCATTTCCGCTGAGCCATTGTGCATACAGACAGAATTTGATTGGCTTAAGGACTCTGGGACACTTTTTGTCCAATCATAATGCCCTGTTTGGTAAGCGTTCGGGTTTCTTGCCTTGCCAAATCGCTGTGGCTGACACGCTACGATTCACCAACATTTCTCCAACTTGAGTACTTTTGTAAATAACAACAATAAATGGTTTTGACTTTCAGACTTTTTATACCAAAAGACCATGGACCCTCAAAATTTACAAAAAAGGACCCTATAAAAAAAAAAAAAAAAAATGGAGAGAGGGTCCCAAGGATCCTTTTTTTTTTTTTTTTTTTTGCTGCCCCAACTCTTTGCCAGCTCCAGTGGTGTTCCTCCCAGGTCATGGGTGGAACCCACGGAGGACTCGCAAGCTGGGACAATTTTTTTTAATTATGCATGATGATGGAGATGAGGATGATAGTAAGATGGTGCTATGGAGGTCCATGTGGTTTGGGACTGCGGGACAGGGCCGCATTCCACGCTTTCTGTCATAAATATCCCGGCATTAACCAGGCCCGGGAACTACGGCACCTGCGGTGCCGGCCGTGTAATCATCCACATCAGAAGACGTGTCATACAAAGGGAAGCACCCCCAAAGTCGCAACCGTGAAGTGGATGAAGCTCGGCTGTGTGGCAATAGCCTCCCCATTGGGCCCATAGCACACCCGCTCTGGGTAGGAGCCGACCTAGGTATGAAAAATCCCGCTTGCCTCGGCTGGGATTCGAAGCCCGGGTCTCCCGGTCCATGATCCGAAGTGCTAACCACTACACTATGGGGGCCGGTTCCCAAGGATCCTTGTATTTTCGGATCACAGGGAACACTGCCCCAAGAGGATGTTAAAGAGGATCTCTCAGACAATGGGTGTACAGTACATGCCAGTGGTACTGAGGGGCAGCTTAGGGCCCCTTCTTGTGACACTGACGGTTGTAGGGTGTGGACGGGGCGTTTTATGGTGAGAGATTTACCTGACGTGCTCGTGACTGATGTTCATAGAGAAAGGAGTTAGCTTGTAGCATTTGAGTAATGTCCGGCAAGTGATAAGGGTTCTGACCTCTGAACCACAGCCCCTCATTGCAGACCTTTAGAATTCCCCCGTGACGTGATCCAGGCACTGTGTGCATGCACAACCCTTGCCAACCGGGCGATTTTAGCAGTTTTAAAATATTTTTTTTGAAAGAGGTCTGCATTAGTATTGCAGCGTTGGCTCGTTTGTCAGGAAGTTGACCTGTATTTCATCCCTCATGATGGGTAGACATGCAGGTCTTCCTTAGGTCGCCCAGAAAGTAGACCTACGAGAGTTCTGTAAAAGCAGGTCAAAGAAAGTCATCGCTGTCACTCTCTTGCCCTTGGTCATGCTGTTGTTGTGTTAACGCTTACTTCTAGGCATACATGCAGGCGATACTTAGGTCGTCCAGAGGTGCATAAAACCAGACCTCCGAGAGTTATAAAAGTGCAGGTCAAAGCCGGAATGGTCATCGCTTTGCTCTCACTCTCGCCCTGGGTAGTGCTGTTGTAGTGCACTTAACATTGCAGGCATCACACATCAAACTATTGAACCTTACATTATCTTTCTCTGGCACATGTTTTCTCTGAAGTCCATTGTAATCAGTTGTATGGTCACTAACTAGTCAGAGTTCTTACTCAGAATGCGTAATAAACTTCAAAAGAGTTTTCAAGGGGTTATGAAGGAACTTCCTAGGAAAATTCAAGGGTCCCCTACTGGTAGATAATGAGCTTGTAAATAACTAGAACTACACCAGTATCCGTTTTAGGAAGTTTTGCGTGAACCTCTGGACGCTGGCGCAGAATGATAATTCAAGTAGTCTGTAGCAGACGACGTTTATGCTGATAACCATGTCATGTTTGCTTTATTTCAGTTACTTTCCTCCCCCCCCCCCCCGGTCAAAAGTATGTTTTGGATTTTTAAAAACATCTTTTGAAATCATTACTAAATACTGTCTAACAATATCTGGCAGTTTTCCATAGTCTTCCAGGAGATTCAAAGAGGGTAAATCAAATTCAAGGATTTTCAAGGGCACTTGAAAATGTTCCTTCAAATTCAACGAGATTCAAGGAGCGTAAGAACCCAGTGTATAGCTGGGAGCATGAACGCACAGTGATATCCCAGTTCCACCCAGACGTTAGAAGGACGCTGTTCGCTTAAACAGGAAGGCAGAAGTCTGGTAGATTCGGACCAGTCTAGCTAGTGACAAAAAGTGCAGGGTGTGATCTTTGCACAAAGTGAAAGATCAGATGAATGGATGAAAGAGTGCGAGCACCCTCCTAGGCACCAGCACCAGCCAGTTTCTCATCACTGCAACAGACCGGCGTCTTCAGGAACGGGTAAAATCATTACTAGCTTTTGCAGGATACCAGCTCGATGTTGATCTGTTTGATGGTTTACAAAATTCTGTCACTAGTGCTATGTGGTGGAAAAGGACGTTAAACCCCCAAACACACACCTACCCAACACCCACCCCACCCACCCTGTTACCAGTGTGTTACTAGTGACTGGCGTGTGTCAGATACTGGTGGCCTTCGGTTTGAGTAAACGAGTCAGCAAATTAGACAGGTCTGGTTAGCACTGGAATTTGCCTTGACTGTGATGGACAAGTTACACAAACAGGCCCAGGTCACACAGAGGCAATAGGCATAATCAGGAGTAAGCACTTAAGAATTTTTTTTTAAAACCCGCCTGGCTTGGCGGGTTGAACCAGACATATATTGTGTACGTCTCTGGTTGAACTCATGCACTATAGTCACACATCCAACAAATACGGAGAGGAAGAGCGAGGATTTTGGTTAAGCTGCTAGTGTGACTGTTTAGACCTGCCCAAGTGCTAGTGGAGGAAGGAAAAAGAAGGAAAAAATGTATGATACTGTACAAATGCTGATGCGCATCCTCGGGGGTAACAGCTTGAATTTCCCTTACGATGGTAATGGGACCAAAAGCTATTCCAATACCAATTATATCTATAAAACATTTCTAGTTGTCTGTTTTCGCTCTGGCACAATATACATATGGCCATCTCCTACGGTACATTTATCACTTCCAAATCCTGAATGAAGTGTACAGAATACAATAAAGCTTGGGCAGATTTCTCTGTGCATGTTGACGGGAGAATGAGAATGGAAATGAGATTTTGCTGTAAAGGACAGTTCGAGGCAGTTGCAGTTTTTCTTTTCTTTTCTGCTCCGCAGGTGTGGAACATGGCGGAGTCCAGCCGGGTGGGGATGAAGAAGAACTGGACGAAGACACCCGGCGGTTCAACTTCTGGACACACCAGGTTCACATCTTTTTCACGCGCAAGTTCTTCAACGCTGCAGAGCACTTCATCGCCATCAGGAAGTTGCTGGAAAGTCGCCGGCTGGAGGAAGAACTGCGTCGAATGTCCCAGTTGCCCAGTGTTGCCTCCATGGGTGGCGGTGCTAAGGATGCGCCCCAGGACCAAAGCCGCAAAGCATCAGAGACCAAAGCAGCAGAACCCAAGGGAGAAGACAGTTTAACCAGCGTGCTGGTAGCAGTTTAAAAAAAAAAAAAGTCCCTTTTGTCATGCCCAGCCCTGGCACGAATGAATTTCTTAGAGAAGTTAAATAAAACAAAGATGAAGTAAAAATAAGGAATTGTTTTGAAGTTGTCCAAATTTTTAGCCATAAGCCTTCGACAGGGGCTTTATCGCTCAGGTACCATCCGTGTCATTGAAGTCATGCATTTGACAGATTTAAGTTCCTTGGCTGCATCAGTTCAAAGTCACGGGCAGGTCAGATTTATTTATGATGTGCACTGAAACATCATTTCTGGGGTTGGCTTTGGATTTGGTAAAGTAGAATGGGGAGACATGCATGCTGAGATAATGTGAAAAGCATTGTCTACACCGACATTCAGTTAACCATTATGGATGAAGAGTCATAATTTATACTACACAGGGGCAAAGGCAGTTTATGCACGAGACTGCAGGGACAAGTATGTAAAATAAAAAGCATTACGTGTATGTGTGGCTGTTTTGGCTGTGGCTTACTTTGCGTACCAAACTCTGATTGGAGGAACCGCCTCAGTGTGTGGAACACGGTTTACCGCAACTTCTGTTATTGAGTGGGTTACTTGAAAAACAAGTTTTAGTTTTGATGACTGTGATATTTTGTCCGTTTGGTATCCGCCCACAAATTCAATCTGTGATCAACATTCCATTGAACAAATATGTCATTGCAGGTCTGCTTGTCTTGGACAGCTGTTGGCATATCAGTAACGGAGTATCCTGAACTATTTTATGCTCATCAGTGGAAGGTTTCGGTTATGATATGTATTTTCCATTTTACTGTTAATGTGGAACCTTCACGTTGCTCACAATAAAATTTGAAGAATGGGAATGGAAGCATTGTTGTTCGAAGGTAGAGTGTGCTCGCTAAACTTTTGTGTGTTTGTGCAGAATGCTGCTTTTGCAGGACACGCATGTACTGAAACACATTCGGATAAGCCAGTGTGAAAAACGACAACAATTCAATGGAAAAAAACAAAAAACAAAAAACTGTTAGTGACTGGCGTGTGTCAGATACTGGTGGCCTTCGGACTGAGTAAACGAGTCAGCAAATAAGGTTAACTGCATTGGAATTTGCCTTGACTGTGATGGATGTTACACAAACAGGCCCAGGTCACACAGACAGAGGCAACAGGCAAAGTCAGGAGCAAGCCCTTTTTTTTTTTTTTTTTTTTTTTAAAACTCCGCCTGGCTTGGCGGGTTGAACCTGGGTTGAACTCATGCCCTCTTACACGTACATCCAACATATTCGAAGAAGAAGAGCGAGGATTTTAGTTAAGCTGCTGGTGTGACTGTTCCCATATTTATTCAACCACAGTCGTACACATGCAACGCATTTTTACAGCCCTTTTATATACTATGTACATCACAATGATTTACTACACAGTTATGCCGTCTTGCTGACAAATGCATGAAAATGTAGATGTAAAATGTAGCATGGTACGGTAGGATTTCAATTAAGCCTCAAGCTCTGGCAAATGGACAAACTAGCCTACATAATATGAATATTCATTTTTTCCTACCGTACGCTGTTCTGTGCACGCACGCGCGCGCGCGCGCGCGCACACACACACACACACACACACACACCACACAGGTGTTTAAAAATTGCACGGTGAACAGGTGTGATAACCTGATAAAATACAAAAAAGCAGGAAACGCCAGTAGAAACGGCACCAAAAAAAGCATCAAGTATCTTATGGTAAAGAACAATTTGTAAGCTAATATGTGTACATGTATATGAAAATATACAAGTGTATACAAAGAATATCAACACAGCCGATCGGCTATAAAGAATACTCACTGCCCCCCCCCCCCCCCCCAAAAAAAAAAAAAAAAAAAAAGAAGCAAGGAAATAAAAAGCAAGAAAAACAAAGAAAACAGAAAAAAAGCAAATACAATTTCTGTACATATACATAATCACTGCTTTAAACTGTGGTCATGAGAGCAGTTCAAGTCATCCGACAGTCTGAGATGGACGAACGTGATTTCCCGATGAGAAGTTAATAATACACCCTGTAATAATAATAATAATAATAATAATAATAAAATGGTATTTGTAGGGCACATTTCGTTAAATAAAAATCAATGCGCCGATCACACACCGACACGCACGCACATTTAAACGCCGGATGGACAGACACTGGTGAAACTGACTAGTTGAACAGCAAATAACTGGAGTTAGTTATTTGTGGCCTCACGCCGCTCAAGCAACAAAGACCAGCTCGCGGCTGAGGAAATTACTGGAAGGCTTTGCCAAAAAAAAAAAAAAAAAAAGGAAAAAAAGGGAACGTTTTAAGATTGCTCTTGAAAGCAGACAGTGTGGGCACATTTATCAAATTTGCAGGCAGAGAATTGCAAAAACGTTCTCGGGAATAGTAGCTGCATAACAAATTATAAACTTCCACTGAAATATGCCTATCAGGATAATACATAACACGTACAATTATTTACATCTTGGTCACACTTTGCAAGCTGTAAACTTTCTTGAAGTTCTTTGTGGATTCTGCTCAGTGTACTTTCATACCGTGTTTGGGGGGGGGGGGGGGGGGGGGGGGGGGGGGGGGGGGGGGGGGGGGGGGGGGGGGGGGGGGGGGGGGGGGGGGGGGGGGGGGGGGGGGGGGGTGGGCTGTGTTTGACTTGTCAGAAAACGCGAAGCCGGCGTACCGCCGTGTGTGGCCGGCTTGTGGTAAGCAGCTCACACCTTATGCATTCGCATACATTGTCGTATTCCAAAAACCCTGTGCACAGGAAACAGCACATGAACTATGTACACATGCACAGACAAGTGCACAAAACTCCACACAGAGTAAAAAAAAAAAATGGATTGACATTTATATGGTATGATTATATGTAATTATATGATTGACATTTATTTTATCCTCCATGGTAAGGACCGTGAACAGCTGCCGATTTGCTATCCAAATCTGTCTGTATTGCACACATGCACGCGCGCGCGCGCGCGCACACACACACACACACACGTGTGCGCGCGCGCACTTCAGTAAAAACTTTTCTTTACAAATACATGGCGTGGGAAAAGTGAAAACATGAAAGAAGTTGATACATGTACTGAATGCCCACAGATGCCACGGGCCCTGTGGCTGTGCCGCCCCAGCCGTGAGATGCTAAAGTTCATTTCTTCAAAACCATGCTAAACATCCGTGGCTTTTGAAGGGGGGCGGGGGTAGCGGGGTAAAGCCAGCTTGGAGACACTCAGTGAAAATGTCGTATGAATATACTCAAGTGAACTCAGTTCGTCCTCGAGATAAAATCACCACTCTACCTCCTACCCCTACATGGAGACAGAGAGAGGAAGTGAGGAATAGAAAAAGAAAGTTTTGTCGATTCTACCCCAGTACTTTCACACTGCGATCAAATCTAAGCATTTCGACCCACAAAAAGGTGTTGAACTGTAAGCACAAATTTTGGGCTTTTTTTGTCGCTGTCGTTTGGTTTTGCGTCAACTAAGCTGTCGAAGTCACGTTACATCGAACTTAAAACTAACGCCAGCGGTCCTTATGTCTGATACGTAGTGCTGACTGCTTTCTCTGAAATTGTTAGGGAGGCCGGGCTGGGCGAGGCTTGAGGGGAGGGGGTTGGGGTTGGGGGTTGGTGGGAGCGAAAAGTTGATACTAATAGAGAGATCCGGCTAGGCACGTCAAGGGGAACATCAAGGTCAACTTACGAATAACAAATTTGACTGACGGCCCGGGTCAGAAAGAATGACTGATGACATGGATCAGAGCCCATGACCGTCCACTGTCTTTGATCCATGCGAAACCGAGTCGTGAATTTCTCCGGCGGGCCGTCAGAATAGAAGGACGAGCTCACACATGTACTGACGCAACCCGAAAAAGGAACGCAGCAGAAGAAGTAGGTGCAGAGGGGAACTGACTTGCTATTTATTGTGACCTCTCTCTCTGTGTCTCTGTCTCTGTAGCCGGTTTAGCAACGGCAAGGCGGTTGCACTCTGGCCGATGGCCAAGATCTTCTACCGTTGAAAAATAAAGTTTTGTCATTCTCATTCTCTCTCTCTCTCTCTGTCGCAACCCCCACAAAGTCAATATTGGTCAGCATGTTGACCCTGGACATCAATGGAAGAAGAAGAAGACAGTTTCATCCCTTAAAACGTGCTGGCTGTTGACCATTGTCTAATGCCATAAGTTCCGCAAACGAGGCCGTGTAGGACAGACAAAACCCCCATCAAAACAAACAAACAAACAACAAAAAACAAACAAACAAACAACAAAAAAACCCAACCCCAAACAAACCCCAAAACAAAACTCAGAAAACAAAACAAAACAACACCACGCACAAAAGAAAACAATAAGACAGCCAACAGAACAATCCCCCATCCCCCTCCCCCCGAAAAAGAAGCTAAAAAACAAACAAACTACCAAACAACCAAAACTAGGCAAGCTGACGGACTTCACTGTACAACTTACATGCACGTTACAACCCATGGCCGGACACGTGACCCGGCACCTATAGACCTGGCATCACAGAGAGATGTCCGTTGGTTAGGTGGAAACCCAGCAAAATCTGTATGGTGACAATATGTCATCCAAATGTATGACAGCTCCGTCAGCGGTGGATTACTGATAGCGATAAATGTCTCTCACGTGAAAGCGGCCTAACTTGAAGCAAAATTTTGTGTTTGTCCAGAAAGACGTCACCATACTGACATGATTTATTGGGTCCCAGAACATGACCGAATCAAGACACAGCCCGTTATTCCACGTCACCTGCACAAAGCAGCCGCGTCTAAGTGACGGAAACTGAGCGGCGGCTCACCGCCCGTGAACTCTTTCCGGGGGGAATATATGGTCCTTTGTGACCTTTGCTTTACGAGGTCATCAAACAAGTCGAGTAAAGTTAGCTTCCAAGGCCAGGGACAGCGCCTTTGAGCCTAGTTTACCGGGGAGACTGCGCCATACAAGGGGCATTTCTTCTTCTTATTTTTCCTATTATTATAGGTAGATCGACATTGTGCCCACCTACATACACCTGACACAGCAGGGCCGAAGCCATCCAATCTAAGACAATCTACCGGTTAGTTACATGCACACACTGACAGCTAAGATTGTCTTTTAACCGAAGCTGGAAACCTAGCCAAAATTCCCTTTTGCCGAGGACGTTTCGACCATAAACTAGTTTCGAAGACTTTTCAAGCAAAGACACCCCCCCCCCCCCCCACACACACACACACCCCCACCCACCCCAAACCTTCGAAATTAAGGTGTGCCCATGTCATGTCCACATACACGGCTCTTTCTTGAAAGACCAAAAGCATGTGTGTCTGTGAAAACTGGACAACACAAGGCAGATAAATGGGCATACTTTGGCGAAATGGACTGATTAGCCATAGTTTCAAGCGTTAACTTCTTTCAACATCTGCGACTGCTGTCGTTCCAATGACTTACAGACGTCAGTTTTGTGACATGTTGTACATGTTGGATGAGAACCATGCTTGTACGTAAATTTGTTTTGTGCGTGTCCATCTTGGCCAGTAGCAGTCAGTCACGTGGTCACGTGGTCACGTGGTTAGATCGTTGTCAATCTCTGCGTACAGCGACTCTTCTTCCGTGGAGATGTTCATGTATACCTTGAAGTAAACAGAAAAAGAGCAGTGAATGCTTTGGACATGATAAAACAAATATCACAACTCGAAAGTGTGTTCAGCCCCTTAACCGACGTCGATGATAGCTCCATTTGTCTCAGGCGATACAACCCTTGACTGATTGTGTGTGCAGTGAGTGAGTGAGTGTGTGTGTGTGTGTGTGTGTGTGTGTGTGTGTGTGTGTGTGTGTGTGTGAGAGAGAGAGAGAGAGAGAGAGAGAGAGAGAGAGAGAGAGAGGAGGAGGAGGAGGAGGAAAATTTCTAGAATCTATGCAATTTGGTGCGTTTTAAAATGACACGGTTTTTTTTTTTTTTTTTTGGGGGGGGGGGGGATTTTTTAGCCAAAGTTGGAGATCCGCCAAAACGTGGAGGGTGGGTGGGGGTGGGTGTTTAAGGGTTTAACGTCCTTTTCCACTACATACGGGGTGATATCAAAGACGGGGCAACGACGAAAAAGCCAGCACAAATATTTGGCCCCAGCCGGGATACGAACTCACGACCCGAGCATTAGAAGCCTAACGCTCTACCATTCGGCCACCCCGGCTCCCCGCCAAAATGTGGAAGATTTAAAGCCCTGCACAGATGACAACTTATGGTTCGGAACAGTTGCACTTGCGAGTGCGCTTGTACGCTCGAAACAGGTGGGTGGTGGTGGTGGTGGTGGTGGTGGCGTTTCAAAATGGACGACTTTTTTCCCGTTGCTTTTGTCGCTTCAGATGTTTTGACGACGATTGCTCTCATTCAAAGCCGTTATTTTATAACACAAGCGCACATACGCGGATGTTTAGATTGCAGTAACGTATTAGTACAAGCCGGTTTCTGGTTCAGTTGATTAATGGCCTCTTTCAGACTATCTAATCGACAGGGCAGCCGGGGTGGCCGAATGGTGGAGCGATGGACTTCTAATGCTCGGGTCGTGAGTTCGTATCCCGGCTGGGGCCAAATATTTGTGCTGGCTTTTTCATCGTTGCCCCGTCTTTGATATCACCCGTATGTGGTGGAAAAGGACGTTAAACCCCAAAACATCCACCCCACCCCACCCTATCTAACCGAAAACTGAAAACCAAAGCGGTTTTTTTTTTCGGTGCTATATGGCGTTTTGATTTTCGAAACAACAACAACAACAACAAAACCCAACAACAACCAAAAAACAACAACAACAACAACAAAAAACTACAACAACAACAACGACGAAGCAACTCGCTAAATGAGAGTGCTCTGATTTGGAGCTGCAGAGCACCTGGAAAAAAAAAACAAAACCCAACACCCCCTCCCCCCCAAAAAAACCCCAAACAAACAACAACAACAACAAAACAACCCCAACAACAACAAACAAACAAACAACCCCCCAAAAAAACAACAACAAAACACGTCCATTTTGATTCGCCCCCGTGATCTGTGAGAGGCTGTATTTTAACTGTGACTGACACGATGTTAGTGAGCTTAGATACATGTCAGGATCTAGATATTGCCTTTTACTAAGTCAGTGAGACTAATTAAAAGAAAATCTCCCGGTGCCAGCCCTGCCCGGCCACGAGCCTCAAGTCGGAGTTACTAAGTACCTGGCTGTCCTCCAGCATGCGTTGCAGCCGACCACACAGCTCAGAGAAGGATGGGCGCCTCTCCGGATTCTCGTTCCAACATTGCAGCATCATGGCGTACCTGGCGTGTGGTAGAAAACCTCCACGAGATCAAAAGCGTGATTGGAAAGAAACTTCATACGCACTTCGTGCGAAAGACACTGGCGAAATTAAAAAACTGCTAAAAATAGTGAACAAAGGTGGCGGTGGAAGTAAGGGGGGGGGGGGGAGGCGGTGTGTGTGTAGGAGGGGGGGTGAGGAGGTCAAGTAAAGCAATCGAAATAAAAAAAGAAAATGTCGACTAGTGATAGAGTATATTCCGTTCAAACCGACACCCCGTGATATCTAATAGCATTTGCAGTTAGGGGACGACCACACCGGACATTGTATTACGCCTGACTTATGCCACCCCCTTCTGTTACACCTGCTGTAAGCCGCCGTGCCCTGTGATTGATCCGACACGCGAACTGCAGACTAACGGACGAAATAGCTTACGTGGTCTGGTCGCAGAGTCGTGGTCGCTTGAGTCTGTAGCCGTCCTTGAGGTAGGTGAACAGTTGCTGGGTGTCTGTGGACGAATACGGGGTGCCTCCTAGGGTAAACACTTCCCACAGCACCACGCCGAACGACCACCTGCACATCAATACTTTATTTATTCGTTTAGTTATATTCCAAGTGTGTGACAGAATCATTACGCACAGACTCAAATATGCCTGTCAGGCGATAACATTTTCCGTTTGTTAAATAGGCTAATTCCGTCTTTGCTCAGCCTAAGCCATCTTATTGTGATGAAGAGCGCACGGAGCGCACGGGACAGGCTGCTTGACTCGGGTGGCTGGGGGGACCACTTTATCCCACTGCGCATGACCATTGATGCGCAGTGGTCAGTGCCCTACTTGCAGCTGTCTCTTTTGATCTGTGGACAGCGTACTGCACGGACGTACCGCTCCCAGCGGGTCCGGGGAGCACGTGGTATGGGGACGCCGACTTGCGGTAGGGTTGGGCAGGTATTGTACGGGGTTGGGTTAGTAGGTAGCTGTGTTCTGGGTGCTGTACCTGTACCGAATGTGACCGTTTGTGTACTGGCTTGACCTGTGTTGTAGAGTAAACCTGTTGTATCTGTAACCATGTGTTCCGAGTTGCATGTTTCACGTGGTTTCACTACATTATGTTTTGGAACAGTGCCCCCCGCCGGTACGCTCCAAACACTATCATGATGATTAGTACAGCTCTTAATGCGATACAATGTTGTTTACACTTTGCGCGAGCGGTCGAACATTCAAATTCTGCGACTGTTGTTACACTAGTGGAGCGCTCAGTGTGGTCGCCTCGTCATCGGGGACACTTCTGTTGGCTCAGTGCCAGTATTACAGACGCTGTCACTGTCCAGGTGTCCATGTGGTGTGATGGTAGATTTCATGAAAACAGCTCAGAAAGTGAACATAAAAAATTAATGGTAGTAGCATTAGCCCCTTTAAAAGCCCCTATTACGCGAGTTCCTGGTCAAGTTGTCCGTTCTTTCGTTTGTGTGTGTGTGTGTGTGTGTGTGTGTGTGTGTGTGTGTGTGTGTGTGTGTGTGCGCGCGCGTTATGGTTCCTTGAATATGTGAATATCACGCGCAGCGTTGCAAGTATTCAGTTCAGCGTCCTCAAGAAAGCTCTCACTTACACATCGCTTTGTGTTGTATACGTGTTGCTGAACAAAGATTCCACTGCCATCCACCGGATTGGTACACGGGTCTGAAAGATACAAAGATTATACGTATTAGTATCCAAGTACATACTACGCGTAAGAGGGTACGTCTGCTAATAATGATGACAACGCGTGGTTCTAGACAAAGGAAACGTAGAGAGCTCTCTTGCAAACTTACTGATAGCTTGTCAACCTTTTATTTCTTGAAAAAAAAAAGGGAAAGACAAGCGTCGTATATTCTTCAGAAAAAAATCCCTTGAAAATTTGGACGTTCTAAGGAGAGTTCCATCATTCAAAATCTGCGGGCGGAAAGAAGAAACGTTCTGTGCCGCGAAGCCTCACATCGTTCTGCGAACGCCGGAACGCCGAATTGAAAACGCTTGGTGGTGGCAGGAAGTGGACTAGTCAACCAGTTAGAATCCACTGGCGTCTGACTCACTCAACGAGCTACCGTGGAAACTCCAGTGCTACGGGGGGAAAAAACTCCGAACTCTGTGCCTTTTGGATACCTAACCTCACCATGCCATCACTGAATACGTGCATCACTTAGTTATACCACTGACAATGATTGATAGCGCGTTTCAATTTGTATCAAAGCATGCCGAAGGGAGAGGACTGTTCACAACACTTCACTCTCCCCGGTGACTCAGGTAGGTACTTGGGACACCAGCGGCACAGGAATCCGCAAGTGACTTACACTGGAGGTCTTCACATAGGTCTCGTCGTTCTTGGACAGTCCGAAGTCAGCAATCTTGGCCACCAGTCGGTCCCCCAACAGCACGTTACGCGCAGCCACGTCACGGTGTATAATCTGCAAGTGCGACAGGTACAAAATTGATAAAAGGAAAAAGCAGATTTGGACTGCGCTCGAGGAGGCGTACTTGCTAACACACACACACACACACACACACACACACACACACACACACACACACACACACACACACACACGCTGACACACACACACACACACACACACAACCGTTTCGTCCGATGGGATGACCCTTCGAGTGTCAGTTCAACCCAGAAATTCTAACACCTCCCCCCCCCCCCATCACACATCCTCTCTCTCTCTCTCTCAAACCGTGTGGAATTAACTTCGGTCAATGAACGTGACTCTCTCTCTCTCTCACAGGCTCCGCGTGTGTGTGTGTGTGTGTGTGTGTGTGTGTGTGTGTGTGTGTGTGTGTGTGAGTGTGTGTGTGTGTGTGTGTGTGTGTGTGTGTGTGTGTGTCTCTGTCTCTCTCTCTCACAGCGGCTGTGTGTGTGTGTGTGTGTGTGTGTGTGTGTGTGTGTGTGTGTGTGTGCACGCACGCACGCGTGTGTTCGTTTATAATCGGTGGACATCCGACCCGGACTGTTTTTACCTGTTTCTCCGCCAGGTGGCGTAGTCCCTGTGCAGCGTCCAGCGCGAATCGGAGCAGCATGGCCTTCCCCACGAAGGGTTGCGCTGCGCAGTTGCCATATTCGTGCTGACGTAACTTCCGGCTCTTTCGCAGGAAAGTGCGCAGGTCGCCATGTTTGGCATACTCCATGGCCACGTACATCACGCCTGCACACGTCGCACATAAACAGTGACGTACTCAGATCTTTGAACTTTGAACTTCGCCACCACCCGTGGCGAACATCATAAGCAATTATAAGCATCAAAGAAGGAAACCACCCATAGATCCTAAGAGCAATTGGCACTGACACACGCCTGTAACTGCCACCAGGGGCAGCACTGACTGTACGCAAAATCGAGTCATTTCCTGAATTTGGATAAGCGACTTGCTAGTGATGAGCGAAGGGTGTATAATTATAGGGTTATTACGGTATGTAGTCGCTCAATCATCGTCCGCCGGTCCACCAGGCTTTGCAACAGAGCGCCGTTACTGGTCAGAAAGAACTTGAAGACAGACCGCGAACAGCAACGGCAATATGAATGATAGAAAAAAAAATGATGATAAAAAAAAAACATGACGATGAAGCAATTATTTACTGGAAATTATATGTACTACCGAAGATGCATTAGTTCTGAAGAGACAGCTACAGCGGTCTGATGTTCTATGTGCGCACTGCAGGCTACGTTCGACTGGGGCAAAGGGCGGTGCTTTACAAGCATTTGGCCTAATGCAAAATAGCACATGCCTAATGCTGTAGAAATGGGTTGTCTGAAGACGAGGCAGTCCTTACCTCTAATGTGACAGGCTCCCACCAGACAGACGACATTGGGGTGCTTGCCTACTTGCTTCAGAATGGCCAGCTCGTTCAGGAAATCTCGCTTGTCCTTCTCCGATGCATTCTCTGCAGTGAGCGGAAGACAATCTACATTGTCTGACATCAGATCAATGCGTTTTTGTGAAGAATTTACGAACTTTACCGGCAGACCTGAATGATTTTGGCACTTGTTACTTTCCTTTCTCTTCTTCTCCATTTTATCTCTTTATATCTCAGAATATGTTGTCACTGACGTGAAGGTCTACGTATCTGGAAAACTAACAAGGGCACACGCTAACGTGCTTTATTTGCAATTTACCTGGAACAGTGGAACAATTCAGTTGCAAAGGCCATGACGCTGGAATAGACGGCTACGACACCAGCAGAGGGCGAAAACTAAACGTTAGAAAACTCCCACACATACAGCTACCAGCACCTTCACCATTAGCCAAAAACAGATGAAACAAAAAAAAACCAAAAAAAAAAACAACAAACAAAACAAAAAACAAAACAGATGAAACAAACACCACCACTAACTACGAACAAGCAACGGCATTCTCACCTTTGAGCGATTTGATGGCCACGGGTACTTTGATGCCGCGCATGCGCACAAAGCCTTTCTTCACTTGCCCGAACTGGCCGTTGCCAAGCTGCTGCGTGGTCAGAACGAGGCTGGAACGGGGCAAGTCCCAAGGGCCACCGGCCATCTGCTCGTAGGCATTACGGATTGGATCCCCGCACTCCTCCTGTGGGCACAGTGGGTTCCTCTAGTAACAAACCTCAGCAATGACTGAGTATGTAGTTGTCATAAGGCAAAAATCTGTTGCTTTAAGTACAGGGAGCGTACTCAGCGCCTCAGTCTGACCAGCATACCCAAGACTGCCTCAGTATCTGAGACATACATCCCTCAGTTTCCTCAGTCTGCCCAGCACAGCACACTACCTCACTATCTGAGACATACATCCCTCAGTATCTTAGTCTGCCGAGCATACTACCTCACTATGTGAGACACACATCCCTCAGTATCTTAGTCTGCCGAGCATACTACCTCACTATGTGAGACGTTCATCCCTCAGTATCTTAGTCTGCCGAGCATACTACCTCACTATGTGAGACATACATCCCTCAGTACCTCAGTCTTCCCAGCATACTACCTCACTATCTGAGACATACATCATCCCTCCAAACCCAATGAACCCAAAACTGCCCCGGGACTTAAAGTCGGGACTACCCTCGATCAGTACCTCTGGCAACCCTCAGAACCTCAGACTGCCAGCGTGCCCCAAACTGTCTCAGTAAATGTCTGAAAGCACCTCAAGCTGCTCTGACTACGAACTTGGCGACATCCTCAGTGCATGGTCCGCTCGGGGCGCGTGCAATACATGCACCTCTGACTGTCCTGCGTGTCTTGGCAACCGGCAGACAAGAATACCCTCCGTTTCCCAAGCTTTAACCGTCCACGGCGTAGCCAAATGGATCCCCAGGCGAAGCTAGTTGCGCACTTACCCCGTCAGTGTAGAGGCGATTGAGGCGCGCCGGTTTGGAGCGCGGTCTGATGACCAGGAAGTACACGGCTGCTATCGCTGACAGCAACACCACCACCACCGTCACCACCACCACGGCCGGCAACAACGACTCGATGTGGAGGGGGCCGTTGTCTGACACAACACCTGACATCCACACGAGAGCAAACGCAATTTAAGTAGAATTAAAGGAACTCCTATGCTTCTAAGCTTCCAAAAGCAACCGGAGCTGTTTAACCCTTTCACTGCGCTGGTGCGTACAGTGCACGTCCTATTTTGAGCCCCGGCAATGCGCTGTCTACGTACGGTGTACGTCCAAATCGCCTGACAAGTCTGTCTCTTTCTCATTATCCAAAAACTTCGTTCAATTCTTTTTCAGTTCATACACCTTTATAGACTTATCCTTATCAGCATTGATTCTATCAGTGAAATAAAATGATTTTTTCCCTATTTTCACTGAAATTTCGTCAGTATACAGCGTACAAAACGCGTTAGCAGTGAAAGGGTTAAACGACGTTTCGCTTCGAACCATTTATTAAACACATGCATACGAGTAGCTACAGTCTAACTCAAAATGGCATTGGTTGGTTGGTTGTATCTCTTCTGAAATGTTCATGGCGCCGCAGTGCTGAAGGACGAAGCAGTGAAAGCCTGCTGCCGCTAAGCGCTACTTATGTGCAAACCTTCACCCTGTTATTCAATTTGGTGCGTGGGACAGTATTTCTGTTTTCCACGCCATCGGCCACAGCCTACTCTTCTTTGAAAGATGGACGTGCGGATTTTTAGCGGGCACACTAGACATTTGTGCGTGCATTGCGCAGACATATCGTGAAACACGAATCTACACGTCACGATGTGATCACCACAGTCACCAGACGCATGAGCGTCGGTGCCGCTCGGCCAAACGTCGGTTATTGTCAGTGCACTGCACTCCGAGAGCTCTCCACTACCTCTCATAATTCCTATGAGAAACCTGAAATCTTCTGGTGAACGTAGCTTCCGGTTTTGCACTCCAGAAGTCTGGAACTCGCGGCCTGCTGGCTGGCCTGAGACAGCAACCAACTTCGTCATGTTTCACGTCCATTTATTTCAGCTCGCTTTCTGCTGATTATCGCGGAGCCTGCTGTTCTAGCGTGTGTTCTATGCTTGTGTGAGGGATGTGTGAATGCACAGTGAGTTGATACACATCCAAGAACTGCGCTATGTAGATGTGATTTAATTCAGACTGTATCGTTCTGTGGCACTCACGAACACGACAAAGTATTGGACCGCGTGGACCTACCCTGGTCACAGTTTGGTCCGGCCCAGCCGTCCTCGCAGCCCCCTGGACACCGCCCGGAAGTGGGTTGACAGGGCGAGCCGCCTTTGCACTGGCCGCACGTGTACTGGCAGTCGGATCCGTGAAACCCAGCTGCACATTCTGCAACACACGCGATAACGTACCCGAGTGCTGGATTGTATCAGTTTACGTCCGGTGTCACACTCTTACGTTTTTCTTGCTGTCGTTAAAACTGCGTCAAGTCCTAAAATAGACCTTTCCGGTAGCCCCTGGTAACTTATGCCCAAAAGGGGATGCCGATTACTTCCGTTATAGGCGGCGTCTTGTTAGATGAACCGAACTGTCAGAAGCGTACACAGACGTCTGTGGAAGCGTAGGGGGGAACCGGGATAGCCTAGCGGTTCATGAGTTCGAATCCCAGCTGGAGCCAAATGTCTGTGCTGGCCTTTTTCTCGTTGCCCCGTCTTTGATCTCACCCTTATGTGGTGGAAAAGACGTCAAACTCTCAAACACCCACACACCTTATCAGAAGCGTGCTGGATAAAAGGCGTTGACAAAACAAATTAGAAGTGATGGACCGTTTGGATGACCGGTCTCTTTTTTTTGCCTTGTGAAAGCTTGTTGGGTCTTTGAACTGCAGAATATAATTATTTGTAAAACCTGTTTTCCGACTTACTAAAAATGTTTGCCATGGGCGAATCTCTAAGTCTTGCCAAGTAACAAAAATAGCCGAAAACATGGAAGATGGCCGTAGTGAAACAGTTACTCGAACTTCTAGTTGCCTTCAGCTAGAACGCTTGGAGTTAAGCAATAATGTCTCAATATAAACGTACCCATCGTGCAAAAGACGCCTTTCCACCCGGGCGCACATCCTTGCGAACAGATTCCATTGACAGCATCACAGGGAGTGTCGTTGAGACAATGACCACAAGGAAGTGAGCAGTTGGTTCCGTACTGGCCGCTGGCGCACTCTGCAGCATCACCAAGCGCAAGAAACACGATTCTCAACACAGGTACTCGTAGATTGTCAACAGTTAAAACTGAAGTCGTATGCCGACCGCACACCCCACGTCTGTACTCTAATACCAATGTGAGCCACGCCCCACAGGCTGTGCTGTGGGTACCACAAATCTGAAGTACAACCAGCAGAGACTCGTAAATTGTTAATATTTTTTAAAAATCGTATTTCAAGCGTCATACCAATTGCAACCTCACTATTGCATTAATATAGTATGGCACTTGAAAATACGATTTAAAAATTCATAAATAAGTGCCTGTGGCGGGCCGCTATTAATCAAGACGTGACTACATCCTATATTCCTGAAAGCCCCCCCCCCCCCCCCCCCCCCCCGGTAACTTCCGGAACAAGTACCTGTGGCGCGTTGCCCGCCTTGGTATTAAAATAGAGACGGAGGGTTGCGAACGGCATTTGACACTGGAAAATACAATTTCATTTTTAGACATTGACAGTCTATGAGTGCCTGTGGTTCTCAATCTTCAAGTCATGGGAAGTAAAATCGTGTGAATATCAGCCAAGTACTTAAGTGAATTTAAGTGTTCGTTCAAGATTTCAACTCTGAACTATTTCAATGGTGAAGCATGGTCACTTGTGTGGTTTGTGGGTCCCTTCTTGGGACTGTGAAATCAACACTGCGAGTAACATGGGAGTAAATCGTGGTAATAGGCACTGTGACGTAAGGCATAATTATAACCACACTGATGCACTGGGGTCATGGTGGGAGCCGGGATAGCCGAATGGCTGAGCGTTGGACTTTCAATGCTCGGGTCGTGATTTCGAATCCCGGCGTGGGCCAAATATTTGTGCGGGCCTTTTTATCATTGCCCCGTCTTTGATATCACCAATACGTGGTGGAAAAGGACGTTAAACTCCCAAACACCCACCCACCCCATTGGGGTCATGACGACGTTTGAAAAATGAGGTCACCTTCTTGGCACAGGTCCCCCATCCAGCCTCGTGCGCAGCCATGTTCGCAGACCCCAGTTTCGTGATCGCACGTGCCTTTCAGGCAGCGACCGCACGTGCCATCGCAAGCTAGTCCGAACCGACCAGCAACGCACCCTGCGCATACACAGAGGAAAAAGAGCATTTATGTATTTAGTGTCAGAAGCGCCCAACACCCAGGAAATGAGTTTGGTGAGAAATCTGCGATGTACAGCTTGCACTTGACAAAGTCTCATCCAGTCATCCACCATACCATTCACCGCCCACACAGCCCGCGCGGAATGTACTGACTCGACAGCTCAATATACTCCAGGGGCACTCCCCGCGTTAAAGCTGGATGTACTCCGGCTGGTCTAAGCCGATAACGAGTTATCGTTTTCCACAGACGCAGTTAGTATCTGTCGCATTAGTATGTTAGGTTGTCCGTACATATTCCTCGTTCGTCCCAAAGCGCCAAAGTTCCTGTCACATTCCAGTGAAATAAAACTGTCTCCTCCCCGCCTCCTCCCGTCGCCAACAAAAGAGTCCGAGAAACCCAGACATACGTACGTCCTGCTCGAGCGGATTAAGTGGTGCGAGTAAATTCCCAGCCGGCACCTTCCTCCCTGATGTACAGCCGGATTACCGGCTAAAACCGACCGTATCTAGTGCGTGACACACTGTCCCTGTTACTGAGTGGACAGCCACCATTGTTCCCGCTACGTGACCGTCAGTGGACACACCCTGTGGGGGAGGGGGGGGGGGCAAAATGGACGGGCATCTCCCCGGTGCTAAGCTGGGGTGGCCGAATGGTAAAGCATTGGACTTCTAATGTTCGGGTCGTGAGTTCGTATCCCGGTTGGGGCCAAATATTTGTGCTAGCTTTTTCATCGTTGACCCGTTGTGGCGTCGCTAACTGCAGACTGTCGTTAACTGCAGACAGATCGCAGAAACTGTGATGATAACTGGGATACATCACTAATTTGGTAATTAAGGCACAATGATAATGTTAACACGCCTTCACCTCAGGATTTGTTGATCAATAAAAGTAGCAAACATAACGTAGTTTAATAATTTGCGTTCCCTGATAATTTAATGAGAACTCCCGAACAATGCGGTGCTGACCTTGACCTCGAGTGCGCGCGAGGTACAGGCGCGTGATTTGCAAGAATGGCGTGAACGTTTGCGTATCACTGATGTGCGCTTCTTTTGTGCAGCGTTGCACTCACGAGTCACTTTGAGCACTGCTGTGTCGGATGGAAACCAGGAGGAAAAGTGAGTTATTTTTACCTGGTAAAATGATGACATTTTGTAAGTGGATGTCATAATATTAATTGGAATTAGGCATACAGTCCCCCGTGGCCGATTTCAGTTATTTGTATTACCGTACTTTCCATAAAAAAATCACAAGTTCTCAATACATTCTCATGGATTTTTATTCAATCATCTAATGTCGAAATTGTAGGCGTACTAATATTATGATTCCCACTTACAAAATGTCATCATTTTACCATAAGCACTCACTTTTTCCGCCTTGTTTCCATCCGACACGGCAGTGCTCAAAGTGATTGAGTACAACGCTGCACAAAAGAAGAGCACATGATACGCAAACGTGCACGCCATTCTTGCAAACCACGCGCCTGTACCTGGAATGTGTATAACGAGATGAGGAGTGCGGGAAGTGCTCCTTATTTCCCACATGCGCCTACAACTTTCTGCAGTTAACGACAGTGCAGTTAGCGACGCCACAACCCGTCTTTGATATCACCCATATGAGGTGGTGGAAAAGGACGTTAAACCCCCAAACACCCACCCACCCACACCGGTGCTATGCCGCTCCAAGTCATTGCACTGTCAATCAGCGGGCTCCTACGCCGCGGCCACGCCACTGCGTTCCCCCCCCCCCCCCCCCCCCCCAAATTCAAAACGCCATAGCCGCTTTGGATTTTCATTTGTTGGTTAGAATGGTTGAAAGGGGTCGTTTACCAACCAGAAACCGACTTGGACAAATAAATCACTACAATTTGAAGATGTGGATATGCTCATGTTTTAAAATAACGGCTTTAAATGAGAACAATAGTCGTCGAAACTTTTGAAGCGACATAGCAACGGGGAAAAGGTCGTCCATTTTGATAACTCGCTTGATACTCTGGCTTATACAGAGGTAGACCAGGCTCCGCACGTAGAAGTCGAGGTTAAGGGTTTTAACCCCGGGCTAGAGTCTAACCTGGAACTAAACTAGCTCTAGGGTTAAATTTTCTGTTATTTCTTGTCTTAAATCAGGAAGTGGGCCCATTTCAGGAAGGTGCCTGAGCCGTTATAGAAGGATTTTTTTTCTTCCTTTCTTCGCTTCGCTTATTTAATTTTGATTTTGGGTTTCTTTTGTCCTAGGCTGGGTTAGGCCCGTAGCCGTGGGTTAAAGTAACCTCGACCTTTACATGCGGGCCCAGGTAAAGCCTGATCCCCCAGATTTGCCTGTTAATCTATACCGCAGACGTCACACGCAAATTTGCATATGCAAAGCTGAAACAATCGGTTTTTTTTTTTTTAACACTCAGTGTATACTGTACTTTCAACGTTAACAATAAAATACTACTGTCGTTGGAAGTTTTTTTTTTTTTTTTTTTCGTCGAAGCCCGTACGTTTGCATTTCAATAACAGGACAGAAAGTTCGTGCAGCTCGGCCAAATGTAAAAATACAAAAGGGCGAGGTGGTGGTGGTGGGGGGGGGGGGAGGTAGCAACTCAGTTGTGCGGAGCTGAATGGCGTGTTTATCACTTGAATTATTTTTGCTTGGACTCACATCGAGTCTGCCAACGGAGACAAGTTAGGAACGTGGTCAAAGGTCTGCAATTTCAACAAAAAGCCACGAACAGTGTGTATATATACACCGGGAGGAAAATGGTCGGTACAACCAAGGCCATATGAATTGGTGATTTTAGCCGCTCACGACCATGGTTTCGGGTCAATGGGACCCTCATCAGGTGAGCATGCGACGATACCCACGAGGGCTGCAGCGTCCAACCAGCACTAAAAGGCCACGTTTGTATAGCACGCATGTAGGGCTATATGCAAGTCACACGCATCTGTGCGTGTGTGTACGTCTCCTCCAAAACCAGGGTATGGTATTATTTTGTTATGCTAACAACATTATACAGATTAGCGAGGCGTTTTCAAATAATTAAGTGCTCTTGAACATTATGCAGCGCGAAATTAACGTCTGCTGTAAAGGACGTTAAACACCCAAACACCCACGTACTTTCTCTTTCGTGTAGTTTACAAATAAAGCTGATGACCATTATTGAGAACGGAAAACTGATAAACGGTAAAGCATCAGAGCTGGTTCTGAAAGCTGTCCTGCAAAGGTATAAGTAGTAGAAGAGAGAAATTTATTTATTTATTTATTTTAATGGTCATAACCAACTGACACTATAGGAAAGACATTGCCGGCGAGGGAGAGATAAAACTTGATGCAGCTACAAAGAAACTGCCTCAACGTTCATCTTTTCTGTTATTAATGCCCGAAGCCAAAGACAATATGTCATACCTGTAGCGTTCTCAGAAAGCGTTGTCAGCTGTTTGTAAACCACGTGAAAGATAAAGTACAGGCGTACAGCAGAGGGGTGGGTGTTCGGGTGTTTAACGTTCTTTACGGCAGACTTTAATTTCGCGCTGCATAATGTTCAAGAGCACTTGATTATTTGGAAACGCCTTGCTAAGCTGTATAATGTGAGCATTACAAAATAATACCGTACCCTGGTTTTAGTTTCTTTGTAGCTGCATCAAGTTTTATCTCTCCGGCGTCGGTAACGTCATTCCTTTATGTCAATTGGTGCGTCTTTGCTAATTGATTCTAAACTTCAGTCATTGCTTACTACATAGCATTTTCTACCTATCTCTAAATGTGCCTTCGTAGCTGCTGACAGTGACTTTCTTAATTATCGCCTGTTCACAGGATCATTATACTCTTAAAAGAATGCCATCTTTTCATCAGCTTCACAGCAAGCAAAGATCCTCGTATATAGGATCATTGCAGCAAGTTGGTTATGATAATATGATTGTACTCTCTCTCTTTAGTATGTATACCTTTGCAGGACGTCTTTCGGAACCGATTCTGATGCTCTAGGCCTACCGATTATCAGTTTTCCGAGTCAACCTCATTAGTGGCCATCAGCTTTATTTGTAAACTACACGAAAAAGAAAGTATGTGGGTGTTTGGGTGTTTAACGTCCTTTACAGCAGACGTTAATTTCGCGCTGCATAATGTTCAAGAGCACTTAATTATTTGAAAACGCCTCGCTAATCTGTATAATGTTGTTAGCATAACAAAATAATACCATACCCTGGTTTTGGAGGAGACGATGTTGTTGACAGGTGTGACCGAAATTCCCCCGGGAAAAAACGTCTGCTTTTGTTTTCAAGGGAAATCACTCCCACGCACAATAATCTCCGAGCCATGCTAAAAATTCACTGTGCCGGTGAATTTGACAGAATTCCTCGCTTCTGTGCACACTGTGAAATAACACGGGGGCCTTAAAGTTGTTCGCAACTGTCCACTTTCCTTGTCACCGAGTATTTTAACATTTTTCCTTCTTAGCTATTACTTATCTCGGCTCGGTCTCGGTTAGCCCGACTTGGCCGTGGTTGCGGGGGCCTAGTGTTAACGTTACGGCCCCCGGTACGAGGATGGGTCTGCAGTGGCCTTATACATCCGGTCTAGTAGTTGTAACAGTTTGTTTACATTTTACCTAACTTTCCAACATGTCTGCTGTCAGGTTTTCTCGGTAACCGGCTGAAGGTGATGTTAAAGCAAAGTACAACATCTAAGGAACACTTCCCCTATATATAAAATCACTTGGCCCACGTGGTGTAATGTCACCACGGGAACCAGGCAGATAGTGCCAGACGTATGATAGTAGTCACAGTGTCAGTGTAGCTTCAGCCCTTTTCTACCGCGTAAGGTCATGGGTGGAATCCACGGAGGGCTCGAAAGCTGAGGCAATTTTTATTATGCATGATGATGGAAATGAGGATGATGGTAAGATGATGCCATGGAATTCGGTGTGGTTTGGGTACAGCGGGACAGGACCGCATTCCGCACTTCCTGTCGTAAATATCCCGGCGTTAACCAAGCCCGGGAACTGACTACGGTGCCGGCCGTGTAATCATCCACACCATAAGACGTGTCCCACCAAGGGAAGCACCCCAAAGTCGCACCCGTGAAGTGGGTGAATCTCGGCGGTGTGGCAACAGCCTCCCTATTGGGCCCATAGCACACCCGCTCTGGGTATGAGCCAACCTAGGTAGACAAAATCCCGCTTGCCTCGGCTGGGGTATGTGGTGGAAAAGGACGTTAAACTCCCAAACACCCACCCACCCCCGCCATGGCCGGGGTTGGGACTCGAACACGGGTCTCCCGGTCCACGGTCCGAAATGCTGACCACAACACTACGGGGGCCGGTAGCCTGAGTTTTGTTGGTTGAACTCTCGTGATCACAACCTCCGTCTCACATACATGAAGGATATACGTGTAAAAGTTACAGAACACTAACAGCTTCCGGGACATGTAGTAACAATTCCGCCAAATATATTGTGCAGAAATTTTGCCCCCTTTTAAAATTTGCGTGCAGAGTAAAAAAGGGCAATCTGGGGCTTTTTGTTGGCTTTGTAAATAAGTTTCATGCCAGGTAATTGAAAAAAAGAAAAAAAAAAGAGGGAAAAATGAGCTTGGCATGTGGACTATTTGTTTTCATGCGCGGCTGTCACAAGAGCTTGCAGCCGACAGAGCAATGTACAGAGTACGTGGTCGCTGTGCATGCATTGTCAAAACCCCCCGGAATATTGGAATTTGTTGAAATTTACTCTACACACGAGTCGGCTTTGGCTGCTGGGTTTTTGTTATTTGATGGTGAATTTTAAAGCATTTATAGGGTGTCAAACGCAGCGTTAGGTTTAATAGGAATGTATAGCATTTTCTTTGAAATCTGAGTCTGTGTTGCGTGGCCTAAATCCAGTGGGATGTACAGGGGCGTCACTTACGGTCTGTGCAAAGTGGTCCCCTCCATCCGGGCTGGCATCCGCTTGCGCAAGTTCCTGTCACGTGATCACACGTGCTGTTGTCTGCGCACAGGCCACACTTGCGCGTGCAGTCCGCTCCATAGGTACCGTTCTCACACGCTGCAAATAATAAGAATAATAATGGTAATAATAATAATGCTTGACACATACTACCGCGAGCTAAAACCAACACACACGCTCATGTGAATCATACGCATCCACTCACGCGGGGAAAGGGGTGGGGAGTGGTAGGAGTGAATGTGTGCGAGGGCGCATGCACCTACACCATTATCAGTTTTCAAAAGGCCTGAATTCACACACACACACACACACACACACACACACACACACACACACACACACACACACACACACACACACACACACACGCGCGCGCACGCACATTCAGTGTGACTTGGCTCAAAGCACCGCGAACTGAACCCACCTAGCATGCTCACGTGAATCACACGCATTTTCTGACCTTGAAACACCGGACATCAGTACATTACAATCACATGGTGCGAAGAGTCGCGCAGCTTTTAAGTTTCGGAATTTAGAACTGAATTTATTTTGAAGTTTTGTGGGCTGAACTGACATTTCCAAAGCAGGAGGGGTGGGGAAGGTGGGGGGGGGGGGGGGGGGGGGGGGGGGGGCGGAGAACCCTGCACAGAGAACCTCCGACGATCGGCCCGAATGACTTGAACAGTGCCACATACTGGAGCTGAAGAATCTGATGCCCCAAGTGGAACTTGAACCCTAGCCTCTCGCACTGGTGGCAGGCGTTGTTACCTCTGCACCACCGAGCGTCCCGGCGCAATTTGAATGAAACACTTGCCAGACACATTCTACGTCAGACATTTAAGTCACAGTAATTACAAAGGGAGGCCACCCGTCGTGTGAGGGCTGTATGCCGACGTTTGAAGCGGCGAACACCGCGTGCACAGTTTCCGAACACAAATATTTTCCAGGATTAAATAAAACCCCCAAACATCTTTGTTAAACGCCTTCCGTAAGTGCTGTGAAATGGAGAAAGAAAACAAGTCAACTGCAGGAGGAAAACAAAGTTCGTCTAGGGTTGCCGCACAGCCTCTTAAATTCCGAGTTTGCCATTTAGATACGGTTTCAATAATTAAGCCCGTGTGTGCAGGGCTAAAAACAGCTGCACAAGAAGGCGATTTCGCGAGAGATTTGAAAATGAGTCGGCGGTGGTTTTCCACGTCATGCGTGGGCACGTTCTTGAGAAAACGCCAGGACAGGCACGACAAAAACCGCGGCACGCATACAGGCAGTTTCAAGTTCTGCATGGGTTTCCACGGCCTCAAAGGAAAGTTCAAGGATCGATTTCTAGGACTGGGGGCAATGCTGGTGATAACGCACGCGCCCCGTGACAACAAAGTCAATCATGTGCCAATTTGGTTTTCTTGAACAGCGCTATCAAGGACCGTTGTTTTAAAGTCTCTCTCCCCCGCCCACCCTCCCCCTTCAACCGCACCTCCACACCTCTCCTCAACCTGCCGCCTCTCAAACAAAGCGGATACGTTCCAGGGGTTAAAATTTTCCACCTTCGGCTGAAAATCCCCCCCCCCCCTCCCAAAAACAAGTGTTTCCTCCCCTCAAGCAATAAAATTCATGCAAAAGAGCACCAACTTTCACAGATTTTTAGTTTGATTAAAAAAAAAAAAAATCTGATAGAGCATGCCCTGGACACACTCCGCGTAACACGTCTGCTTTAGCTTCATAGACTTTGATGAGCAAAAACAGGTTTATCTCATTTAAACCAGGCAGATTTTTACTATATATTTACGTCTTGTTTTCCGGAACAGCCTTCAAGTTACCTTATTAACGACCTGGCAGAGCCAGACCTTTCTTAGCCGCGAATTAACCTTTGTTACTTGCGCGACGTTAAGCCTTAAATAACCAGCTAACTTGCAGATGCTCGTGGCTTTGCCATATTGTCACTAAATGCTACAAACTTTTCCTCCTTATGGATCATGGACATGTTTAAAGGTCTGCAATCTCAGCAAAAAGCCGCAAACAATTTTTTTTTTAAAACTGCGACTCCTTCGACTGTGCATAATCCAGGCAACTCTGTCACAGCCGCAGAGTTTTCAGCGCTTTGTGGACCCTTATAAAACCAGAGCACGAGTTTGCCGTGACATTATTTGGCTTTTTGTCAGACACATCTCTACAGTGTCTAGCGGATGTTGAGTGCTGCACGATCTTTCTCGCTCAGTGTCAAAACGTAAACTGAGCTGTGAAATCAGGCTGCCCTTGGCTTTTATTGGGGTTTCAGGGACGCTGAAAACTCTGCAACTGTGACAGAGTTGACTGTGCTTGCACGGTCGACTCTGTAAAATTCCCTTCGGAAAGCTTTTTGTTGGGAGCTTAGATCTTTAAGCCCTGGATAACTGAACATAAGCGATGCAGAATTAGAATGCCCTCGCCGCCTCTTAACCCTGCCTTCTCGCCCAAGACCCCCCCCCCCCCTTCACCCCTACCCAAGCCCCTACCCAGCCCAACCCTGCGACCATCATCCTGCTCCACTGTAAACTAACGCGACCATAACTCACAATTATCCAGCGATCTGAAATTCGCTGCTCAGGAATGTCTGCATACAATCCGCGCTGACTGAGCCGACGAATAACACGAAATCTTACGAGACCCGACATTTCAACAATGGCAGAGCTTTCGATAAGATGACGTGACACTCCCAAGTGCACCTGTTTACGTCATCCGCCGCCTGTCTGCCTTTTGTCTTTCTGCCTGCTATCGGCGTACGCCAGCTACACGCCAGATTGAGTTGCGCCTGCGCCGAATTCCACAGATAGGTGCGGCTTTGGTGTGAGGACAGTCTTGCAGTTCCAGACTTCCTGTAAGCTCACTGATTGCGTCTGTCAGTTTAATGTCCGGTTAGCCTTTAACAGCCTGCCCTACAACATTTACCGGAGCTCTTTCTTCCATTTATTTATTTTTAACCTTTCTAGATTTTCCTGTAGATTCAAAGACTACAAGCTGTTTCAGTTTAACGTTGTTTTCAATCAATAAATCAATCAATCTTTATAAATTTTTATCCCAGCCGGTGGGAAATTTAGGTCTGGTGGACTGGTGGACAAACAAAACAATAATACACATCAAATAAAAAATACATACATGTACAAAATAATACAGTAATAAACACTACAGTTAAAGTAGAGCTTTCTATTAATTAAATATATCACAGAAAATAGTCTGAGTATTAATAGTTTATATAATCTAGAACAGCCTCAAAGAACACTACTCAGCAAGATCATTTCTTGTTAGTCTTTCTTTTCACCCAGTTTGATTCTAACCTATTATGCAGACTGGCCTAGCCGTAACATTTCCTTTGCCTTTCATTCTTCCTTTAAGACTACAGTCAATATTTTTCGAACTTGCCAGATCATAGTCTGTACGTCAGGTTTAGTTGGTCGATTATGCACGTATCATTTAACCCAAAGAATCACGTGCTATCTGGTGCACAGCACACTGTGATGTTTGTGGAGATTGTTCGGGCTGTCATTGCCTGAAGCGGTCGGTGGTCTAGTGGTTAAGACTTCTTCACCAATGCGAGCGGTCAAGTTCGAGGCCAACTAGGCACAAAGAATTTTTCCTTCTCATTCATTCCGGCCCATCGTCGGGGGCTCTCTCCGGCTTCCTCCCCCTCTGCTTCGGAAATGTTCAGCCCACAAAAACCCCCCAAAAAAACCCAGCTCTAAATTCCGAAACTTAAATTGCTAATTGCTTCGCACCAAGTGATTGTAATGTGTTCACGCCAAGTGCGTGACAGAATGCGTGTGATTCACGTAAGCGTGCGTGTTGGGGGTTCAGTTCGCGGGGCCTTGAGCCAATTCAAGAAACTGGGTAAACCGCCTATACAATACACATTATTATTATCATTATTATTATTATTATTATTAAGACCGATTCTAGTGTCCTTCAACTGGAGCCGCCTGTACACC
>JACVVK020000033.1:1895000-1955000 GCA_018292915.2 Batillaria attramentaria
AGACAACGGGACAATCAGTCAATGAATCCGTGACTCCATGTGTGGAAGTCAGTCTGTCAATCATTTCCTTCAAACATTGCAAAAATCAAGCAGTCAGAGAAGCAATCAACAGAATAATCAATAAGGCTTAAAATCAAACCTCAAGTCTGACGAATGAAATGAAGGTAATCAATTCGTCATCAGTCAGTCGGTCAATTAGTCAATCAATCACTCAGTCAGTCACTCAATCGATCAATCAAAAAGGGAACTTTGGATAATTTACGTTTGACACAGTTGTCTCCCGTCCATCCTGCGTCACAGCCGTACAGACAGAGTCCAGTGAGCTGATGACACCCGCCTCTACATCCCGGGCTGCACCTCAGTTCACATCGCTCCCCGTACAGACCCTCAGGACACACTGCAAACGCAAATTCAATCTTTACTTGTCCTGAGAGACTAATAATAATAATAATAATAATAGCTCTTATATAGCGCTAGTAGTCTGCTCAAAGAGCACTCAGTGCGCTACACACACACACATTCTCACGCATACATGAAACACTAATTACGTGTGCGGAAGGGGGGGGGGGGGGTAGATGATACTACAGATCATATGCTGTCTTGAATAGATAAGTCTTTAGTTTAGATTTAAACTGTGGGAGGGTCTGGGTGTTCCTAAGGGAGGGAGGCAGAGAATTCCATACCTGGGGGGCACAGAAACTGAAAGAGCGCTCACCGAAGGTTTTGAGATTGAACTTGGGAACCTTCAGGAGCTTTTCCGATGAGGAGCGGGGAGTACGAGAAGGTTCATACGTGGTAAGTTTGTCGGAAAGATACTGAGGAAGGGACTGCTCAAAATGACGGAAGGACAGTGTTGCAATTTTGTACTTGATGCGGTACACAACAGGGGTGTGACATGGTCGCGCTTGCGCTTCCGAAGGATAAGCCGCGCTGCACTGTTCTGAACGCGTTGGAGCCGATTGATCTGGTCGGCGGGTAAACCAGCGAGAGCCGAGTTACAGAAGTCAAGCCGTGATGTAATGAAGGCATTGACTAGCATGGCGGTGGAATCAGCTGTTAGAAGTGGCCTGATAGAGGCAATCTGCCTGAGAGCAAAGAAGGCCGCGCGGCACACTGAACCAGTATGATCATCCATGGACAGTGTTTGGTCGATTCTGACGCCTAGATACTTGACAGAGCAGTTGGGAGTAACGGATGAACCAGCGATCGACGTGGAGCCGACTCGAACCTGCGAAACTCGGGACGGAGTCCCAGTAACCATAACTTCAATTTTGTCTGCGTTTAACACGAGCTTGTTGCTATTCATCCAGGCTGTGATGCATGCGTCAAGAGTCAACTGCAACGAACCAAAATTCGCAGGGGTGGACTACATCAGAATGTACCTATCAGGGCTTGGCTGCTTCAGAGAGAAAAAAATCCTTTCTGTGTGTGACTGACACTTTTAGGATAATTCGAATATCGTTCAGTGTATATGTTTTGCGTTGCAGATTGTTCTGCATACCATGCGGTATAGGCCCACCATGCAAAGCCTCAGGCACCAGAGCTGGTATGCTGAATGGTGCGTTTGGCAAACTGATCGAATAAGAAAGACGAGGGTGTTTTTTGTTGTTGTTGTTGTTGTTGTTGTATTTTTGCTACGACTTCTGCTACAAATTAATGCCGAAGCAATTTTACTCATCTGACATTATTGTAGGTTATCTGCCGATGATCTGGCGTGCAAATGAAAAGAATACGGTTTAGGCAGGTAGCAACTGCTGTGTGCGTGACTGATCGTGCGTGCGTGCGTGTGTGTGTGTGTGTGTGTGCGTGCGTGTGAGAGAGAGAGTGACAGAGAGACAATGACAATGACAATGACACTTTATTTTCCAAGGATAGAAGATTAGGTGCGCAGACCTGTCTTACATCTTGTCCTTGCTACTCTACACACACACACACACGGTTGCTAAACTACTATCAGCTGCTACAGTAATAAGGTGAACTCATAGTCAGTAATATATAAACAAGGCAAAGCACGTTTCAAAATTCAAAAACAAACACCACACACTAATACATGAACATGTAGTACAAACACATAATTACACAACTCGTAATGAAGAGAAGAAAATAAAGGAAGAAAAAAAATAAAAAAATAAAAATAAAAATAAAGGAAAACTGTAGGGAAAAAAAAAAAAAAACCCTTGGCAGGTGTTATTGAGTTTATGATAGGGACAAATGGGTAAATAACCGGGCCTTGAAGGTGTTGATGGTTGGAGCTGAAATAATGTGTGCCGGTAGTGAATTCCACATGCAGGCTCCAGAATATGAAAAACTAGACTTAAAAAGATCTATGCGGGGTCTTGCCGTCACCAGATTGTTCCTCGCGGTCTTGTACGGTGTAGTGAAGGTGTTAAAGAGACGCGAAAGGTACGGTGGAGATTTAGAAGAGCGGACTTTCCACATCATCACACCCTTATTGAATAGCAAGTGTTTACGGAGGGGCAACAACTGGAGGGACTTAAGTCGGTCGTCAGTGCTCTGAGAGCTCTTACGGGGAGCCGGGGTGGTCGAATGGTAGAGCGTTGGACTTCTAATGCTCGGGTCGTGAGTTCGATCCCGGTTGGGGCCAAATATTTGTGCTGGCTTTTTCATCGTTGCCCCGTCTTTGATATCACCCTATGTGGTGGAAAAGGACGTTAAACCCCCAAACACCCACCCACCCTGAGAGCTCTTACAAAGGATTAACTTGGCCGCTCGCCGATGGAGAGAGTTGACTCTTTTCAGATTAGCGTCGCTACAGCCGTCCCAGGTGCAGGAGGCATAATCTATGATTGGTTGAATGTGGGCGTGATAAAAAAGTTTTCTTGTTTCGGCATCGGTAAAATACGTCAATTTCGACAATAAAAAAAGGTTTTTAGACAGGGTCTTGCACATGTGGTCAACGTGAGCATTCCAGCTAAGTTGGTCATCAATGATAACACCTAACAGACGGTGTTCATGAACCTGATTAGTTGGGGTTGAGTTGAGAGACAAAATAAGGGGTGGGGGCTTCAACTGGTGTTTTTGTCTGGTGGTAACAAGAGACACTCTGTCTTTGAGGGATTAGGGATCATGTAGTTTTGTCTGCACCACTCAGATACATCATCTAGACTCGCCTGAAGAGACTTGTTTATTACCGATACGTCCGACGAGGAAACATCAAGGGTGGTGTCGTCGGCAAAAAGGCTGCATGTGACGTTGGGGTTTGAAATATGTAGAGGAAGATCGTTAATAAAAATGGAAAATAGAAGAGGTCCCAGAATAGACCCTTGGGGTACGCCATGATTGATTTTCCCCATCGATGAGCATTTGCCATTAATAGAGACATATTTATGTCTGTTGTCTAAATATGACTCGAAAAATTCCAGAGTTTTGTCACTAACGCGGTACAAAGAAAGTTTCTTTAATAAGAGGCCATGATTCACTAAGTCAAAAGCCTTGGTAAAATCCAAGAGAGAGAGAGAGAGAGAGGGAGAGAGAGGGTAATGGCAGGTCATGTACAGCGTGTCACCGCGTAACCAACGGAAAGAATCGACTGATCAGTGACTGCCGTCAAAGACTTCAGTCACCTGAGTAATTTGCGTAAGGATGTGAGGCTAAATGGACCGTTACAACACTAAGCAATAATCAAGGCTCCTCCTCAGTCAGATTTCTGAGGTAACCTCACTCGCAAACCGTTCCTTCAAGACCGACACAGAAATGGACCTCCGGATCATGATTGCTGAATACTGACATTGTATGTGTCATCGTAAGATGGAAAGACCGCCATAAACACCTCACCTGTAAATGGTGAACGCGGGCTGGGTGGCCTAGTGTTGCGACAACGGCTTACAGAGACAATAACGCTCTCCTCTCAACACCGACCGTTGCGAGTCAGAATTACATCAGCCCGATGTCACTTCAATTAATACGAATCAAACCATTTAGACACCTGGGCAGTGACAGCGTCTCTAGTGATGGCACTCAACCAACAGAAGCGCACTCGATGACGCCGCGACCACAATGAGCGTTAGAGCATTGCAACAACAGTCGTAGGATATGAATGTTCGACCGCTCGCCCAAGGTGTAAGCAGCATTGTATCGCATTAAGAGCTGTACTAATCATCAAGATAGAGTATTTCGAGCGTACAGGCGCATTCACGAGCGAAGCTGTTCCAAAACATAAGTTGGCTTAGCAAAGATGGAATAATTCTTAAGCTGTTTAACAACAGCCCAAAAAAACATTCGCTTTTTTAAAAATGAAAAAAAAGGAAAGAAAAGGATAATAATGCGGTTTTTCCATTGTGTTTTACTCCTTCCTTTCACAAGAACGAAGACAGTGTGTGTGTGTGTGTGTGTGTGTGTGTGTGTGTGTGTGTGTGTGTGTGAGAGAGAGAGAGAGAGAGAGAGAGAGAGTCTCAGCGTAAGTATAGCTGCTCTGTTTTTACAGCGGTCAGCTGATTAAGAACATGCTAATTAACACTAGTATATGTACAACTACATATCTTGTGAAAAGTGTGCCGAGAGAATGTAATGAATAATACAAAAATAAACGTTTGTGTGGGTGGGCGTGGGGTGGGGATGGAGTGGTGAGGGAGTGTTGGGGTTGGCTGAAACATGGGGATGATCGGGGAAGGCGGGCGATGGGGTTGTAAGTGAAAGACTTCAAATCACATTTCCTGACAGATTTCAACACAATAACGTATCCCGAGTTATCTTACTTACAAAGAAGAAGAAAAAGAAGAAAACAGAAAAAAAAGAAACAACAACAACGACAGAAAGAAAAGAAAGACGTACGTAGTAAACTTAAACTGCTGGAGTGTTTCAGAATACACCGCAAATGTAAGGCTTGGGAAGCTAACTATTGTGACATGGGTCAGGACACTATGTAAATTAATGTAAATTATTTTTTCTAGGGCCACCCAGTCCGATATGGCGGTACTGAGAAGCAAAATACTATCTTGTGTGTGTGTGTGTGTGTGTGTGTGTGTGTGTGTGTGTCTGTGTGTGTGTGTGTGTGTGTGTGTGTGTGTGTGCGTGCGTGTGTAAAATGATATAAAGATTATTTAAATTACATTTGGAAGCGTGACAAATTTGTCAGTAAAACGGCCTAAACCAAAGAACGCCCAAGACCAATGTCAGAATACAGTGCCAAAAAAATACACGAAAGTGACAAAACAATCAACATGAGGATATGAGGACAGACGGTGTATTTGACGAGACAAAGTTCAGAAGGTCTCTCGTAATGACAACTTTTCAGGCCGTAGTGTGAATTATGGAAACCCGGGTGCACGTTTTCAAGTACAAAGTAAGAGAGAGAAAAAAAAAGAGTGTAGGAAGTGCAGCGTAAAATGTGAAATGTTAATTTAAGAGGGGGTGGGTGGGTGGGTGTTTGAGGGTTTGGCGTCCTTTTCGACCACATGTGGGTGATATCAAAGACGGGACACTGATGTTTCCGAACATTTGTAAAACAAGGCATGCCGCAAGATCTGCAATCGATATGGCCTGAAGAAGAGGAAATGATCGTACGCACATTTAAGCCTGCACTCAATGACCGGGCAAGTGAGAAAAAAAATGCTGAGTAATTGCGTAAGGTTGTGGGCCTAAATGGACCGTTACAACACTAAGCATTAAGCACAGTCAAGGCTCCTCAGATTTCTGAGGTAACCCCACTCGCAAACCGCTTCTTCAAGAATGACACAGCTCCATGCACCTCCGCCGGGATCATGATTGCTGAATACACTGCATGTGTCATCCTAAGATGGACAGACGACCACAAACCCTTCACCTGTAATATTAATGGTGAACGCGGGGTGGGGAGGTTTGTTGCCTAGTGTTGCGACAATAGGTTACACTGACTGAGAGATAATAACGCTAATCTCAACACCGACCGTTGCTAGTCAAAATTGCATCAGCCCGATGTCACTTCAATTAATACGAACGGTCAGCACGGACAACATGGCAGAAACCTGACTGATGCTCAACCAGTTTGTGCGGTCAAGGCTCATGCGAGAGTTTGAAATGCGCCTACCGGGGTACGCCGAACGTGCACCACGGTCTTCGGCGCCAGACAAATACAACAGTAGACATTTCTGCTACCACTACTAACAACCTCGACCTGGATTCCGACCAGAGGTCAAAGTGACACCCCGTATTGGGAGGGCCACGGTCAAACCATGCTACAGACCACTAATAGCTTCCGGGGCATGTAGTAACAACTACGCTAAATATATAAAGAATATATAAAGAATTTTTGCCCCTTTCTAGTTGTTTCTCTATAGAGAAACAACTTTACAGGATGGGGCAGATTTCGCTGCGCGCAGCAGCAAGTTTCAGTGATTAAAAAACAAGACTGTGACGTTTCTCCAGACAATAAATACTTTCACGCACACAGTGACGTAACGAAATCTGCGTCATAGGCACCTTACGTGCAACTTTGCTGCTGCGTTCTATTTGGCGGGAGTTGTGGGAGTGTGTGTGTGTGTGTGTGTGTGTGTGTGTGTGTGTGTGTGTGTGTGTGTGTGTGTGTGCGCGCGCGCGCGCGCGGATGAAATCTATCTCCTAAACCACCTCTTTGAAGGGCTTTTTACTTTGAGATGAAATGGGCATCCATATACTCCAGTGTTACTTTCCACGATTTTTCTCTTGCTGCATTTTTATACGAGTTATCACCCATGTAAAAAAAAAAAATCAGCCATGTTACGTTTTCAAATTGTTCAAATGCCTTTAATTTCTAGAATTCGGAAGCCCGTCCAATTATACTGAATGGCCTCGTAGCACAGCTGTGTAGCTGTGACAGATTTTGTGTAAAAAAAAAAAAAATCTGAGGTAGGGTTTGCATATAAGGCCAGATATTTATAACAAGACTCCTTCAGATTACTTATCCTCCCGGCATTCTTGTCACGTGTGACAACTGCACATATGCCAGGAAAAACTGCACTGTTATGTAGCTTATATTAAGAATAACAGAGCTTTTAGCTAAACCTGTCTTTTGAAGGTTCAGCGAGAAACACCAGTCCAAAAAGTTCCAATCTTGCGATTCCGTAAGTACAGTCCAAGGTATTCAAGTTCACTTTTTACCAGCCCTCTAGGCCGTCCAGATTAAATGTAAAAATTAATTCTGTTGCGGAACTCACAACAGCAACAGGGAAATCACAAAACATAACCAAGCATTCTCTTTCAGACGACCTGGGTGAGGCTGACATCAAATATTTAGTTCACGGAACTGACGTCATCTCTTTCTCTCTCTCCAAAGATGCTAGATCCGCTATAGCGAGTGTCTTGGCGGTGGGCCTCACAGACTTGAAGAGAGAAAGAAAAAGAAAGACCCCCAAAACAAACAAACAAACAAAACCAACCAAACAAACAAAAAACCCCACAACAACAACAACAACAACAAAACAGACAAAATAAAATGAAATTTGGAGAAACAACTTTATGGGATGGGGCCATTCCTCCTTGTTAAATTTGTGTGCAGAGCAAAACATGACAATCTGGGGCTTTTTGTTGGCTTTGTAAATAAGTGTCATGCCAGGTAATAGTAAAATTACGGAAAATGAGCCTGGCTTGTGAACTATTTGCATTCATGCGCGTCTGGCACAAGAGCAGGCAGACGACAGAGGAATGAGGGGGGTATGTCGTCGCTGCTAAAATTGCCCCCCAAAAAAACACAAAAAACCCCGGAATATTGGAATTTGTTGAAATTTACACATGAGTCCGGCTTTGGCTGCTGGATTTTTGTTATTTGTTGGTGATTTTTAAAGCATTTCTAGGGTGTCATACGCAGCGTTATGTTTAATATACATATAGCGTTTTTTTTTTTTTAAATTTGCATTAGTGGCCTGTAGCCTGAGTGACAACTAGGCATCTTCCGCCTCCTGTTCCTGATGTCAGACGCTGGGCCTAACCTCACATTTGCCGGAGGCTGTCCAGGCTGTCGTGTTGACTTCGGACCGCTTCCCCTGTGGCTGAACTTGACTCTGTTTACTGGCAGATATGACTGATGGAGCAACTCTTTGTTGTGGGAGTTGTCAGCAAAACCAGAACAATAAATCAGCCATTGAGTGAATCCGATGTAACAGTCCGCGTCTGTTGTCGGACAGGGGAGACTTGCTAGCGGGCAGTCACGTGCCCGCTATTCACGTACACAAGCAGAACACGCCAAAACCGGGCCGCGTTTCTTACGCAAAGGCGCTCGCGGGCGCTTGCGGAGGTCGCTTTGCCTCGTTGGGAAACGGCCAATTAGAACCAAGGCGCTTTCAAAATGGCGGCGGAATCACGAACACGGTTGTTGGCAAGGCTGAAAAGGAAGAAGAAAACTCTAGTGCTCGCAGCTATCAGTCATCTTTTGAGCGCAGAAGATGACGTTTTTGAGGAGGAGCAATAATTACTGGCTTGGAGCATGATATACCGCTAGTATGCATGTTCTGCTCGATGCAAAACGGAGACGTAAGGCACCATTACGTACTCACTTTGACCACTCCTTCCCCACAAACACGCACAACATATCCCTGAATGACTGGCGACCACGGCCCGGTGCAATTAGCTCAAATTATTTTCGTATACTATTCTGCACAATTACAAGTTGGGACAGAAGGTCTCCATCCACCCGCAAATTCATTTTAAGCCATTTCTTAGTTCCACTTCAACGAAGCCTTCGGTGGGCGCCGCCATCTTTGTTTACATAGAAACTGACCACGTGACCTTTTGCTCGCGGCGAACTTGCTTCAGACTCCGCACGCGAGCGCTTTTTCTGCACGCCGCGGGCAAGGTGCATGTAAACGGTTTCATAGGAAAGCGCCCCGGAACGTTTCGAAACGCCCGCCTTAAGAAACGCGGCCCCGGTATGCGACGTAGTATCCGGTTGATACCGCCCATTTCATAAACTAATATGAGCCGTATGTGCTCTTGTATCTCCGCGTCTGTCGGACAGGGATCGCATGGCTTACAGTAACGTGTCCGCCGGCATTCACGTGACACACGCGGGACACGCCAAAATTAGTACTGTCACAGTGTGACTGTGCGACCTACCCGGTCTCCAGCTCGCTCCTATGAGCCGTTCAGAAGTTGCAGGAGCCTGTATACGGTTTTGGCGACTGTCACAAAAACATAACAAAACGACAACAACAAAACGGCAGTCACTAATCCAGCATCAGTCACTAACACAGCTGACCGACAGGGCTGACCAAAGATCGTACACATTAATCTGTGTCCAAGGTCTTTGCCGCTCAGCAACGACAAGGTCCTGTCGACAGTAGCAGTGTACGCTTGCGTTGCGTAGACTGAGACAAGAGCTAATCACACAGCTCACATGTGGATTCAATCGTGTGACAAGAAACAATGATAAACCAAGATTTTGTGGAATTCTGGAAAGAAAAACCCTTGATTTTTTTTCCATGATGGTTATAATTATCTGTTATTACTTGTACGGATGTCAGCCTTCAAAACAGGGACTGAAGGCAGCTTTGCTAAAAACTGAACTGGCCTGTTTGTTGCCAGGAGCACCTGTAAACGCAACTGTTGAAAAAGAAGGGTGGGTGGGTGGGTGTTTGGGAGTTTAACGGCCTTTTCAACCACATACGGGTGATAGCAAAGACGGGGCAACGATGAAATATTTGGCCAAAGCCAGAATTCGATCTCACGACCCAAGCACTGGAAATCCAACGCTCTACCATTCGGCCACCCCGGCTGCCCGTTGATAAACAAAAGTTCACGCTTGACTGACCCACGAATCCATTTAATCTTCATGGTGCCTACATGAATAAGCAAGATTTGGGCATAAAAAACATGGTAATAGCGAAGTCTGACAAGGGGCCAACCATATATCGCTAGTTGTGACATAGCGCTACCATGGCTGAGGCGACATACATTTTGTGCTGTCGAGCTGGGTGAATGCTGTCAGATTCTGCCGGAGAATGCGAAATGGAAGGGGCAGCGGGGGGGGGGGGGGGGGGGGGGGGGGGGGACGCTTGATATGAAGGCTCGACTGACGCGGAACTCAAGAGGGTTGACTCAACGACTGTATTATCCCAGTCAACAGTTCACGTGCAGCCCGAAAAATCACGTGCTCTCTTGTGCACAACACCCGCAGGCTACCTAAGGTTTGAGGTCGATGTTTCGCAGGAAGCATGAACTGTAGCAGCTACTTAGCGGATGTGAGGTCCACGGCCGTCGATGGTTGAATTCGACGTCGAGGCGCGAACGGACTTCGGCACAGGTTCCTGTAGTTCCATGGTGTCTCGAGTCCATCAGTCTATTCCTCGGATTTGAAAATAAAAGCTGCATATTCGTCAAACCATCAGCTCAATGTATCGAGGTCCAGCTCGGTGTACTATTGTCTATTAGGGGGCGAGTAAGTAACCGCCAACAATACTATACTGAAAAGGTGAACAGAGCTGCCACCTTGTAGAAATCAGTCCAGCATTTAGCAGATTATTTCAGCCACAACAGACCGGATCTAATCAGACGATAAAAGTGCAAGTAATGTTCAGCCGGACATAGTATTACAGTGTTTCGGACGACCACAGGAAGGGGGGCCCGAATATCTTTGGGCCCCCCTTGCTTTTCGACTCGACTCGACTCGACTCGACCTTTATTGATCAGGCCATTGGCCCATATCAAGGGCTACATGTGCGCCAACGCATCAAAGTTTGAATAAACATGCAACAAGAAATGTATAGTAATATTTTGTAAAAACGAGCCGCGTGGAATACGACATGTACTGCTAAGCGTTCCTCAGCAAAAATGCTTCATGTACAAACTTTGCCACATTCAACATTACAGTACTATTAATGCTGGAGAGCAACAAAGCCAAGCAAAATGAGTTCGGTGACCTGGTGTACTTCTTTGCAATATACTTTTCTCTCAGCTTGGAGTACTTAGGACAGACCAGGATAAAATGTAATTCTGTTTCCTCGACACCCGGACAAAATGAACAGAAAAACATACTTTTGTCGTCACTAGTCGATCTTCTCTGAAAACGAAGGCGATGTGTTTTTAAACAAGACACTCCCAGGCGTAGACGTGTCAGCGCCTTTCTGACTTGAACATGTTTCACATCGACAAGGTAGGGACTTAAATCCACTGACGACTTAAAGGAGCTATAAAATCGGAAACGATCTTCCGTAGGCTGCAGGTGCGCCTTTGCTGAAATACTCGCGTGCCAGTCCTGTTTCCAACAGTCTATAAGCCTCTGTTTAAATACACGTAGGAATTGATTTACTGCACCAACACCCTGGCTCTCCCACACGTATCCGAACCCATATCTATACAACAGGTAACAGACATAAGACGCCCAGGTGCGTTTATTGTTGTTATGATAATTCAACAACATGACGTATGCTTTACATGGGATCCGCTCAGGAGCATCTGTACGATTTTTAACCAGTATCGGATACATCGAACGTACACAATTACGCTGAGCGGATACCTTCCTGTTTCCCCGTATACAAGTGCATTAGGTGTCCTCATACTGACATTCAAAAAACGTTTAAGTGCAAACAAATGCACAGCCTCAACAGGATAAAGATCGGCCCCGGGGCCCCACACCTCGGCACCGTAAGTCAACATTGGCACAATTTGTGCATCAAACAGTTTAAAGAAGACGGAGGGAGAACGCTCTCCGACTGCCCACAAAACCCTCAATATACCTATTACACCTTTCCTTGCCCGGTTTGCTATATCCACAAGTGCATGAGAAAAGGACAAACGTGTTGAAAGACAAATACCTGAATACTTATACATGTTTACAACATTTATAGTGTCATTACCAAATACCCAGCTTTCGTGACGTGAAAGATAGCCTCCATTTCTAAACACCACAATATTTGACTTTTCTAAATTAACTTGCAGATCTAGGCGCTGAGCAGTATTGTATAAAATACTGAGCTGTGTTTGGAGGCCACCGGGGGAATCTGCGGTCAGCGCCACGTCGTCCGCAAACAACAATATCATGATAACTAAAGCATCAGGACTAAGCTGTACCCCGTGTTTCCCACCAGCAATAATGTCGGTCGCTAATTCGTTGATGAACAGCGAAAAAATTACAGAACTACAGGTTTCTCCTTGCTTGAGCCCGCGGGGGCACTGAAAAGAATCAGTCAGGTCTCCTTCCACTCTTACCCTGGCTCTCACTACCCTGTACATGGCCTGCAGCGCTGAAAGCATTTTCCCCCGGATCCCAATACTATTTTGCAAAATTTCCCACAGTTTTTCCCTTTTGATAGAATCGTAAGCTCTACGAAAGTCGATAAAAGCGACATATAACTTCTTGTGATTAAGTAGTTGTTTTTGTACCAAAGAAGACAGTGTGAAGATATGGTCGACTGTACTGTAATTTCTTCTATAACCCGCCTGTACATCGTGAATAACCTGATTCTCTTCAACCCATGTGCTAAGTCTTCTGTTCAGAATATAGCTGTATAATTTACCACTTATATTCAGCAAGGAAATACCCCTATAGTTATCAGGTAAGTTGATGTCTCCCTTTTTATGCAACGGTTGAATGATTGCCTCTGTCCATTCATCAGGGAACTGACCAGAGTCGAATAGAATATTAAAGTATTCTGTTAGGAATTTGATAATGACGTGTGACGAATGCTTAAAGAATTCACCAATAAGTTTATCTGGACCAGGCGCCTTTCCCCCTTTCAAAGCATTGATGGCGGCCCGTACTTCCCTGCTTTTGATAAGAGGAGAGGGGGCCCACCAGTGGTGGGGCCCCCCTGCTCTGCTGTCGCAGGACACAATCCTTGGCAGTCAACACACACACACACACACACACACACACACACACACACACACACACACCTCACCCCCCCCCCCCCCTTCTTCACCCCGGCGGTATGGCTCACCCGACTTAGTGGGCCCCCCTTCCTCTCAGCATCTTCCTACGCGCCTGGACCAGAATGTACAGGGACATATATACTTTGTATCATCAGCCGATCAGGTTTAAAGTCTTAAAGATTTAAGGATAAACTATAATTACATAATTAAATAAACTATACGGCCTTGGTTTACGCGAAGACAATTCATTAACAAATAATGACCGACATGTGTCGCCATGGATTCACTGTGGCTCAGGCTGAACGGCAATTAAACATCAAATTTACCGCGTAGTGGGTGGGGTGGGTGTTTGGGAGTTTAACGTCCTTTTCCACCACATAAGGGTGATACCAAAGACGGAGCAACGAGAAAAAGGCCAGCACCATTATTTGGCCCCAGCCGGGATTCGAACTCACGACCCGAGCATTGTCAAATTTACCGCAGCCGACAAGGATAGACACCGAGAAGAAGTGTTTTCGCATTTTTTTTTTCACAGCCGGAAGTATGATGATAATGAAAGGTTTAACTGGTATGAATGTAGCTCCTTTAGTCTCAGTGTATGTGTGTTTTCATCGCGGAGGCAGCTGTGAGACCAAGCCTTCTTCGGTCTCAGACACAAAAATCTGAGCTTGGGTGGGCGGGCAGGCCTACATGATTTGTAACAGAAAACGAAAATATCATCTCTAACTGATACAGGAGTGTAGAATGGCTTCCCGGGTCAGATGTCACGCGGGAGTTGCACGCGGGAAAAGTTGCGGCAGAAACGGGTCGAGTTGCATGAACAAGGGGTCGAGATCAGACACTTCACCACACGAACGAGCACCACATCGTCTGACCTCGCGTGCGTCGACTGAGTCAGTGAACGTGAATTATACTGCACACCTTCTGTTAAGGACTGAAATTTGCCAAAAGCACTGTGTACCAATGAAAAGTGGTGGTAAATACTACGTGTTGTCGGGGCCTACTGATTTTTCCGGTTTACGTGAGTCAGTTTTGGGCACTGCTTGAGAAGTTAGTCACAGCCTCGTTTCCGTCTCAGTAGGTCGTTAACTAGAGGCACCCCCTAATTAGCGAGTGTTCTTACAACGGCATGGAAACGGCAATGCTCCTATCTAACTACGAAAGCCGTCTTTGGTGAGATCAGATGTGAGGCAGACCTGACTACTTTTGCCCGAAACTATTCTGACTGGATAAAACAAGGACATGTTTTTCAAATTCCGTACGAAAGTGTATTTCCCCAAAACTGCTGTAAATTATAGTTTAAATGCGACTGGTGTTTCTCTCTTCAGGCGTGATGACAATGACGGAAATAAAATGCCGCAAATTTACACGCAGTTCGTGCACTGAGCCTGTCTTTATGGTGCACTTTTCAAACCTTAGCATAAGTTGCGCTGTATATTACAATGCGTTAGTGTTGCAGAAACTCGGGCAGGAGCTCAGTCGCTGGCCGTGCCTATTTCTGTCAGTGGAGAGAGCAAGAGGTGTCTCTTGACAGCGTCTCGGCGTGGGAGCCTGCGTGATAACATCGAGAAAAATTATGAGCGCCCCTTGACAGTTGTTTTTTTTAGGTTTGTAGGAAGGTGGTGATGTTTATGTGTCACGCCTATTAAACTTTCGGCTGTAAATCCAGCCGCGAGACTGGGCCTCGCGATAAACAAAACTGACGCACGTACAAAAGCCGAATGTGATAAGCGCTCTGACAACTTTCTCTCTGTCTGTGTCTCTATGTCTGTCTGTCTGTCTGTCTCTCTCTCTCTCTCACACACACACACACACACACACACACACACACACACACACACACACACACACACACACACACACACACACACACACACACACACACACACACCGCCTGTTTGTTCGTTTGTTCTCTCTCTCTCTCTCTCTCTCGTAGTCGTATCAGTAGGGATCGCCCCATATCCTCTTTCCATTTTATGTAATTATCGTGGCAGTTAGCAAAGGCATGTATGTAAAATGGCGATGCCACCCACTATGCCAATTTTGCCAAATCCTTCACCGTTGCAAAGTAAAGTTTCATCCTCTCCCTCTCTCTCGCTCTCATACGTGGTGGAAAAATCCCAAACACCAACCCACCCCGCCCCTCTCTCTCTCTCAGGTATAGTACCGTTTGACATTGATACACGTGTACTTTTCGTGGGTCACCCTCGGGTTAAAAACAGACAAACACATATTTATGTTCAACTGATCCCATGCGTCAGTCATCCTTCTTCATGTTACAGCGTATGTACCGAAAGCGCTACACCGCTGGGTCATCTGTCACTGACAAGTACATGTGGCAGCTGACGAATACTTTTCAAGGGTCACCACATTGCATAAGGATGTCCATAATGGGACAAACGCGTACGTCCGTCGTAGGAATTTCAACCATGCAAACTCAATAAAATAACAATAAGCGGTTACGCCACAATATCTCGGGTGATACGAACCATCCCTTCAGCTGAATTAAGCGACGGGAGTGGTGTGTAACCTGCCAGCATGCACGCAAGCTTTTTTTTTTAAAATGGAAATTCCCCTACACGCGACGGAGTGACCGTTGAAAAGTGAACGTTACCTGCGACATGCACAGCCCACAAAGAAGACAAATGCAATGTACACGGCATGTATCCCAGCCAGCTGTTTCTTGGAGTGTCGCAGGTATCTAACGGTATTCACACAGAAACGTGTTTTCTGCTCTCGCGTACCAAATGCATTCAAACAACGTAAAGTAAGTATTCAAACTGAATACTAAGTTCGTGTTCCCGCTATGTCTGAGTTTTTTAAAAGAAACTTACTGACTTTTGGGGGTCTTATGACAATAGAAGTGTTTCGTATAACTGACAAACATGAATGATGGGGAGGGGGGAGGGGGAAGGGGGGTGTGGGGGAGGGGGTGGGTGTGCGAGGACGAAGGAGAGTAGACAGGCAGCTACAACGAGTTGGCAGAGGAGGAGGGGCGGGTGCAGACGGAGGGGGAGGGGGGTACGACATGGAGTAAGGCTGAGAGAAATGAAAAACACTAATGCCGGCTGTTTGATGAATAGACTTCTTGTCCCATTCCAAGACACCAGCGCACCATACTCCTTCATCCCCGTCTGGTGTCACTGATAGCACGTAGACACTGTAACTAATTTCACCCTGACAATGAATCGTGAACGCGATAAATCTTGCCCTGCTGGCTGAATCGCTGGTCAAACCGTGCACGTGTTGGACCAAACTGAATGGGCAACTCAGTAATAATAATAATAATAATATTTATAGGGCGCCTATCCCCGGGAGGCGAGCTCTAGGCGCCTTACATTCTAAAACCGAAGTTAAAAAAAAACCTCAGTGTACACTACGTAAGAACAACAAAAAAGTAAAAGAGCACACACACACACACACACACACACACACACACACACACACACACACACACACACACACACACACACACACACACAACACGACTGAAATGATAAAGGGTAGACAGAGACAATTAAAAACCAAGAACAAGTACCAGTGATAAAACCCAAAACAAAAAGGATAGATTGGAATGAACCAGATAAAACCTTAAAAGATAGCAGTGGTGAGGAGCTAAATGTAAGACATTAAAAATGGGACCTTGCGCATTTTGAGGTCACAGCTCATTGGTATGATCGCGCATATCAGTCCAGATACTTTAAAAACAAGTGTGTCTCAAGATCAGATCTAAAAGACGACAGCGTAGGACAACCTCTGAGGGGCTTTGGTGAGGTATTCCATGTAGCAGGACCAGAGTAAGAAAAAGAACGTTTCCCAAACCGCTTAGATTAAGGCGAGGGACACAGAGGTGCCCTGCTTCCTGGGAGGGATCGGGGAGGAACGTATGGAGTGAGGAGCTCAGCAAGGTATGAAGGTGTGTTAGACTGCAGAGTGCGGTAGCATAGAGTGGCAACCTTGTATTCGATCCTAGCCTTCACTGGCAGCCAATGCAGCTCCCTCAGGAGAGGTTTTGCATGGTCTCGCTTGGATCTGCGGAGGACTAGCCTTGCCGCGTTGTTCTGCAGCCTCTGTAAACGGTTGATGTTATCGTCAGGTAAGCCGGACAACAAAGAATTGCAGTAGTCAAGCCGAGACAAGACAAAGGCTGACATCAGTTTTTTCGTGGCCTCGACTGACAGGAACGGTCTGATATGGGCTATCCTTCGGATTTCGAGAAATGTGATCTTGCACTCAGTACGGCTAGACAACTCAGGACCAGGGTCTCTGGTAGGACCCAGGTACAAGTACCTCAGCTTACGGCCACCTTCACACATTCCAGTTTAGTCAGGCTAGGGGGCTAACAGTTACAAGGGTGGGTGGGTGTTTGGGGGTTTGGCGTCCTTTTCCACCACACATACGGGTGATATCACAGACGGGGCAACGATGAAAAAGCCAGCACAAATAATTGGCCCCAGCCGGGATACGAACTCACGACCCGAGCATTGAGAGTCCAACGCTCTACCATTCGGCCACCCCGGCTCCCAGCTAACAGTTACAAGGACTGTTCGAAAAGACACCTTTGACACTTTGAAGTGTAACAGTTGTTCATCCTACCTAGGCGCGTGTCTAAACTGAATACAACAGCATTGTGGAAACTGAAGTTTTCATGAAACACCTACGTTTAATCCATGCCTTACCGAAACCAGTCACTTGTGTAACATCACATTTTCTTTGTCCTAGACAGCTTAACGTTATATCATTATTTAGGGACGAGCTGGCGTTCCAGCGGTTCGGAATGAAGTCACGGTGACGCAGAGGTACTACATACCACAAAGCATGGTTCAGAAAGCTTACATAATGTAGCTTATATCTATATTATAGCACAAATTATATAATTACGTCATGTTGCGTCATGTTATGTCACCGACGCGAAAGGCACAGTAAAAAAATCTGAGCTCCACGTGCCCAGACCACACTCAGACGACTGTAAGCGCCACGTTTAATCCATGCCTTACCAAAACCAGTCACTTGTGTAACATCACATTTTCTTTTTCCTAGACAGCTTAACGTTATATCATTATTTACAGGGACGAGCCGGCGTTCCAGCGGTTTCGGAATGAAGTCGCGGTGACGCGGAGGTACTACATACCACAAAGCATGGTTCAGAAAGCTTACATAATGTAGCTTATATAATATTATAGCACAAATTATATAATTACGTCATGTTGCGTCATGTTATGTCACCGACGCGAAAGGCACAGTAAAAAAAAAAAAAAATCTGAGCTCCACGTGCCCAGACCACACTCAGACGACTGTAAGCGCCTGCACACGGCCAATTAATTCTAACTCTTTCATAACAGGGTCATCAGCACCTAATTAGTTGTCAGACTGTCCCCAAAAGTCGACCCAGAGAACACGACGTATCCTTACGTAAAAAAGAAACTAGAATGCAGGTCATGTTTTTTTTTTTTTTTTTTTTACGGTCGGGCGCTGTCTTGGTATGACACATACCTGACTGATGGTCTTGATGACATGAAGTTCTGCAGGACGGAAATTTGTATTTAGCCCCACTTTTTTTCATGTTGGACTGATGGATTACGACGTAAAAACACCACCATACGTAACGGTTTCCCTACGGTGCAGTTCGGTGAAAAGGCAACTTTCTACGCGGTACTTCAGTTCCATTCCGAATACATGTAGTTAGTAACTGGTTGACACATTTTGTGAGGAACAGACCAACACCTTTCGAAACAGAGCATACTCCCACTAGAGTGGGCTTCGTTACAGACGGGCAAAACACAGTTAAGGACGCAAATTTTAAGATTTTTTTTTTTTGACTCACAGATCGTTCTGAGCTGTTTTGGTCACTGGTGTCTAGCATCACACCACTAAGGCTCATGTCACACGGGCGGCGTTTCTGTTCGAACAAACAGGGAAAACAGCTCCAGAAAAATTAGGACAAATAAAAAATAATAAAAAAGAAAAAAAAAGAAAAGAAAAAAGGCATATTGTAGCCGCATGCCTCACGAGAAACGCAGAAAATCATCATGTTCGCTGTTTGTTCGGACTAAAAACACTCCCGTGTGACATCAGCCTAAGAGACATGCACAGCTGAATACATGGACACACAGCACAAGCCTGCGTTCAGCTGACTGAACGCAGTAGTCGGTGACATTGTGGTTACCACACTCGATCTTGTGGCCGAGCTTTGCTCGTTTGCACGGCCACAAAACGTCAGTGTAATGCATTCGGAACTCTACTAATCCCTCAGACCATTTCGAGCGCACAGGCGCAGTCACAACCGAAACTGATCCAAACTGACCAGATGTGCCTCTATATAAAACCTATTTAGTAGAAGCAATAGCACTTTTATAGTTTTGACAGAACAAGATAGCAGACAGCTCTATCGTATCGACAAGGTAAAACAGTGTTCCTTACAGCTTTCAAAACTGAGAATCATTATGACACTCTCTGTCAGATTCAGAGGGCCGTTTTGTAAAATCAAAGGGTCAGACCCAAGTACGAAAATCTTGGTTCGACCGGACCCATTGCCGGTTTATAAAACGACACGTGCTTTGTCAGTGAATCGGAAAACCCAGCACTAGGGCACGTAATTCTCTGTTCAGTTGTTTCCAATTCCAGCGACCGTCTCAGGTGTGTTGTTTTACTGTCGGTTTTCAAAAAAAAAAGAAAAAAAAAAGTGCGTCACAATGACGTACAGCCCCAAAATCTCTGCGTCAGATTCTGAAATCTCTGCGTAAGCGACGCACATAATGTGCTTTATAAGGAACACTGTAAAAGACGCCGGAAATCAAAGGGTGGGATGGAGGTTGGGGGATGAGCGAGTGTGGTGAGGGGAGACAGTAAGGAAAGGAATGTACACTGCATGTATAAAGGTTTCAGTCACATCTCGATGACAACTCACTGGAAGCTCCTACTATTTCCCTGCTGCACAAGACCTCACTCCCCAAAGGCTCATTCAGTTGCCGCAATGATTGAATCGCCCAGGCCGGATTCAAAGTACACCCAGGCGTATAGTCTGGGCTAGGCCAGTTTATACAGGGGGATAGTCTGGGCTAGGCCAGTTTATACGGGGGTATAGGCTGGGCTAGGCCAGTTTATACGGGGGTATACTCCAGGCGGGGTATAATCTGGACTGCTACACCGGTTTTCAACCAAAAAGTCAAGCGGACCGCGCTACGCTGTTTGGTGCCAAAGGACGTCATTGCACCACATTTCCTTGGCAGCTAAGTGTCAGATGCAATTAAACTTTTTTCTCTTTTTTTTCTTTTTTCTGCGATCAAGCAACGTAGACTGACGACACGCACATGCTGACCTGCTTGACCTCGACATCCTCCGCCGCCTCCCCCGACCATACACAACGGGGAGTGACGGTGGCCGTAGCAGCAGTAATTAAAACCGGACTACGGAAGATGGTGCTTAAGAGGTCAGTGCCAGCACATACATGTTACAGCGCCGGTCCCACAGCGTCAGACTCTGAGTATGGGCAGAACAAAGGCCAGGACAGACCGCCCCCCCCCCCTCCAAAACCGGTAGGCCTATTGTTCTTATAATATGATGAAGTAGCAGCAGCAGCAGCAGCAGCAGCAGCAGCAGCCCGTGTGAACTCACAGTAAGGACTAACCATGGGCATAACTACTTTGTCGGCGATCGTCAGTGATGGAGCCATATGGGAACCTGTGGAAATTATTTCTCCACTGAGGACATTGCGGCTAGTCACGCTACCAACCAGGTCCACAACACGCGTATACTATAACACAACAGACAAACGACAACACAACTTTACAAACTCACTAATTTTCGGCTGAGAAATTATTAATTTGTATAGTGTACTGTCACTCACGCTGTCAAGGCATCAACTTTTGCCTGCATATCTTGAAGCCGGTGTGAGAGTAGTACATATATATATATATATTTCTATCCCTTGACAAAATACCGCTTGGGCACCAGGATGACGTGCCCGGCTGGCACACTGTTCCTGTTACATGTCTTCACCTTGACCGTAGTCATAAACCGGTGGACTGACAGCCACGCAAATAATGCCGTGAGCGAAAGCAGGAAATTAATGTCCCAGGGACATGTAACTGTAGGGTTCACGCTACGGGCACATGTGGACCGAGTGACCCGGGCAGTTTCCGTTGGGGTTGTGGGCAGGGCTGGACTATGACGTTGTAGGGTAGCGAAGGGTGTCGTCGGTGAGGGGTGGGGGGCGGGGCAGGGACTGACAGACAAAGATCAAATATGACATTCCCGAGTCACGTTCAGGTGAGAGACGAGGACAGCACACCCTGGGAAAATACCCATAGGACAACGCACATTCCTCAGCAGTTTGATGAAAGCGTTTGTTGTTAAGGCCTGACTCGAGTCTGTCCTATCAGTCTGGCAGAATTATTTTGGGCCATCCTTAGTTTCTACCTTTCCTCATCCTTACGACTATCAATCCACAAGAGCCTCTTACAATACATGTACCGTGCACTTGGGCTACACTGATTACGTGTTTGTAGGAGAGCGTTGGAACGTAAATGCACGGGTAGAGAGTTCGATTCCCGGAATTCAGATGTGTGCCCTGGCTTTCTGTTCTCGTCGCCCCGTCTTTCTCTGTCGTCCGGCTCGTGTGTGGAAAAGGACGTGAAACTAACACCCAACCGACCAAGCTGCAGCTTGGATAGTCATGATGTCTCTCTTCTGTAATCGAGCGTCATGGATCCAACCACAGGAAAAAAAATCAACACATTAAATTAATGTCTCTGTGGTGGCTGGACCAATATTTATATAATGACAATTGACGCTGAACAACGCTCCATGAAAATATACACTTTAGCCCTGCAAGCTGCAGAGCGAGCGTGTCTCAGTGGAAAATGTCCAACGATAACACCGCGAGGTGAGGTTCGCCCTGCGCCATAGGGGTCCCATTCTAACTTCAGTCAAGCTTAGCTAGTAAACATCGTCGCACAAGTTAGGTACGCTGCCATTTTTCTTACATTAGCCTGACGTTTTCCTGTACTTAGCCACCACGCAAAAGATGTAGCCACCAAAAAGTTTGTTCGCTTGGATCCCTATCCTAGGATGTGACTTCCCCGATCACTCAATGGTTACCGGAACTACAGCTTGGACACCGCATTCCACCAAGCTGTCCACGACTCCCATACTGATTAAAACAAGATGGCCACCAGCCCAATATGTTGTTTCCATTCAGTGACCTGCTGTAGTCACAGTCCTAGTCGTTGTGTCACGTATGCTGCCCGTGCGCACACGAACGCAAGCTCTCTCACATCATGTTGACATAAAGAAAGTACTGGAAACCCTTTCCGTGCCTCTATGCGCTCGCAAAACCCCAAACACATGAGGTCGTGTTAGCTCGCCTAGCTGGTTGACGTCACTAACTTTTTGACGTATGCGAGGTTCTACATGGGTGAATGAATTCTTGTAACAAAGTCGTGCCCCCTTGACAGAGTTACTTCCCGCAGGCCTGACTGACAAGACGATTGCTTATTGGTATCGGAGAAGAGACCCGCCCTCTCTCCCTCTCTCTTAGACGCGCGCGCGCGAGCGCGCGCGCACGCACACACACACACACACACACACACACACACACACACACACACACACACACACACACACACACACACACATTATGCTTCTGAGTGTGAGTCAGTGGTAAAAACGAAACCCACTACAGAAATTCCCGCTTTCCACGTGTTGTAGAGATCGCGAAAAGCTACTGCCTTTCGATGCAAAATAATTTCTAGACCATCCCAGAACATGCTGGTGCAGTAACGTCAGTAGATTACGTCACCTTGGAAAGATTTCGAACCTTCCAGTGAGTTGAGGAATGTTCTAGATCTGACCTGTTCAGTATGTAAGCAGCCCTGCAAAGCGTTCTGGGTTCTTCTTCTTTCATGAATTTGTTCTCCGCGCATCTTCTGTTAATAAAGTATTGGAGTTGTATTCTGTTGTATCCCGTGTCTTCTCTGCGAGTGCACGAAGATGGCGACATAGCAGAAGTAAAATACAATAGCACGTCTCCAAACAGAGAAATTCGGAAAGAAAGTGGCGAGGATCGGCAGTGACGTGCGTTTGTACCACAGATGCTAACTCGTGCACCAGGCCAATGATAAGACCGATTAGCCACGTGACTGGGGTTACACAGATGCTTGCTTATGAACGTGGAAAATTTAGCCCGTCCTATGATGTTGTTTCCATTACTATGGAAACAACATAAAAATGGTGTCATTTGTTCTAAAAATATATCAAACGATATTCTAAAAATGAAAAAAAGAAGAAACAATGACGTCATTCGCCATGTTTGCATGCAGGTATGTACCAGACAAACTATCCCTGGATACGCAAGTCTGATTCTTCGTTTGGTACCAAAATAATTGTGGACAAGATTTGTCTGCAGCCCTATCACCCCTCTCTCCACTGCTGCTGCTTTCCGTGGAGTCCTCAGTCGTGCAGGGGGTGGACAGTGTGTCTTATGTCTTATTCTGTGTCTTATGAAGCGTGTGTGTGTGTGTGTGTGTGTGTGTGTGTGTGTGTGTGTGTGTGTGTGTTGGTAGATGGGAAATTTATTCTGGAGCCTGATTCTCATTATGTTTCCTCAGAAAAAAAAAAAAAAACCCGACTGAGCGAGGGTGGCACAAATTTCCGAATGGTCTTCAGCGGCACGTCATGGGAGGTATTGGATACGTAGGATGATGGGATAGTGGCGTGGCGGGTAGGTGATACTGGCGTGATGGGAAGGTCTGAGATAGCTCAGGGCGAAACAGAAAGCCCTTGTGTCACATCGGCTGTAAATTCTAGTCTTTCCCAGTGCCCGACCCTGCCTCGGACGCATCGATGGCAGGGGTGACTGATAAAGAAAAGTGTACGGGCTTCAATATGCTGGCTGAAAGATGATGTCTTTCCTTTCCATTGAAGCCCGGCGGAAGGGCGAGAAAAGGGGGAGCAATCTTAGAGCGGTGGAGGGAAAGGGGGGGGGGGAGATTTCCGCTCTCTCTCTCTCTCTCTCACACACACAAACACAAACGCACACACACACACACACACACACTTACTTTCGCGCACTTTCGACATAAATTGACCCACACTGAACTCGTAGGTTAGGCCTTTAAATGAAACGAGGGCACTGACTGGCTTCGATCTTTGACTGTTATATGTATATATTTTGAGCAAGAGAGAGAGAGAGAGAGAGAGAGGGACACACACACACACACACACACACACACACACAGAGACAGAGTTATTTTCCAACGGTAAAAAAGTTGATCAATTTTCAATCTTGTCGTCAGAGAGTCTGAGAAAGAGAACTCAAATTCGAAATCGACTGAGAAGGCAGGTCAGGGGCGCCGGAACCGGGGGGGCAGCTGCCCCCCCCCCCCCCCGTACCCAAGCAGGGGGGGCAAGAGTATCTTTTTGCCCCCCCCCCCCCCCCCCCGCCCCTTGAAAATCAGGTGACTATGGTAAGAAGGGGGGGCAAAGCCATGGTCTTGCCCCCCCTCCCTTCCCCTACCCCCCCCCCCCCCCCACTTCCTGCTCTCTCCCTCATCCCACCCAACAGAGAACTCAGTTTAGCCGTTGCATGAAATATCAAAACGACCTGGCAGAAAGTCGTCTGAAAATCACTGCCCCCCCCCCCCCTCCCCGTTTTTCACTTTCTTTGGGCAACGTCCTTCCTTTCAGTGGCTCCCTGGTTCGTAAAGGTTTTTGTCTGCGCAGCATCTGATCCCCCCCCCCCCCCCTTTTCACTTTCTTCGGGCAACGTCCTTCCTTTCACTAGCTCACTGGTTTGGAAAGGTTTTTGTCTGTGCAGCATTTGAACCGCCACCCCTTCACCCAAATCTAAACAGACATAATGCGGGTGACAGATCTAAGTCGGCGGCGTCCTGTAAGTGTGCAAGAAGAGGTCACCGGCCTAGAGCGGGGGTCTAATAGGTAGCGCGTCACAACCCCCCTCCTCCCCCCTTCCCCCAGGGAAAAGCAGTCCGAATTTCCTGAAAGGAAGTAAAACAAAAAAAAGTACAAACAAACAAACAAACAAACAAACGAACAAAAAAAAAAAAAAAAAAGGAAAAAAAAAGGAGCAAACCCTCACCTGTAGTTTTGGCGTGCACTTGGACACAGGAAATTACGATGAGGACGACAAACCAGCATACCGACGACAGCATGTCCGAAATCCTTACGGCAGTCATCTTTCCTCTTGTCTACAATCCGATAGATCAGTCAAATGATGATCTACCGGCCGCTTTCGGTCTGTATGAATGTTCTCTTTTTTAACTTCCGAGGTGAACGCTCTGCCCGCTGAAGTTAGCTGTTGTTTTGTTTTTTCTCCGTCGTAATCTTAGTCAGTCGCACAAGTCAGTTGTTCCGAGTTGGAAGCCGCGGTCACAGGCTTTTGCAAGTTGTAGGCCCTGTTATAAAAAAATAGCAAAAGCTGCCGATAAATGCTCGTTTCTTTCATGCTCGTGTATATCTCTTTCTCTTTTCTGTTTCTTCAGGTGTAAAAACGTTTTACTCAGAAAACAAAAAAGTCTTGGTTGCCGACATTTCGTTGTTTTCATTTTGATGTTGCGTTTTCTCTCATAGCCCAGGTTTTGGTTTTCCGTTAATAATGAATGCTTTAATTCCACTGAGTGAAGACTTTGTATTTTTTTTCTTCAAACGTTTGGTATCCTACACTCTTACGACTATCCCTCGTTCTATTCAAACGTTAAACTCGACAGTATTCAAATCGGTAAGCATGTGCGCCTTATTTCAGTGTGTCTATTAGAGAAAGCTCGTCCATTTCCCCCATCAATGAGAGAAACATCTCACGTATGAAAAAAAAAAGTCTATGTCGCCAGTCCGGACGCATTAATACATGTACGAATATAATATCAGTCCCAGTACATCCTGCTTTGATCCGTAAATTGAATGGCGGGTTTTCTTCTGAATTTTTTCCTTTGTCTTGTGATTCATTTCATGTACATCCTTTTTTTTTCTTTCTTTTTTTTAAAGGGTCAGCCGTTTTGATTTTTATGCTCACAGATCGTCAGTTCTGAGCCGCTATGGTGGTGTCTAGCTTCACACCACCTAGACACCTACACAGTGACAGCATCTCAAATGCTGGCACTGAGCCAACAGATGCGTACCGTGGCTCACTGACGCGGCTAATACGCCGTGCGAGATAGTTGTTTACAACAGTCGTAGCATCTGAATGTTCGAACGTTCGCGCAACATTGTATCGCATTAAGAGCTGTACTAATCGTCAAGCATTTCGAGCATACACTGATGCGCACTCACAAACGAAACTGTTCCAAAACGTAAGTTGGCTTAGTAAACATGGAAATAGCCCGATTAACAGAAACTGGCACGGACAATTTGAAGCTAATAACGATATAGAAAAACAACTGACGTGCAATTGTAGACACAAAAATAACTAACCACCTATTCTTTCTTCACTTTTCACTCGTGTCGCACTACAACTTATACACAGTACTGAACGCATTTGCTTCCAGACCTGTCACTTCTCAAGTCGTCTTGTAAATCAGCTAAACATACACACACACACCCAAGAAATATCTTCATCGGTTTTCCCGGTCAAAACTTGCTGTGTACCAGTTTGCACAACTGCATGACGTTCATTGAGAGAGCACTTACTAAACCTGCCCTGCACTCAGTCGCAGAGAAACTGATCAGTAAGGAGTCAGACCACCGGTTTCTTCAGCTTCGCATGCAAAACTGGTGGTCGCAAGTGTAAGTAAGTATGTGCGTGCGTGCGTGTACTTGTGTGTGTGTGTGTGTGTGTGTGTGTGTGAGAGAGAGAGAGAGGGAGAGAGAGAGAGGGAGAGAGAGAGGATGGGGGAGGAGGGGGAGCGGTTAGGGGCCAGTAACGATAAGAGGCAGCTCTTGAAAAGAGTAAGAGAAGAAAGGCATGGTCTGAGAGAAGGGAAGCGGAGTGGCGGCTTCCTCTCACCGCCCGCAGCCCCCTGAGTGCCGAGACGACTGATGCTGGTACCGACAGTCCACTGGATCTCCTCCCAACCTCCCAACAAACCCTTTAGGGCTCACAGTCACTAAAAGGTTAGAGGGTGATCTGCAAACAGACAGGTTGCATGTTCTGTAAGCCGCATCGAAGACAAAGACGGGTAGTCCGTCCCTGTTGGTAGCGTGGTGTCGTCATTGGCTAATGATTGCCGCGACCGCATTGGTGCCATGACGGATATATTACGATATGAGAGCATGGCGAGTGAATGAGCGTGTGCACGTGTGTGCGCTTGTCCCTGAAGTAAATCCCTACATGGACTGGACCGTCACACCGACTTCTGTCTGGTAATCTGCACGTCATTTGTTATGTTCGTTTCCTGCATGACGTGAGTGCGCGTGGATGCAGTGGTTCGTCTGAATGCGTGTGTTGTCTTGCACCGCCTCAGCGGCCACACACCACACCCTGACAAGCTCGACCGACATTATCTTGTAGCGAGAAACGACTTCATGTGTCCCTCACATGCTACTGACTTGTTTTAAATGTGTGGGTTGGGGGAGGGGGGGGGGGGGGCGGGTTTACAGGTAGAAGAACAGCAAAGAACAACTCAAAACACCAACCCAAACCACAAAGGCAACATTAACTGAAGTTTTAGCAAAGATTTTAGTCCAAATTCCATCGTCTAGCAGAGGTAAGGGTACCAGTGATACCATTTTCGTGTTCACAGATTGCTCTGACCTGTTTTCGTAGTATATATCATCACTCCACTTATTGACACCTGGACAGTGAAAGCGTCTCTAATGCTGGCACTCAGCCAACGGAAGCGCACTCGATGACGCGGCGACCACACTGAGAGCTCGAGCATTGCAACAACAGTCGCAGACTTGAATGTTCGACCGCTCGTGCAAAGTGTAATCAACACCGTATCGCATTAAGAGCTGCACTAATCATCAAGATATAGTATTTCGAGCGTACAGGCGCACTCACGAGCGAAGCATACATCATCACGAGCGAAGCATACAAAACATAAGTTGGCTTAGCAAAAACGGAATAATTTTAGGCTGTTTAACAACAACAACAACAACAACAACAAAATCGCTTTATCAAGGCATAAAATGGAAAAAAAAGGGAAGGAAAAGGATAATAATGCACTTTTTCATTGTGTCAGGTATACTCTGACCTGTTGGCTCTTTCCTCAAGTTTTACAAAGATCGAAGTCATTTGGGGAGAGAGAGAGAGAGAGAGACAATGACAATGACAATCCTTTATTTTACAACGGTAGAAGATTTTGGCCAAAGGGCCAGTTTACAACCTTGCCGTTGCTAGACTACAGTATAAGACTAAAAGCTTAGGAGTATACACATTACAGACACTTAAAAATGAAATACAAGAAGGCGGAGAATAAGCATGATAGCTAAAATAGATGGCAGGGATAACCAAGAAACAGAAATGATTAAAGTTAATGCAAACTAACATGATTATGTAAATATGTACATGTTGGGTGTTAGTAAATGACTACGGTAATAATGATTAGTGAAGACTGGTTTCTAAGTACGTGTGGACGAAGCTGGCTTTCCAGCTCTATTGAACTGAACGAAGAAAGTTAAAAAGCCGTTTCTTAAAGGTATAAAGTGAAGGCGATGATCTCACATGGAGAGGCAGCGAATTCCAAAGATCGGGACCAGAAAAGGATAGACTGGATTTGTACTTGTCAATCCTGGGGCGAGGGATTTTAAACTGATTGTGGGACCTGGAATAAAGGGATTCTTTTTGTGAAAACAAGGAGCAAAGATATGGCGGAAGAGTGTGCTTCCAAGCCTTGTACATTGTTAAACCTTTATTAAACTGAAACTGCTGTTTTAGCGGTAGCATCTCTAATTTTTTAAGTTTTTGGTCCGTTGACAAGAGGGGATCAGGAAGGATTAATTTCGCTGCCCTTCGGTGTAAGGAATTCAACCTCTTCATGTGGACTTCCCCTGAACCATCCCACACGGTAGATGCGTAGTCCAAGTGAGACTTTATATGCGCATTATAGAACATTTTGCGGGCATCAACATCGACCATATACCTTAGTTTGGACAACATGTAGAGATTACGAGAGACAGTCTTACAGACATTGTCTATATGACTTTGCCATTTGAGCTGGTTGTCTATCGTAATCCCTAGTAGGCGATGTTGGGTAACCTGCTGAATGTCGCGGTCACTGAAGGACAAGCTGAGAGACAAGGGGCCGAGCTGATGTTTTTGGCGTGTGGTTATGACCATTGATTCAGTTTTATTTGGGTTTAGAATCATGTGATTACTATCACACCAGTCAGACACTTCGTCCAGACTCTGCTGCAGTCGTGCACTGATGTTGTTAAGTTCTGTGTCAGGAGTGTGGATGGTTGTATCATCTGCGAACATGTCACATGTGACTTCGGTGTGAGTTATATGGAGAGGTAAATCATTGATAAATAAACAAAACAAAAGTGGGCCGAGCACAGAGCCCTGAGGCACGCCGTGTTTCACCAAACCAAGGGAAGAAAAAGAACCATTTAACAGAACCTTCTGATTCCTATCAGACAGGTAAGATTTGAAAAAAGACGTTGTTTCTGAGTTCGGCAAATAACATTTTAATTTTTCCAGCAGAATGTTATGGTTGACTAGGTCAAATGCTTTCTTGAAATCTAAAAATACCACACCTGTCACTTTTGACTCGTTCACAGAAGACAACCAAGTGTCTACTAATCGTGACAAGGCTGTGGGGCAGGAATGTTGCGGACGAAAGCCTGACTGGAGTGAATAGAGAAGATTGCGGCTCTCCAAGTAGTTAAGGAGATGTTTGTGCACATGCCTCTCAAGTGGCTTTGAAAGAGCGGAGAGAAGGGAAATTGGTCTGTAATTGTTTACATCAGTTAAATCCTTTGATTTGGGCAATGGTATGACTTTAGCATGTTTGAACGCAGATGGGAAAGTGTGGTTGTGAATGCAAAGATTATAAATATAAGTTAGGGAATCAACAATGTAAGGTAAGGAAAGCTTGAGCAACTTTGGGCTTATGTTATCAGGTACTGATGATTTTTTACTTCGCATTGAAGTGATCAAGTTTCCCACTTCGTGTACCGCCAGAGGCGGAATCACAAATGGTTCAGTGCCCACTGTTTTTGTTTCACAAAATGCCCGCAAGGCATCAGGACAAGTATACTGACCACTATCACCACAAGAGTTAGCGAGAGACTCAGCGACTGAGAGGAAATGATTGTTAAAGGTGTTTGCATTGAGATTAGGTGGAATATTGGGTGACTGTTTATTGTTTCCTCTAGTAACGACTGATAAGGCTCGCCAGAGTGATGCTGTGTCTTTGTCATTTTTAATCATTTGTTCACAGAGATCTCTCTGAGCCCGCCTGACCATAGTCTTTACGCGGTTGAGAGATTGAGAGAGAGAGAGAGAGAGAGAGAGAGAGTCTCAAAGTAAGTATAGCTGCTTTGTTTTTACAGCGGTCAGCAGATTAAGAACATGCTAATTAACACTAGTATATGTACGATAACACTACAAATCTTGCGAAAAGTGTGCCGAGAGAATGTAATGAATAATACCAAAATAAATGTTTGTGTTTCTCTCGCTGCCATTAAACAGTAAACCATGAAATTAAGCGGAGGCAACAGCCTCCAGCCTTGTCGGAGACTTCAGCTATTCCATGCAGCCGACACAAGAACTTCCGTATTAATTAAAAAAAAGGAAATAATATTGTGGGACCTGTTGTGAGATTGCTGTTTGGTGTTGGCTTCTGGGATCTACAGTGTTTTACTCGCACTCCGGATCGCGGATTTTTTGTGTGTGATTTATTATGAATAAGAACGTGACGTTTCCCCAGTACAGTCGCCGTTTGGGGGTCATAAGCATGTCTTAATTTACAAACTTTCACGCCCCCCCCCCCCAAAAAAAAAAGGAGAAACTAGCTTCATATTTCTTATGTTTTACTGTATTTTTATTTGTTCCTTAGCAATGGACAAGGAATGCAGTATCCACGGTGCGCGTATTTCCCTTCAGACAAGGAGGCAACTTCAGATAAATCAGGCATATTTTCGGTCTTGGAAAACAACTTTTGCATGAAACATTCCTCCACAATATAATTTTTTTCCTTAGCAAGGGCTGAAAACGGCAGACTCAACAGAACACATAAAAGTATATTATTTATGTGTTCTGTCGAGTCTGCCTGTTAAAAGTAATATAATGATATATCATTTATCGTCAGACAAGTGGGGGAAAAAAACAAGAAAACTAAACTTTTTTTTTTTTTAAAACTTCAGTTTCCTTCCGAACCCTGTAAGAGTATTAGAACGTTTGCATAAAACAGACATACTGTCGGTCTCCCCCGAAAACCAACGGTCGCGTGAAACATTCACACGCATACTTCGGTCTTCAAAGAAATTAGAAAAAGAAAAAAAGAAAAAAAAAAAAAACTTTCCGTAGGACTGCCGAAGGAAGCCTTTCAGATTCGTGCGACCGAGAACAATGCCATTTCTTGTCTAGTTTTGTCCTCGTGCGGCACTGCAACATCCTCCCCGACCCCTCGCTCCCTGATCCCGCCTCCCCGTTTTCACTTTTTAATCTTTCACGCACTCACAGAACCAGTTTATTCTTTATTAACACGGCCCGTGTTGTGCGAGAGCGTTCGCTGCAGTCCCTTCGCGCCGACGTGAAACAAACAACGCTTTCAACATCGCGAAGTGCGTATACCGAACGAAGTAGGCGGAAAACAGGCTCGTGTTTTGCTCTAACTCGGGCGGCAGACATATACATGTATTTTATATTTGGCTGCAGACTTTTGCAATGACTCCGTGGTGATAGTAAAACAATTACGTATCTATAGTTTAAGATTTGTGTTAGTGTGTTAGTTAGTGTGTTAGTGTTAGTGTTAGTGTGTGTGTGTGTGTGTGTTTTAGTGAGTGTGAGTTTGTGAGTGAGTCAGTGAGAGAGAGAGAGAGAGAGAGAGAGAGAGAGAGAGAGAACTTTATTTGACAACGGTATATAATTTGACGACTAAAAAGCCAATTTCCAGTCAGCCGTTGCTGCGAACTACGCAGCTTCTAAATTAATAACTGCTAAGAAAAAAGAAAAAACCGAAAGAGAAAAAAATCGCACCGGCACATAAACAGCAACAACATAAATAAGTCAGCCAAAAACAAAAAAAGAAAAAAAGAAAAAAAAAAAGAGAGAAGAAAAACAAAACAAACAAACAAAAAAAAAAAAAAAGGAAAAAGGAAAGACGTACCTAGTAAACTTAAATTGCTCGAGTGCTTCAGAGAACACCGCCTTATGTAAGGTTTTGGGAAGCTAACCGTTTGTGACATGGGGACAGGAAACTATGTAAATGTAAATTTTTTTCTGGGGCCAGCCTCCAGCCCGATATGGCGGTACTGAGAAGCAAAATATTATCCTGCCTCTGTGTGTGTGTGTGTGTGTGTGTGCGTGTGCGTGCGTGTGTGCGTGCGTGCGTGCGTGCGTGTGTGAAATGATATAATGATTATTCAAATTACATTTGGAAGCGTGACAAATGTGTCAGTAAAACGGCCTAGACCAAAGAACGTCCTAGACCAGTGTCAGAATACAGTGCAAGAAAGACACAACAGAGATAAAACAATCAACATGAGGATATGAGGTCAGACGTGTATTTGAAGGTCTCTCCTAATGACAACTTTTCAGGCCGTAGTTTGAATTATGGAAACCCTGGTGCACGTTTTCAAGTTCAAAACAACAAAACAAAAAACAAAATAAAAGGGTACGAAGTGCAGCGCAAACTGTGAAAATTAATTTAAGAGATGGTGGGTGGGTGTTTGAGAGTTTAACGTCCTTTGCCACGACATATGGGTTATATGAAAGACGGGGCACTGATGTTTCCGGGCATTTGTAAAAGAAGGCATGCATAGATATACAGTATATCTGGCCTGGAGAAAATGTAAGCCTGCACTCAATAACCAGGCAAGTCAAAAAATGTTGAAGGTGGGGGGGGGGGGGATGTGTGTGTGTGTGTGTGTGTGTGTGTGTTTGTTTTGCTCGCCCACACGTTTACAAACAGAAATATTTCACGTATTTTTAGGATGTTCATGACATGTCACCTCATACACCTCATACATACACCTGTACATAAATCACAACACATGTTTCTGGACCTTTATAAAAGCGACAGGCATGTCACATCATTATACGACCTGAAGTGGAGGAAACGACCATAAGCTTAAAAATTTAGCTTAAAGCTTTAAGCTTGAAATGACGTCCGCACGGAATGACCAAACAGACAAATTTGTCATTAAAGCGGCCCAGACCAAAGAAAGTCAGACAGTAGTTTGAATTATGGAAATCCTGGTGCACGTTTTCAAGTACAAAGCATAAAAAGAGTGTACGAGGTGCAGAGTAAAATGTGAACTATTAATTTAAGAGAGGGTGGGTGGGTGGGTGTCTGAGGGTTTAAAGTCCTTTTCCAGCACATATTGGTCATATGAAAGACGGGGCACTGATGTTTCCGGACATTTGTAAAACAAGGCATGCATAGATCTACAATATAATTATATGGCCATGACGAGGAGGAAATGATCGTACGCATATTCATGAATACATTTTAAGTCTGCACTCAACAACCCGCCAAATGAAAAAAGGCTGAAGGGGAGGGGGGTGGGATGTGTGTGTGTGTGTGTGTGTGTGTGTCTGCGCAAGAAAGACACGAAAGAGATATAAAAACAATCAACATGAGGATATGAGGACAGACGGTGTATTTGACGAGACAAAGTGCAGAAGGTCTCTCGTAATGACAACTTTTCAGGCCGTAGTTTGAATTATGGAAATTCAGGTGCACGTTTTCAAGTACAAAGCAAAAAAGTGTACGAAGTGCAGGGCAAACTGTGAAGATTATTGTTAAGTTAAGAGATGGTGGGTGGGTGACTGAGGGTTTAACGTTCTTTTCCATGACGTTTCCGGACATTGATAAAAGCTACAGGCATGTCACACTATACGACGTGAAGTGGAGGAAATCATCATCAGCTTATTTGCGAATGAAATGACGTCCGCACGGAATGACCAAACAGACAAATTTCTCAGTAAAGCGGCCCAGACTAAAGAAAGTCAGACAGTAGTTTGAATTATGGAAATCCTGGTGCACGTTTTCAAGTACAAAGTATACACAAGAGTGTACGAAGTGCAGAGTAAAATGTCAAATATTAATATAAGAGGGGGTGGATGGGTGGGTGTCTGAGGGTTTAAAGTCCTTTTCCAGCACATATTGGTGATATGAAAGACGGGGCACTGATGTTTCCGGACATTTGTAAAACAAGGCATGCATAGATCTACAATATATATGGCCATGAAGAGGAGTAAACGATCCTACGCATATTTATGAATAAAATTTAAGTTTGCACTCAACAACCCGGCAAGTGAAAAAAGGCCCTGTGTGTGTGTGTGTGTGTGTGTGTGTGTGTGTGTGTGTGTGTGTGTGTGTGTGTCTGTGTGTGTGTCTCTGTCTGTCTGTGTCTGTCTGTCTGTCTGTGTATGTGTGTGTGTGTGTGTGTGTGTGTGTGTGTGTGTGTGTGTGTGTGTGTGTGTGTGTGTGTGTGTGTGTGTTTAGCGCGCCCGCACGTTCACAAACAGAAATATTTCACGTATTTTCACAAGGTCTCTGACATCTGTCAGCTTATACATAATCCTTTACATAAAACATAACATGTTTCCGGACATTTGTAAAAGCGACAGGCATGTCACATGGTACGACCTGAAGTGGAGGAAACGACCATAAGCTTATTTGCGAATGAAATGACGTCCGCACGGAATGACCAAACAGACAAATTTGTCAGTAAAGCGGCCCAGACCAAAGAAAGTCAGACAGTAGTTTGAATTATGGAAATCCTGGTGCACGTTTTCAAGTAGAAACCATTTAAAAAGAATGTACGAAGTGCAGAGTAAAATGTGAACTATTAATTTAAGAGGGGGTGGATGGGTGGGTCAGGCGCGTAGGAAGATGCTGAGAGGAAGGGGGGCCCACTAAGTCGGGTGAGCCATACGGCCGGGGTGAAGAGGTGTGTGTGTGTGTGTGTGTGTGTGTGTGTGTGTGTGTGTGTGTGTGTGTGTGTGTGTGTGTGTGTGTGGACTGCCAAGGATTGTGTCCTCTTATCAAAAGCAATGGGGGGCCCAAAGATATTCGGGCCCCCCTTCCAAAAATCGAACGGGGGCCTGGGCCCCCAGGGCCCCCGTGGTTCCTACGCCCCTGCGGTGTCTGAGGGTTTAAAGTCCTTTTCCAGCACATATTGGTGATATGAAAGACGGGGCACTGATGTTTCCGGACATATAGATCTACAATATATATAGCCATGAAGAGGAGGAAATGATCGTACGCATATTCATGAATACAATTTAAGTCTGCACTCAACAACCAGGCAAGTGGGAAAAAAGGCTGAGGGGGAGGGGGGGGGGATGAATGTGTGTGTGTGTGTGTGTGTGTGTGTGTGTGTGTGTGTGTGTGTGTGTGTGTGTGTGTGTGTGTGTCTGTCTGTCTGTCTGTTTTGCGCGCCCGCACGTTCACAAACAGAAATATTTCACGTATTTTCAGGAGGTCTCTGACATCTGTCAGCTCATACATAATCCCGTACATAAAACATAACATGTTTCCGGACATTTGTAAAAGCGACAGGCATGTCACATCATTATACGACCTGAAGTGGAGGAAACGACCATAAGCTTATTTGCGAATGAAATGACGTCCGCACGGAATGACCAAACAGACAAATTTGTCAGTAAACGGCTCAGACCAAAGAAAGTCAGACAGTAGTTTGAATTATGGAAATCATGGTGCATGTTTTCAAGTACAAAGTATAAAAAAGAGTGTACGAAGTGCAGAGTAAAATGTGAACTATTAATTTAAGAGGGGGTGGGTGGGTGGGTGTCTGAGGGTTTAAAGTCTCTTACATCTGCCAGCTCAAACATAATCCTGTACATAAAACATAACATGTTTCCACTTTCCAGACATTTGTAAAAGCGACAGGCATGTCACATGGTGCGACCTGAAGTGGAGGAAATAATCATAAGCTTATTTTCGAATGAAATTACGTCCGCACGGAATGACCAAACAATGACAAACTGACGTAAAAAGATTGACATTCACCCCACCCCTTCTCGCTCTTCTACCTCACCTATGTGCCCCATCCTTATGGGTCGGTGTGCTAACTCAGTCCAGCTTGCAACCAATAGTTGCGGAAAACGGCACATTCTGTGTAGCTAATTGTATGTGTAATGATAATGATTATTCAAATTACATTTGAAAACGTGGCAAATTTGTCAAAGTCCCAGACCAAAGAACGTCCTAGACCAATGTCAGCCTAATCAAAATACACTGGTAAACATACACAAAAGAGATAAAACAATCAACATGAGGATATGAGGTCAGACGGTGTACTTGACGAGACAAAGTTCAGAAGGTCTCTCGTAACGAGAGCTTTTCAGGCCCTAGTTTGAATTATGGAAATCCAGGTGCACGTTTTCGGGTACAAAGTAAAAGAAAAGACTGTAGGAAGTGCAGCGTAAAATGTGAAATGTTAATTTAAGAGAGGATTTAAGGTCGTTTTCCACCACATAATTATGGGTGATTTCAAAGTCGGGGCACTGATGTTTCCGGACATTTGTAAAACATGTAAGGCATGCATAGATCTACAATATATATATATGGCCTGAAGAGGAGGAAATGATCGTTCGCATATATTTTAATGATTATTTAAATTACATTTGACGAGACAAAGTTCAGAAGGTCTCTCTTAATGATAGAATGATAATTCAAATTACATTTGGAAGCGCGGTGACAAATTTGTCAGTAACGTGGCCCTAAAAGTCCTAGACCAATGTCAGGCTAATCAAAATACATTGTAAAACAGACACAAGAGAGAAAACAATCAACATGAGGATATGAGGTCAAACGGTGTACTTGACGAGACAAAGTTCAGAAGGTCTCTCGTAGTGAGAGCTTTTCAGGCCGTAGTTTGAATTATGGAAATCCCAGTGCACGTTTTCACGCACATGTACAGAGTAAAAAAAACAAACAAACAAACAAACAAAAAAGAAAGTGTACGAAGTGCAGCGTAAAATGTGAAATGTTAATTTGAGGGGGTGGGTGGGTGTTTGAGGGTTTAACGTCCTTTTCCACAACATAAGGGTGATATCAAAGACCGTGCACTGATGTTTCCGGACACTTGTAAAACAAGGCATGCGTAGATGTACAGTATGTATGGCCTGAAGAGGAGGAAATGATTCATGAATGAAAGTTAAGCCTGAACTCAATAACCAGGCAAGTTTAAAAAAATGCTGAGGGGAGGGGGGGATGTGTGCGCGCGCGCGCACGTGTGTGTGTGTGTGTGTGTGTGTGTGTGTGTGTGTGTGTGTGTGTGTGTGTGTGTGTGTGTGTGAGCATTATAGCAAAGGAAACGTTGACAATAGCATTCAGGTACAAAATCGCATGCAAAAACAGGCCAAATGCAAATGAGTAAAAAATGTGCATTCCGACAGAATGATACAATAACAGGGACATTTCACAAAGATCACGCTGTTCCTCTGCATGTATTCAAGGTGGTTTTTTTTTTTTAAAGACAAAATAAAAAGTCACCTGAACATTTGTTTAGCGCGTGGCGGCAATGTCAGCCTAACTTATTACGACACGGACTTTGGTGTGGGTCAGTCAGCTTGACGCTATAATGATTATTCATATTACATTTGGAAGCGTGACAAATTTGTCAGTAAAACGGCCTAGACCAAAGAACGTCCTAGACCAATGTCAGAATACAGCGCTAAAAGACACACAAAAGCCGGAGATAAAACAATCAACATGAGACTAGTGAGATTTAGTAGGATTTCGTACGGAGAACTTCGCTGAGCAGCGTAACCCATTTGCATGTAAATTAGGCACGTTACGGGTGCCATTAGCTAATCGCAGCGTGTTAGCAGCTCGCGGCCTCTGCCGTGTGAGCCTAATTTACATGTAAATGGGTTACGCTGCTCAGCGAAGTCCTCTTTACGAAGTCCTACTAAATCTGCCTAATATGAGGTCAGATGTTCGTTGACGAGACAAAGTTTAGAAGGTCTCTCGTAATGAGAGCTTTTCAGGCAGTAGTTTGAATTATGGAAATCCTGGTGCACGTTTTCAAGTGCAAAGTTAAAAAAACAACAAAAAAGTGTAACGCAAAACGTGAAATGTTAATTTAAGAGAGGGTGTGTGGGTATTAGAAGGTTTAACGTCCTTGTCCACCACATATGGGTGATATCAAAGACGGGGTAACCAGAAAAAAGCCATCACAACTAATTGCCCCCAGCCGGGATTCGAACTCACGACCCTAGTTAGCATTGAAAGTCCAACGCTCTACCAATCGGCTATCCCGGTTCTTCCAGCCAGAGAGAGAGAGAGAGAGAGAGAGAGAGAGAGAGATGGTTAGTTGCGGGTTGGGTGTTAACGTCCTTTTTCATCACATAAGTGTGATATCAATCAAGGATGGGGCAACGAGGAAAAAGCACAAACTGTTGGTGCCAGCCTGGCAAGAGAGAGAGAGAGAGAGAGAGAGAGAGAGAGAGAGAGAGAGAGACAGACAGACAGACAGAGACAGAGACAGAGAAACAGAGAGAGAGAGAGAGAGAGAGACAGACAGAGACAGATCGCTACTTTGTCATCTGTTCTTGCCTAGATGTTCTGTGTGTCGGGGTAAAACCATGAGCCAATGCTGGCTCTAGGTAAAACTCAAATTCAAGGCGTATATTTCAGAAAGGAATAATCAAATAAAGCTGAGGCGGGCGGGTTCGGTAAACGTGGCGTATCGACGGATATGGTTAAGGGGTCTTATGAGGAACAGAGTAAACTATACATTTGATGTTTGATGTTTATGTTTATCTCAAGCGTTAGCTGTGTGGAGCAGCACGCTTGTATATTGCACGCAACTGGAAGCAGGGGGAGAGAACTGTATCTTTCAACGCCCAACCTCCCCGGGCCGGCCCCGCTCCGCGCCCCCATGCCTACCCCCCCCCCCCAGCCCCCCTCCTCCCGCAACGACTCACCCCGCTACTTCATAACCCAATGCCACAACAATGACATCCGTTCAACAAGAGGACAGAACATCTGTTCGGCAGATTTCATCGGAGGACCGCAAAACCTTGTGTAAAACTGGCGTCAGTCAACGCACGATCGTCACAAGCAAAGATGACACCGGAAAACACCAGGCAAAACTGAACTGATTTTTACAGAGCTCTTCAGTGCACGTTACTTCGTCGGACAGCCCCCGTGCTTTTCCTATGGGAACGTTTTGGTTGTCTCCAGGGCCGCGTTTCTTAAGGCGAGCGCTTCGAAACGTTCCGGGGCGCTTTCCTATGAAACCGTCTATAGGCACCTTGCCCGCGGCGGGCGGAAAAAGCGCCCGCGCGCGAAGTCTGAAGCTAGTTTGCCGCGAGCAAAAGGTCACGTGGTCAGTTTCTATGTAAACAAAGATGGCGGCGCCCACCGAAGGCTTCGTTGAAGTGGAACTAAGAAATGGCTTAAAATGAATTTGCGGGTGGATGGAGACCTTCTGTCCCAACTTGTAATTGTGCAGAATAGTATACGAAAATAATTTGAGCTAATTGCACCGGGCCGTGGTCGCTAGTCATTCAGGGATATGTCGTGCGTGTTTGTGGGGAAGGAGTGGTCAAAGTGAGTACGTAATGGTGCCTTACGTCTCCGTTTTGCATCGAGCAGAACATGCATACTAGCGGTATATCATGCTCCAAGCCAGTAATTATTGCTCCTCCTCAAAAACGTCGTCTTCTGCGCTCAAAAGATGACTGATAGCTGCGAGCACTAGAGTTTTCTTCTTCCTTTTCAACCTTGCCAACAACAGTGTTCGTGATTCCGCCGCCATTTTGAAAGCGCCTTGGTTCTAATTGGCCGTTTCCCAACGAGGCAAAGCGACCTCGGCAAGCGCCCGCGAGCGCCTTTCCGTAAGAAACGCGGCCCAGCTGTCCGCCAGGTATCCAAACTATCTCTGTTGTCCCGGCCAGCACGTGTTCCATGTGATACGCAAAGTGAGAGAGCTCTACAGACTCAGAAAGCTAGAACACGTAGCGTACGCATTTAGTCTGAAGTCCTTTTGACCATGGAAATCTACCAAGCAAAACGAGTGTATTTATAGTGTAATGGCGATGGACACAAAAAAATCCCATGACGCACACCCGAATGCATTCGTCCTTTTCGTCCACATTAACAGACGATTCCAGTCGGTGAGCCCCGATGTGAAAGCCCCGCCCCTTTACGCTGCCGTGTAACACAGTACGCTCATGACGTCATTGTATGATTTCAAGATGAAAGAGATGGACGTGATGGTCTCAGTCTTTCCTCAAATGACGTCAGCGGACTTACTGCTTTCTTTCCATGTTTCAGTCATATCAAACTACATATATATGCTTCCCTCGTTGTAGTGTCTGGCGAGAAAGTTTGCCAAACCATGCCATGTGTTGTGCTCATTATGCCTGGACACGACTGGCTGAAGTCTGGGGGCCTTTTGATTGACAGGAGTGGAGGCGTCCATTGTAAAAGAAAAACACATCCACGAGTTCTTGTCTGGCTACAGGATAGTTATCGATGAGTGATCGGGGAAGTCACATCCTGGGTTAGGGATCCCAGCGAACAAACATTTTGGTGGCTACATCTTTTGCGTGGTGGATAAGCACAGGAAAACGTCAGGCTGATGTATAACAAAACTGGCAGCGCACCTAAGCTGTACGATGATGTTTACTGGCTAAGCTTGATTGAAGTTAGAATGGGATCCCCTATGGCGCAGCGCGACTGAACCTCACCTCGCAGTGTTAGCGTTGGACATTTTCCACTGAGACAAGCACGCACTGTAGCTTGTAGGGGTTAAGTGTATATTTTCATGGAGCGTTATTCAGCGTCAATTGTGTCCTATCATTAGATAAATATTGGTCCAGCCACCACAGAGATATTAATGTGTTGATTGTTTTCCTATAGTTGGATCCATGACCCTCGATTACAGGAGAGGGACATCATGACTAGCTACAGGACAACCCGAACTCAATGACGGTCCAACGCTCCATCAGCTACGTCATCCCCCACTTTGACATTCTGCCCACTCTCTCCCCCCCCCCTCCCTCCCGCAAAAATGTAGACAAAAAAAAGCAAGGCCTCGGTTGCATCACTTGATATATTCTTGCAACAGTAAAATATGTCTGGGTCGTAGGTTTTTTGAGTGATGGGTGGCATTAAAAAAATGACTGTGTTAGTTTAAAGGCGCCGTGTAAAGGGTTATAATTACGTTCTTACTTCTACTGACAAGGTCATCGTTGTATAACTTCGAAGCGCATTTCCTCTTAGAGGTATTTTATGTGCAAGTACACATAGCGAGGGTCACATACACACGCAAAGACGCGAACCTATTTGTCTCAGTTCCCGTTGAGAGTAGAGGGGATGAGAGGGTTGGGGAGGGGGGAGTGGCTTACTAGTACAAGAAAGATGGCATTACTGTGAGAGATCGGTTCACGGTGCTTAGAAGTTACATGATACCAGGCATGCGCTTAGCATACCGCCTCTTCGTATAGTCACAGAACAGTAGCACTTATAACACAATAGAAGTAATTACAATGCAGTTTGTAAGACTTGTGTCGTGCATTGGTTTAAACATTTTTTGTCGTGCATCAGCTGTGATGGGTTTGCTGTGATGGGTTACAGGTCATGTCAACTCAAAGATGGTCAGTCAAGATGATTCATATCATGGACTGAACTGACCATTTATTTCGTCGGTAAAACGACAAACCATCACGCCCAGCTGACCAGCTAAGACCAGATCAAATCTTAACAACTGGAGGACAAGTAAGAAAACGTCTTAAGCGCAATCTATTCACTTGCCTTAGTTCAGACAGAATCCCTTGCAGCATCGTTCAATGTCCAAGAATGGATAATCAGTGAATCACCTCTGTAGCAGACGATCGCTGGAGTGACCTAGATACTCGTGTCTCACTCCTCAGTTTCACCCACAAGGCACACGAAATTTTCGCTCCAGATAATACCACTGAAACAACATCAATACGGGGCCGGTGACTAAAAAACTAAAATGCACGGACCATCAAAAACTGCACGAAGGAGCGAGCAACCGCACCCAGGAACGCTAGCAGTGCACGATGTTTTTCCTTCTGGAGCTTCTTGAAATTACGAGCGCAGATTTCGAAGAACATGGCGCGAAACTGTACTGGCTGTATGGATACACAGGTGTATGGACATTGAGACTGAATTGGTGTCGAAGTGTTGCAGTAACATTTATTGCCACTATAAAAATCATGGATGCTTAAAATATGATAGTTTCGCTCTTTTCGTGGATTGTGATAGTATTGGAATGTCGTTGCTACGGAAACTTTATTCTCGCGCGAACGCTGAACAGGTGCAAACAGTCCCTTTGACCTTTCAACCACACTGAGAGCGACTGCTCCGCCCCACTCTAGCGGTCATTTCAGATACTCTAAAGCAAAATTAGACTTCATCGCTCATCAATCAAGCTCGCCCAAACAAAACGACTGACAAAGTGATTATAACATCATTATACTAGGCATGGAATATGAAATCTTTCTTGACCCCAATTGGTTTAAACATTTTTTAAATTTATTTATTTATGCAAAGATCGCCATCAAACAGTAAGCAGCATTGTTACGGAGCACAAGTAAAAACTTATAATTATGCGTGCTCATCTGAGCCAGTTAACATAAATACATGACGGTGGAGTTGGCGTGAAAAACTTGATTAAATGAGACGAAAAGGCGGAAGAAAAAAGTGGACAGGTAGAAGAGAAGAAAGGAGAAGAGAACACGTCAGACTGTATTGTAGTAAAAATGCAGTAGGGAGCGTGAGCTGGTGGTGGAAACGGCCTGGCTGTGTTGACACGTATGTGTAGAAATTGAAATGACCCCAGTTGCGGAAATAAGCCAAGGCGGTGTAATTTTTGTAAAGCATGAACCTGTAAACCATATCATGGGTCAGGTGCGAGGAGGAGGAGGAGGAGAGAGAGAGAGAGTGAGAGAGAGAGAGAGAAAACAATTTCTTAGTTGCATGAAGTGCCTTTTGCTGTGCATCCTGTAGTTCTATGAGGTCTGCTCTGTCCGGGCCATTTATCTGCTCCCTCCTGTCAGTAAGAAAGAACGAAAATTGAACAACAGATTTTTAAAAAATATATTATTTATGTTAAAGGGCCTCTTTCTAGTTTGAACAGTGCATACATTGTCAAACATGTTTGAAACAGTTACAGCTAGAATTCCATGTGTGAGTTCCTTAAAAGGGTCACTAAGACACAAGAGTAAATTTCAAACTCTCCCTTAGAGCCGTGGGCTCTTAGGATGGAGGTGTGCGCTATCTAACGTCTCCACCATGATCATCATGATCGAATTTCACTTTTTTCTCCGTCACCGCGCACGGAGGCTCTTGTCATTGCTGACTTCTTTTCAAGTGCTGTGAGGCGACAGTAACAAACAAACAAACAAACAAACAAACAAACAAACAAACAAACAAACAACAACAACAAAACAACAACAACAACAACAACATCTTTTAGTTATTTTGTGAAGATTTCTTCCAGGAGCCTTTGGTGCGTTGAGTGAGAGAGGTGAGACACGTGACTGTTCCGGCTGACCGAACCAGTACATATGTGTAAAAGAATCTTCACCTGCAAGGGGCTTTTGGTATGTCACAAATGATCAATCGCTCCCCTCAATTGTTCACCTCGCTGGCGCGGTTCCAAATTTCGGCCAAAGACAAAAGACGTGTCGTGACATGGTCCTTTCGTTTACATTGTCGTAAAGTTTTCAGCCATAAGTGCGCCTGCACGCTCTAAATACACCATTTTGATGATTAGTACAGCTCTTGATGCGATACAGTGTTGTTTACACTTTGCGCAAGCGATCAAACATTCAAAGTCTACGATCGTTGTTACACTACTGGAGCGCTCAGTGTGGTCACGCGTCATCGAGTACGCTTCTGCTGGCTCAGTGACAGCATTACAGACGCCGTCACTGTCCAGATGTCTAAGTGGTGTGATGGTAGATACCACGAAAGCAGCTCAGAAAGACCTGTGAGGAAAAAAAAAAAAGAAGAAGAAGAAAGAAAGAAAAAAAAAAAGGTAGCATTAGCCCCAGTTGGCGCAGTCGTTGTCAAAACTTTTTTTTAATGGAAGGAACTCCCCGCCGTCTTGACGTATTCACGTTTTCTTACGAAAGAAATGACAAGCTTGAGTCAGGGAAGAGCTGCGTACGACTGTAGCTCTTCGTCCAAACGCGCCAGACGGATCCAAATGCGTACACCGGTAAACCGGCGAGAAAGAAAAAGATGTCCCATTTATCACGGGACCGTCTCGCACGACACGTACGAACAACGGAACTCATCCTGACTTAAGCAGCCCAGGGAACAGGGGGAGGGGGTGAGGGGGAAGGGATTCGTCACACAGATAATGACAGTGACGAACCGGCCCGTCTTCCTCGTAACTAAATCTGCGCTGACAGGTTCTAGAGCGTTCTTTCCTGCTGCACCATCCCCCCTCCCCCCTCCACCCGCCAATGCTCTCGTCCCTGTAAAAACAGATCGGAGTTAGCCAGTATATGAGTGTGCAGGTCACTGTGTGTAGTGTACGAAGGTTCCAACCAAACCCCCACCCTTAGTCACTTAGAAGGGCGTTCGATGTGACCTTGTCTAGGGTCCATTAAAACTGTGTCTCGTTGGCCGTGGGTGATTCTGCCGTGCAGTTTCTGTTCCGGTCTTTCGGGAGCTGGTCGTGAACTGCCTTCCCTGTGAGCTCAAAGGTAAGATTTTCAGGACTTTTTCAAACAGTATGTTCGAGACTGCTAAATGCAGTATGGGGACTAAACCGAAAAATCCACCTCAGCCGTGAGTGGGCCGCGCGCTCTGCTGTACACCAAAAAGCACGTGCTTGCTCGGTTTAGTCCCAATACTGAAATCATTCCATTTGTGCCCCCAGTTTGTTATTTTTTTGACGCCTTACAACAGAGCATGTGCAGTAATATGCATGTGGTGGGCTCCCCCAAAGTGGGAGAAAGGGTGATTTTGGGCATGTAGAGTCAATTATTGATGTAACGTACTGAAATGTGCAGAAAATCAGCTTTCTTCTGGTACAAAGATTATTTCTGTAGATTGGCGTAGGCCTGAGATAATTATGTTTGTTGAAAACTTGCCCTTGAAAAGCGGCAATGTTGAGAAAATGGCTGGTAAACTATAGCGTGACGTGGGAATCATGCCAACATGGCGTGGATGTCTTATGTGCACGTTTTTGTTGTTGTTGTTGTTGTTGTTGTTTTTTATGTTTTTTTTAATGTTTATAGGTTACATTCAGCCTTGAAACGTCCACATACGTTGTTTTCGTTGTTTACGGGCCCGAAAATGACCCCCCCCCCCAAAAAAAAAAAAAAAAAAAATTTTCAAATTCGCTGAATTTGACCCACCACCATTTAAAAAAAAATTCTCAAAAGTTGCTGTTGTCCCCCTTTTGTGGGAGCTTTATCACACACACCCTACATGGTCCACCCCTTGTCGTGGGGTAGTGGCTTGTGTACCTCAATGACCCAGAGAACTATGCCAGCAGGAGCACATGCTCCTGGCAGGGTCACCCAAGCTGGACAGGTCGAAGGGTAGAGGTCAGACGAATGTGGACCACCTCTCCAAGAGGCTAAACGGGTTTGCGTAGGGTTAACAGCCCTACCTGTAAAAAACACTAAGTTACAAAAGCATCGACAGTGGACAGGGAGGCACAGACCGAGACGTCACAGCCAGAATCGGCAAGGCAAGGGCAGCAATGGTCATGCTGAAGAACGTCTGGGCATCCAAAGTTGTCAGCATAAAAACCAAACTTCGCATCTTCAACTCCAACGTGAAGTCAGTTCTGCTCTACGGATGCGAAACATGGAGGACAACGAAGACGATGCAGCAGAAGATCCAGACATTTCTCAACACCTGTCTGAGGCGCATCTTCAACATCCGATGGCCAGAGAAGATCCGGAATGAAGAGCTGTGGGAGCGAGCGGGGCAGGAACCAGTGGCCAAGCAGATCCTGCGGAGGAAGTGGGGCTGGATTGGACACACCCTCAGGAAGCCAGCATCCAGCACCACACGCCAAGCCCTGACATGGAACCCGCAGGGGAAAAGGAAGAGAGGCCGGCCTCGCAACAGCTGGAGGCGGGACACTGAGGCAGAGCTATGTAAGCAGGGTACCAACTGGACTGGAGTGGCAAGACTAGCCCAGAACAGAGTGCGATGGCGAAGGGTTGTCGATGGCCTATGCTCCACGTGGAGCCAAGGGCCTAAGTAAGTAGTAGTAAGTAGTTATCACACACACATATATATATATATATATATATATATATATATATATATATATATATATATATATATTTTTTTTTTTTTTTTTTTTTTTTTGAGGGGGAGAACTATTCATTTTGCTTCGATGTCATAAAGTGGTGAAGTTCAAGGAAAGAAAGATGTTTTTTCGGCATACCTTTTATCATGCTTGGTAGACCCACAGTGCCAGTTAGCACATCACACCCTCATTTTGGGCATGAATGGGTACAGGCTATTTCCATGTTTGCTAAGCCAATTTATGTTGTAGAACAGTGTCGCTTGTGAGGGCGCTTGTACGCTCGAAAGACTCAATCTTGATGATTAGTAGAGCTCTGAAAGCGATACAGTGTTTGCACGAGAGGGCAAACGTTCGAAATTCTGCGACTGTTGGTACCACACTCTCCGCTCAGTGTGTTCACCGAGTCGCTGATTACGCTCCTGTTGACACGGTGCCAGTATTTGAGATGCTGTCACTATGCAGGTGTCTAAGTGGTGTGATGCTAGAGACCACGAAAACAGCTCAGAACGATCTGTGAGCATAAGTTTTTCCCCTCTGCATACATGATTTGTGACTGTTTTCCATCCTATGGCCCCTCCCGCGTAGAATAGGATTTCTTAAATTTCACTAATTTTCGGCTGAGAAATTATTTATTTGTGGTCTGCTGTCCTAAAAGTCTTAGCGTGCTGTGTGTGTGTGTGTGTGTGTGTGTGTGTGTGTGTGTGTGTGTGTGTGTGTGTGTGTGTGTGTGTGTGTATACGAGGGCCACACAGGCCCCTTGAACGAGTCTGCACGCTATTTGGAAAGGAAAAGTCCAACCAAATTCCTGCCCACCAGGGATTCGAATCATGCAGCTCAAGATCTGAAGTCGGACACCTTAACCCCCAGACCAAATCCCGCCCTGTGAAGGCAGACACGTGACCTCTTAGTCACGTGACCGGTCAGCTGAAATTTAGAAATCCGCGCCTACCACATCGCCAATACTATGTCTGTGCCGTGGTCAAACAGATTTTTAAAAAAAAATTCACCTTATTTAATTTAATTTAATTTAATTCTGTTGTATTATATCGTTTTTGTATTCTTGCGTCATATTGCCCACGCATAAAAAGGAAAAAAAGCCATTTAAAACGTAACTTGATAAAGTTTATTTGACTTAATTTGATTTATGCGAAATGGACCGTTTCAGCGCCAGTATTCTGTCTGTTATTTGCTGTTTTTCGGAGGCCGGACGTTTCAAAAAGATCCTCTTGCCTCGCAGAATAGTTTCCTGGTACTTCCCCTTCTTTGATGCGATCTGCCTTGCCTTGTGGACGCATTTTTGTTTGTTTGTTTGTTATGATACGTCATGGTGGTTGGCGCATTTGGATTGCAATGTTATTGTTGGATCCCATTTTGCCTCCCTGATCGTTGAATCGAACCGCCTACGCCAAGCAATACGAGACATTAAGATTACATGAGATCACCAATCTCGTACTCATCACCACCACCATCATGCGTGAGGAAAAAATGCTCCAGCGTACGAACCCTTCGTCACTTGAATTTCGCGTATGAATTAAGAAGAATATCACTGGGGCTAGCAAAGAGTTGTGCTGGTGAAAAGAAACTTCCAAAGGGAAAAGGATAGGTTTGTGATCAATAAGACGAGGTGGAAAACAACAACAGCAACAGTAATCCCCCCCCCCACCCCCACCCCACCCCCCAAAAAACCCACAACAAAACAAACAAACAAACAAACAAACAAAAATCAACAAAAACAAAACAAAGAAAAACACAGAAAACACCGAAAAACACAAAAACCACAACAAACAAACATTCAAACTAACAAAACTCCGAAAAACATTTTATTTTTTTTTTAAATCCAATACGAAAGTTTCGGACCATGGACACGGTCTGATACAGCTCGACAATCACCCCCAACCCCTTTCCCCCTTCGCCCCATCGATGAGTGCATCCTTGCCGTTGGAGATGGGGCTTGCGTGTCTCCATGACCCCGAGAGCTATGCCGGCAGGAGATTCGTCTCCTGGTAGGGCCACCCATGCTGGACAGGTCGAAGGGTAGAGGCCAGACGAAGCGCACTCACTGGTCCTCCAGGTTGGGGGTTTGAGTAGGGCTAACAACCCAACTCTTTAAAAACAAAACCTGTTACAGAAACCACAACCACAGATCTACAACGCAACTTGGTCCAGGAAGAGTCCTCTCTGGTAGAGCTCATGACGCGAGCTGGTGAAAGCCCTCGGGAAGCCAGTGCGCCGACTACTCTTCTGACGGCCAAGACCAAAGCCAGGATAGGGACCTGGAACATCCGAACCCTATACGAAACAGGAAAGACAGCACAAGTGAGTCAAGAAATGCATAGATACAATCTGAAGCTGCTCGGCCTGTGTGAGACAAGATGGACAGGAACAGGACGCACTCGACTCACCTCCGGAGACACCATCCTCTACTCCGGACACGAAGACGGCCAACCACACATGCACGGAGTAGCGTTGCTGATGACACCTGAAGCAACACAAGCACTATTGTCCTGGGAACCAGTGTCACCAAGGATCCTGAGCGCCAGATTCAACTCGAAGGGCAGGAAAGTCACCATCCTCCAGTGCTACGCTCCCACCAACATGGCGGATGAGGAAGAAAAGGAGAACTTCTACGAGCAGCTCCAAGCCGTCCTCGACAAAGCACCGAGAAGAGACCTGAAGATCCTCATGGGAGACCTCAACGCCAAAGTGGGCACCGACAACACAGACAGAGAACTCATCATGGGCAAACACGGAACAGGGACACAGAACGAGAACGGAGAGCTCTTCACAGAATTCTGCACCACCAACGACCTGGTCATCGGAGGCACCATATTCCCCCACAAGACCATCCACAAAACCACCTGGACATCACCGGACGGAAGAACTGTAAACCAGATCGACCACATCACCATCGGCAGGAAGTGGCGAAGAAGCTTGCTGGACGTCCGAGCAAAGCGGGGAGCTGATGCAGCCTCAGACCATCACCTCGTCATTGCAGCGATCAAGATCAAGCTGAAGGCCTACAGAGACCAGGCGGACAGACCATCCCACAAGTACAACGTGCACAGTCTGAAGGAGAGCATCAAGACCAATGCCTTCAGATGTGAGCTGAGGAACAGATTCAGCGCTCTCGACACACTACCTGAAGAGACAATCGAGGAGCACTGGCACGACCTGCGAGAAACCTGGACAGCAACATGCAGGGAAGTGCTGGGAAAGAAGACAAGACAACACAAAGAGTGGCTTACATCTGACACCTGGGACCTCATCACAGAGAGGAAACGCCTGAAAGACCTGATCAACCACACTGACGACCAAGACGACAAGCGCGACCTGCAGGCTCAATACTGGGACGTCAACCGGCAGGTCAAGAGGAGCGCAAGGAACGACAAGAGGAACTTCATCAACGACCTCACAGAAGAAGCAGAAACAGCAGCAGGACAACGGAACATGAAACGGCTCTACGAAATAACAAGGACACTCTCTGGGAAAAATAACAACCCCACCAGACCAGTCAAAGACAAGAACGGACAAATCATCACCAAAGAGGAAGACCAAAGGACAAGGTGGGCTGAACACTTTAAGGAAACGCTCAACAGGCCTCCACCACCAGTCCCACCAGACATACCACCGGCAGCCCAGCTACTCGACATCAGCACCAACCCCCCTACCAAGACCGAGATCATCAAAGCCATCAAGTCCCTCAAGTCTGACAAAGCAGCAGGCCCCGACGGCATACCACCAGAAGCCCTCAAGGCCGACATCCAGACCTCCACCGACATGCTGCACCCGCTCCTGAGGAAGATCTGGGAGAGCGAGAGCGTGCCACAAGACTGGAAGAAGGGACACCTGGTAAAGCTGCCAAAGAAAAGGGACCTCTCATCCTGTAGCAACTGGCGAGGCATCATGCTCCTGTCCATACCAGGGAAGGTTCTCACCAGGATCATCCTGGAGAGGCTGAAGACCGCGCTGGACAAGACACTCCGGGAGGAACAGGCAGGATTCCGCAACGACCGATCCTGCACTGATCACATAGCCACGATGAGGATCATCATCGAGCAGTCCCTGGAGTGGCAGACCCCCCTGTACAGCACTTTCGTTGACTTCCAGAAGGCGTTCGACAGTGTTGACAGGGAGGTCATCTGGAAGCTGATGTCTCACTACGGTTTTCCACCAAAGTTTGTCAACATCATCCGACAGCTGTACGAAGATGCCACCTGCCAGGTAATCCACGACGGGAAACTGACAGAACCATTCACAGTACAGACCGGCGTTCGTCAAGGCTGCATCCTCTCACCCACAATCTTCCTGATGGTGGTCGACTGGGTCATGAGGCAAGCCACCGACGGTAAGAGGACAGGGATCCAGTGGACCTTCAGCAAACAGCTCGAGGACCTGGATTTCGCGGACGACATCGCCCTCCTCTCCCACAAGCAACAAGATGCGCAGGAGAAGCTGAACAGAGTCGCCGAAGAAGCTGAGAAGACCGGCCTCAAGATCAACATCAGCAAGACCGAAGTCATGAGAGTCAACCACAAACAGCACGACCCCATCCAGCTGCACCAGGAAGACATCAAAGAGGTGGACAAGTTCATCTACCTCGGCAGCGTTGTCAGCAAGGATGGAGGAACGGACGAAGACATCAAGAGCCGCACCAACAAAGCCAGACATGCCTTTCGCACTCTGCGCCCCATCTGGAGATCCACAGCCCTATCCCTGCGAAACAAGATCCGGATCTTCAACTCAAATGTGAAGTCGGTCCTACTCTATGGCTCGGAGACATGGCGCACCACCAAGACAGGCTCCCACAGGCTGCAAACCTTCATCAACAGATGCCTCCGCAACATTCTCAACATCAGATACCCACTGGTGATCACCAACCAAGACCTCTGGGAGCGAACAAGACAGGTCCCCATCGAGCAGGAGATCAAGAAAAGGAAATGGGGATGGATCGGACACACTTTGCGAAAGCCAACATCAAATGTCACCAGGCAGTCCCTTGATTGGAACCCCCAGGGAAAGCGCAAAGTGGGCCGACCGAAGCAGACCTGGCGGAGGAGTACGGACGCTGAAGCCAAGGCCGCCGGAACGACGTGGGCCGAACTAAAGAGGGCGTCCCAGAACCGAGTGCGCTGGCGGAGTGTGGTTGCAGCCCTATGTTCCCCAGGGAATAAAGAGGACTAAACTAAAACTAAAACCTTTCCCCCTTCTCCCATCCCCCCCCCCTCAACATCCCTCCTCAGGCCACCCCCGGCCCCTTCTCCAATTCCCCCCCCACCCCCCTCGTCAAGCCAACTCCCCCTCCCCCCCCCCACAACATTCCCTTTTCCCCATCCTCAGCTCCACCTCATGAAAGGGGAACTACATGGGTCAAGATATATGTGTCTTTGAGTGGTGGTGGTGGTGGTGGTGGTATTTTTTTGGGGGGGGAGGGGGGTGGGGGGGGTTAAGTCAGACAGGGATATATTTTTCATACATGTTTGCCAGACCTTTCCAGAAACTTGACATCGCCTCTGAAAATAATGGCGACCATTGTCTGAATACATGCATGCCGACATTTAACAGGCGCAGATAGTGACTTGGGCGGTTGTGCGGCTGCCGTGCATCATTCACACCTGCCATTAACGTCTGCATGTTCAAGATTTGCATCTCTGACAACCTGCTCACTAGAATAGCTTACGCCGTCTTTCGCCTTTCGGCCAAGCCAGCAGCTTCGGTTGATCAAAGTCAGGAAAGAGAACGTGATCTTCGTAAAGATACATTACTGTCGACCATGCTCCCCCTGTGAATATTTGTGCCCCCCCCCCCAACACACACACACACACACACACACACACACACACACACACACACACACACACACACACACACAAACATTCTAGTGAGCAGGTTGTTACAGATGCAAATCTTGGACATGCAGACGTTCATGGCAGGTGTGAATGATGCACGGCAGCCGCACAACCGCCCAAGTCACTGTCAGTGCCTGTTAAATGTCGGTGGCATGCATCATTCACACCTGCCATAAAGGTCTGCATGTCCAAGATTTGCATCTCTAACAACACTAGAGTAGCTTACGTTGTCTTTCGCCTCTCTGCCAAGCCAGCAGCTTCGGCTGATCAAAGTCAGGAAAGAAAACGTGATCTTTGTAAAGGTACATTACTCTCGACCATGTTTCCCCTGTGAATATTTGTGCCCCTCCCCTCCGCCCCCCCCCCCAAAAAAAAAAAACAAAAAAAAAACAAACAAACAAACAAACAAAAAACCCAGAAGAAGAAGGAAGAGTACAGTGTAGGCAGTAAAATCAAAATCTTAAAACGTAAAATGTTTCAGCTTTGCTAGCGGTCACCTTGCATCGCACACGTACCAAACCCAGACCCTTTGCTAAGGTTGCAAAAAAAAAAAAAAAAAAAAAATGGCGAAGAAATTGTAGCTTGCGTCGGAAGGACATTGGTCACTTGTATTAAATAGTTACCTCCCCTAGCCCCTGTTTCTCTTGTTTGGGCAGCTAGTGTAGCATTTGATTTCAAGAGCAAGAGACCCGTCGGACGAATACTTCTACCTTTTAAATACGATTATGCCGACCTAAAAACCTTAACGCTCTTTGGCCGAGTTACGTACTCGAGAATGGATATTACTTTTTACTCAGTTTGTGTGATACACCACTCACAATATTGCCTCGGTTGCTCAGGAACTGGGCAGTGACATCTGGATTGCCCACTTACATTATTGTCCCTCTCGGACAAGGTCAGTTTAGGGACATCTGATTTATCTCCAACCTACCGCCCGGGTATCTCCTATCTCGGGCAAGGTCACCGGACCTGCCAGAGCATAGTGCGTAGTGTTCTGTGACAGTACGTGAAAAGGCAAACACTGTATGTTTATTTAAAAAAATAGAATTATTTTATCTTTTTCAGATGGGGTGCTCGGATCTTTTTCATTGTGTATCCCGCCGGATCTCGGAGGCCTTCGGTCGCTATGGCAACGTGGTGGCTCGTTACCCAGCCGCCTTCATCATCGTTCCGGTCCTGGTTTGCGCGGCCTTGACCTCTGGGTTCTTCCTCTTTCGGGACTCGGAGAACAACATCGAGGCGCTTTACAGTCCCATGAACAGCAGGTCAAGGTCGGATCGGGAGAAGGTCAAAGCTCTTTTTCCTGACGGGAGTGGAGACTTCTACAACCCATTAAACCTGAATGATCACCCTCTTGGTGGAATCGTAATATTCCGCTCTAAGAACGGCTCCAACATACTCAACAGTGAGTCGCTGCAAGAGATCAAGGATTTTGTGAAGGTAAGGCCCTTATTTAACGCACAGGATTTTGTAGAACAAAGGCACTGGGATGGACCAATCTGACGCTATGTGGGCGGGTTTGTTTCGTGGAACCGAAGGTGGAGAAGATTAAATGTGCTTATGTTGGAAATATTTGTAGTCAGCCCAGAGCGCTTGTTTCCTAACCGACTTGGTGTCTGGGTTACCTTTGGTTTAACGCCTCTGAACTCTGCGGTGAACTCTGCCTTGGGGCAGTCTGTGATTCTTTTGGTGTGCCACAGAGTCCATGTTTTGAGGTCATCGTAGGGTCGGTCCTGTCCAGAGTCTTTACACTCAACACTCTAGTATAGATAAAGCACATTGTTAATGACCCGTTCACTGGTTTTATCAGACTGATATAAATTATCCCGAACTTACATGGAGTTCTACCGCAGTGCAGGTCAAAGTTGCTACGGATAAGGTGATGCTTTGGAAAGTTTCAGCCCACATAATTTGTAGATAAATGCTATTCTAAATACCGAAACTTAAATAGCTGAGCTGACCGCACCACGTGAATGTAATGTGTTCGTGTCCAGTGTGTGAGAGAATGCGTGTGATTCACGTGAGCGTGCGTGCTGGATTCAGTTCACGGCGCTTTGAGCCAGTTCGAGAAATTGGGTAAAGCGCCTATACAATACACATTATTATTATTATTATGGGCAGCCACAGTCCATCTTTGGAGGACGTTTAATCTCTGTTTCCAGAGAGTGATGGTTGTTACGCTAGGAGCTTATCACGGCTGAAGATAATCCCCACATAACAATGATAGCAATAACAACATTTCGCTTTAGCCACACGTACTGTTCTGAGCAGAGTCAACAATGACAAACACCTTCGCGCGAGAAGCGTTACAGGCATTGAATTGCCAGGGGATCTATTAAAGCTAAATATTTTTTTTTTATATATATAAAAAGGAACAGTCTGTGATTGTGCGGAAAATACTGCAAAGACAACGACAGAGACAAAATGGCATTTCTAAAGCCTCCAATACTTGTCCTCAATCTGTCACAAGAGATTGTGGAACCACAAGCTTTTACTTGCAACACCAGCGACATAAGGCGAGAGTTGAGCATTTCCCATTTCTTTTAACTCATGTGCACAACACGTTGGGCAGCCTAAAAGATGTTACGTGACAACTCTGGGACATAAAACCAGTTGTCTTTCTCACCGCCGTTCGGCGCGTGTTCCTCGGCGAGGTCTTCTAAGATTGATGGCAACTAGGATGCCGCGTGTGACAAGGACACCCCTCCTGTTCCTGTCACAAGCCCGCAATGACAATTACGCTTGTTTGCCAAGTTCGCCTTGATTTCACAATTTAGCCGCCGGGACGGCACACATTAACTGTTATATTTAATGAGGTCAGGGCGGAAGACAAAGCGAACCGGAACAGCCACCTCAACGAGTCATGACAGGACGTTTCCATCTGTGTTACAGCCACCGAAGAGAGAGAGAGAGAGAGAGAGAGAGAGATGTACGTACGAAATTATATAGAATGATTATAAACAAATTTGGATCCCAAGGAACATTAAAATAGCCCTCCATCCACGTTTTTTTTTTTTTTTTTTTTTTTTTTTAAACTCGAAAGCAAATAATAGTATCGTACTGGCTTCCACGGGATGTGGTAGGGGAGGGAGGGGGATAATCGAATGGTAGATCGTGGGACTTTCAATGCTCGGGTCGTGAGTTCGAATCCCGTCCACGGCCAAATATTTCTTCCTGATTTTTCTTCCCCCTCGTTGCTCCGTCTTTAATCTCACCCATACGTTTTGGAAGAGGACGTTCACCTCCAAAACAACCCGTACTGCCTTCCAACAAAAGCACGTTTCATAGAAAAACAGCACGATTATTCCTGCCGTTCTGCATTTATGGCTGCGCGGTACGCAAATGAGTCTGCTGGGCATTTTATGCCCCTAGCTGTTGACAAGACTTGAAGTTTTTCCACACTTTCATACCTCACGATCTGCGCGTTGCTTTGACCCTTCATACATTACCAGTCAGACAGTCGTCATGAACACCAGGCACAGTTTGTCCTTGTCACGTCCTGGTGCCACCAAGCAAAAAAGCACTAAGGGCCGATTTATTAAAGCTACGACAGAATGACTGCTAGCACTGGACGGATAGTGGCTCACCAGGTAAGGCACCGAACGGCCGTCACTGTTGTTGCGGCGGCAGCCTGGCTTCCGGGCTGCTCATCAGGGGTTTCTCTGTGGACCCTCCGGCTTTCCTGTACCCTGGCAGTGGCAAGCCGAATTTCCTGAAAGGAATAATACAGAGTTACAGACCCCCCCGACCCCCTCCAAAACAACAACAAACAAACAAATCCAAAACCAACACCAAATCACCAAAAAGCAACAAAACACAAAACAAACAAAAACCCACAAAAAACACACGCACACGCGCACGCACACACACACACACACACACACACACACACACACACACACACACACACACACACACACACACACACACAAAACTAAACAACACAAAACCAACGAAACCACCACCAACAACAACAACAACGACGAAGAAGACGACGACAACACTGAAAGACAAAAACAGCCCACAAATATAAATAAATAAATAAATAAACAATGTAATCATAACCGAAACATTGATAATTGTATACGCTGTGCACGTACAGCTCGTCAGGACGTGGAAGACAGACGGATCCGTGGACGACGCCTTCGGCTATGAGGATGTGTGCGGGCGTCTGGACGGTGAATGTCAGGTGTGGGGAAGCCTCATGCTGTCTGACGAGTTCTGGGACGCTTACCAGGCTGGCAACGCACACTTCCCTTTTTGGGAATCCAGCTGGGGGCCAGCGGACCTGTCACTATGGCTTGGAGGCACAAACCTGTACGTACTCTCAGCTGTTCTTGATATGTGTGGTCTGGTCCTTTTTCTGTGTCGCCGAGTAAACCAGACATTTTCGTCATTTTTCACATTTTGTTGTTCATCTGATTTCTTGTACCCCCCCCCCCCCCCCACACACACACACACATCTCTTGGAACAATTGGAAGTATTCGACTGCAGTTTGTGTGCAGAGCTGTGTGTTTGTTTGTATGCTGTCTCTTCCTTCTCGTCGTTCGAGTTCGAATCCCGGCTTGGACTTGGGCCAGATATTTGTGCTGGCCTTTTCCTCGTTGCCCAGTCTTTGATATCACCCATAAGGGATGGAAAAGGACGTTAAACTCCCCCAAAACTCACCCACCCCTTTCATTCTTTGCGTTTCTAACAGGTCTGAAAACGAGACGGTACACAGCGCTACGTCTATGAAGATCACCTTCACCCTACGCCAGGACAGCGAGGACTACAAGAAGCGGGCCCTGGAGTGGGAGCACGTCTACATCGCCAACATGCAGGAGCTTGGTGACGACTACTTCACCACGCTCGACTATGCCTACTCCTCATCACAGTCTATGGGCGATGAGCTCGATCGAGGAACTAAAGGTAAAGAATCTGAGTGGTATGGTGTCACAGGGTAACAGAAGCATCAAGTCCACTCACGGACAAGCATGTCCTCATTCAGGCAGCAGCGTCTGACCTTCACCCAAGCAGCAGCACATACTCACATACTCAGCAGGTCCTCGCTTAGGCTGCAGGTCCTCGATGGAAACGACCCAATCTATCGGCTCAAATCCAACCAATCCAATCCACTCCTCTCCAGTTCAATCTAATCCAGTGCCCCTACTCTGACCTTTCAGGTGACATCATCTACTTTTCCTTGACCTTCACCCTGATGATCACGTACGCTAGTATCGTGAGTTCCGGCGGTGACTGTGTGTCCACTCGCGCGCTGCTGGCCAACGCCGGGGTCCTGGCTGCTGGGATGGGAATCATGGCGGCCTTCGGACTCCTTTCTTTCGTCGGGGTTCACTTCGTCAATATCTGCGGTGTGGTGCCGTTCCTTGTCCTCGGTAAGTGTTCCTGACATGGGTCTCGAACTAAAAAAAAAAAATGTTTCAGGAAAAAAAAGATATGTTTCAGCGCAGACAGACACCTCACACTCAAATACAGCCACTGAGCGCATGGCACTCAGTCGTCCGCGCGCATTAAAATGCACCATATGACGTACAGACTACAGTCAACTCACCATCCTCAAAAATGGGGTTTAAATGATTGAGTAAAATAGAGAACCTGAGACCACGACGACCCGTGTATAACCCCACAACACGCATGCGGTCAAAGTGTCTCATATCGGAACTCATGAACAATGAACCCAATGATTCCAGGGCAATATATATACCGAACGACTTCCACTAAGAGACCGAAGAGAATTATGACTGATGGTAGATTCCGAACCCGCACAGTTCCCACTCATAAATACTCCAACAATTCCAAGCCGCTAGATAAGAACGTCGTTTCCACCCACAAACTGCAACATTTTGCTATGAAATACGGTGCTTTTTCACCAGCGAAAAAAAAAGGAAGAAGAAAACGTTCATACTAAATTTTAAAGAAAAATCAGTAATGCGTACCAGAACAAATTTCGACAAGAGATGTCATGGCCGAATTGTTCTGTTTTCAGGTATTGGGGTAGACGACATGTTCCTCCTCATGTCCAGCTGGAGCAGCACGATGGGGACACGTGACCTGAGTGTACCCAGGCGTATCGGCGCCACGTTCCGCGCCGCTGGTATCGGCATCACAATCACGTCCATTACTGACTTCCTGGCTTTTGCCATCGGAGCTTCTTCTGTCTTCCTCAGCGTACGCAACTTCTGCCTCTATTCAGGTCAGCGCCTTGAAATTATTCCATTCCAATCCAGTTCATGTATAGCACAGCACTACTCCATGGAACAGTTCATGCTCGTTGCGCTCAGAGAAACAAATGCTGCTTGTGTCTGGCACTGCCAGTCAGTCTATGTTTCCCAACAAGTCAATCGTTGTTATTTTGGTTGTATTATCTCAACGTCTGCTCCCATCCAGGTGTGGCCGTGCTGTTCTGCTACCTGTGTAACGCCACCTTCTTCGGCGGCTGCCTGGCCGTGCACGGGCGGCGCGTGTACTCAGGGCGACACACCATCACCTGCCGCAAGATCCGCGCCCGCAAGGACATGAGCGAGGAGGGCGAGAAGTGCTGCAAGATCTGCATGTGTGGAGGAGCCACGCCAGACAGCGAGTTCGCTGACGAGAGTCCCTTCGAGAAAGGTCCGCGAATCCTGCTGCCTCGGCTGGTGCTATGGAATCCGGCAAAGGCAGTGATCGTGCTGCTCTTCTGTGGGTATCTGGCGGCGTCTATCTGGGGCGTGGTCTACAAGCTGGAGCAGGGGCTGAGGTTGAAGGACCTCGTGCTGCGCTCGTCCTATTACCACAAGTTTAACACGTGGGACGAGACCGACTTCGGGGTGGCTTTCCCTGTGGCTTTTGTCATCCCCGAGCCCAAGGTCTACACCAACGCGAGCACCATGATGAACATGATAGAGCTGATGACCGAGGCTCGCAAGGACCCCGACATCTCCATCACCGGCAGCTACTGCTGGTTCGATGACTACTTCTTCAGTCCGTATATCAACCTTACCGACGAGGCCGCTTTCGCACGCGCTCTGCGCGAAGACTTTCTCCCGCGAAACACGCGCTACGTGATGGACGTGGTGTTCGACGAGAACAACGAGACGATAGTCGCCTCGCGCTGTCACGTGTTCTCCAAAGTGGTCACCGAGTCCACGCGACAGGCCGAGCTGATGATACGGATGCGCGAGCTGGCCGACTCGGCCCCGTTCCACACGTTCGCCTACCAGCCGGCCTTCGTGTACTTCGAGCAGTACGTGATGATCATGAGCAGCACCCTGCAGACCGTCGGCATCACCCTGGCCGTCATGTTCGTCATCACGTTCATCTTCCTCGTCCACCCGATCATCGTCCTGCTGGTGTTCTTTAACATCGTCATGATCCTTGTCGGCATCTTCGGTTTCATGGGCATCTGGGGGCTGACGCTGAGCTCGGTGACCATGATCCACCTCATCATGAGCGTCGGCTTCTCCGTCGACTTCTCCGCCCACGTCTGCTCGGCCTACATGCTGTCCGAGGCCCGCACGCGCCGCGGGCGAACTGAGTACGCCCTCGTGCACGCCTCCGGGCCCATCCTGAACAGCGGCCTGTCGTCTCTGCTGGGTATCGTGGTGCTCATATTCTCCGACTCCTTCATCTTCCAGTCGTTCTTCAAGATCATGCTGCTTGTCATCTCGTTCGGGATCCTGCACGCCGTCTTCCTCATCCCGGTCCTCCTGTCCTGGCTTGGGCCCCTCCCTTCTGACGACGGCTCCCTCTCGGCACTTTCTGGCAAGAAGCATAGCAACGGTAACCTTGGAAACGGTAACGTCGCCGCCTTGGGGTACAAGAAGCGTCATTCGCGATCCTTCGTTGACGGTGAGGCGAACGGGCACTCAAACGGAAAAGCACACACAAATGGCAGCAGCTCTCCCATAAGCGACGCCCTGGGTTACATGTCTGCGTATGAGAATAAGGCGTTCACAGACTTGTAATAACAAAATATTATCAGCTCCACATCCGATTACTGGCCTGCCTCACTTTCCTGAGTCACCACAGTTAGGTTGA
>JACVVK020000033.1:1960000-1962500 GCA_018292915.2 Batillaria attramentaria
AGGAATATTTGGTTGGATTTTTCCTTTCCAAATCGAGTCTAAAATCACGCGCAGACGTGTTTACGGTGCCTGTCCAGCCCTCGTGTACACATGCACTCACAAATAGCAGGTGTGCACGTTAAAAATCCCACGTCCATCTTTCGAAGAAGAGTAGTCTGTAGCCGGTGGCGTGGAAAACAGAAATACTGCCGCACGCACCAGAGTGAATAGCAGGGTAAGGGTTTGCGCATTAAGTAGCGCATTAAGTAGCGCTTAGCGGCAGCAGGCTTTCACTGCTTCGTCCTTCAGCCCTGCGGCGCCATGAGCATCTCAGAAGAGATGGGTATGTGCGCCGAGGAGAAGTCTACCATACCATACCATACCATACACACACACACACACACACACACACACACACACTGGCACACACGCACGCACGCACACACACACACACACACACACACACACACACACGCTCATGCTGCACCACTCGCCTCAGTTCAGAAACTTCACGTGCTCCGTGTTGCACAGCTCGGGTTAGGGACAGCGCGCTCTTCGGTGACAGAACGCAAGCGCAGGTTACCTCAGGGCTAAGGTACAGAACTTTTTCGGGCTGGGCTCGCCGCTGACCTAAATGGGAAAAACATGTCACATACTAATGGATTAGTACCCCCCCCCCCCCCCCGAAAAAGAACCCCACTCGCTAGTAAGGTGAGAGCAGTATAATGTGTCACTCCAAAAATAAAACGGATGGGCGGTGTGGGTGGGGGGGGGGGTGGAGGGGGGGGGGTGGTGGACCTGAACCGTGGTAAGTATGAGTACAACCTAATTTGGTTTGTGGGCCGCGACATGATTCGGTTCTCATCGGTCTCTGTCTCTCTAGTGTCTAGAACGTTTAACTTCACTCAGTACGCCTGTACGAGCATTCACGTTGTTTCAAAGTACATACATAATTTACAATGACAAATTACGTACTAAACTCAGCGGTTAGTGAACGGGGACCTGAACTGTGGTAAGTATGAGTATGACCTAATTTGGTTTGTGTGCCGTGACCTAATTCGATTCTCATCAGTCTCTGTCTCTCTAGTAAAAGACAACAGTTGCTCAGCTGAGTTGATATATACTTTATTTTGCACTTTGGTTATTTCCTGTACAAGTATTGATGTGTATAAGAATGTCTGGATGTCACTCTCAACTTTGAATAGGCCTAAGGCCTATCAATAAACAATCCTGATTCTGATTCTAGTCTCTACAACTTTTAACTTCACTCCGTATGCCTGTACGAGCATTCACGTTGTTTCAAAGTACATATATAAGTTGAACTGACAAATTACGTATTAAACTCAGGGGACCTGAACTGTGGTAAGTATGAGTATGAACTATTATGGTTTGTGTGCTGCGACCTGATTCGGTTCCCACCAGTCTGTGTCTCTCTAGTCGCTAGAACTTTTAACTTTACTCTGTGCGCTTGTGGGAGCATTCACTTTGTTTCAAAGTACAAAGATAATTTGCAGTGACAAACTACGTACTAAACTCTAAATTGAGACCACGCGTCGCAAAACGACTAACTAATACATGAATCTCTACTAGTATTTCATGCAATTTTATTTAAATGGCGGTAGATTTGTAACGGTGATTTTGGAGGCTTCTATACAATGGTACTATGAGAGGTGTTTGCTCGTGTATCGCTGCCCAAAGATCTCTCGAGATTCCTGAGCCGGGGTAGTGGTCCGGGACAGATACACAACAACAACAACAACAGCAGCAACAACAACAACAGCAACAACAACAATAGCAACAGCAACAACAACAACAGCAACAGCAACAGCAACAACACCTTTTCCGCCTGCATAACATAGACTAATTTGACTGTTCCTCCATCACTCTCATCATCATAATGTTGTGTAAGGGTGAATGTGTGTATCTAATGTGTATGTAATGCTACACTGCTATTTTGAGGCGCCCAGAGCTCCAGCAGGAACTCCCCCCTCTACATCAACTTCATAGACTATGAGAAGGCCTTCGACAGTGTAGACAGAGAGGCGCTGTGGAAGCTGCTAAGGCACTATGGAGTTCCCGGGAAGATCATCTCCCTGATCCAGTGCACCTACCAAGACATGAGCTGCAGGATTGCCCATGCCGGCCAGTTGTCAGAAAGCTTCGAGGTGAAGACCGGAGTCCGCCAGGGATGCCTGTTGTCCCCGTTTCTCTTCCTCCTGGTCATCGACTGGATCATGAAGACCACTACAGCAGGCAGGAAAAACGGGATACAGTGGACACTCTGGACGCAGCTGGATGACCTCGACTTCGCGGACGACCTGGCGCTCCTGTCTCACAGCCACAGCCAGATGCAGGACAAGACTACGTGCCTGGAAGCCACATCAGCCGGAACAGGGCTCAAGATCAACAGGAAGAAAACCGAGCTGATGAAGATCAACACCACTGCCAACACACCAGTCACAGTCGGTGAAGAGCCCATCAGGGAGGTGGAGTCTTTTGTCTACCTGGGGAGTGTGGTTGA
>JACVVK020000033.1:1967500-2125000 GCA_018292915.2 Batillaria attramentaria
CCAGGGGGAAGATCACGGGAATGGTCTTCTTGCCCGTCAGTGCGTGAAGCAGCAGCTGGTAGCAAGTGGTGACGATGGTGAACAGGCAGATCCTGTGCTGCTGGATGAAGAATTTGAGCTTGTGTACCAGTGCAGGCCGAAGGTACAGACATACCATCCCGTTGCCTGGAGCGTCCCGTGACTTCACATCTTCCTGTCCAAGTGTGGTGACAGCGTACTCCCTGTGACCAAGCTGCTCCCAGAAGCGATAGAAATCATCTGCCTTCTCTTTGTACAGTTTCTCCAGCTCCTGATTCATCTTGTTGATTTCTTCATGCTTTTCTTCTACGATGGGCACGAGCTCTCCTGTAGATTCGGGCACGTGTGTCTTCTCAAGGTTGTCGATCAGGTCTTGTACGAGGACGGACATGGACTTGAGGTCAAAGCCAACCTTGTGAAGGACCAAACGCAGCATCGGGGTCGGTTTTGGAGTGAAGATGAACCTGATAGGTCCTGCCTTCTCTGTGTCGAATGTTTCTTCAGATATCTCTTGGAGCCTCTCGCTGATCCCGTTGGAGTCCTCTATCACCCTCAAGTCAAAGATTTCATCTGGGTTGAGGATAGCTCGCTTGAACTTCGCCTTGGGGTTGTTGTGACGCTCATTAAACACTGCACGCATCTGTGGGTGTTTGGCGAGGACCGTGAAGATGGCAGCACGGACTGAGGCCAGGTTGGCGTGAGCTGGAGGAATGGGGATGTCCACGGTTCCGTGCATACTCTGCTTTCTCTGTGTTCTCTTGTACCAGTTCAACTGGTGGGCTTCAATGGGGGAAACAGGCGTACTCTTGTCGTCTTCGTCCTCAATTTCCTCGATCTTCAGCGTCTGTTCTCCGTCTTCAGGGACATCCAGCTTCCCGTCAACGCCGTCACTGATGGCCTGCGCGATGGACTGAGGACTGGGCTCGCCACTGACGAAGAGAATGGCTGGGAGACGTACCTGCGTGTCTCTCGCGATCTGGCCTATCATGGTCATGGCGGAGATGGAGTCCATTCCCAAGTCGATGAGGTTGGCGTCTGGGGTCACCATGGACTGGTCAATGCTGAGCACCTGACAAGCAAGAGCTGTGATGTACATCTCGTAGATCTCAATTCTCTGCTCGGGGTCCAAGTTGCGTGCGTTCTGCACTCTCTGCAGGATCTGGTTGTCAATACGCATGCTGGACATGTTCTGAGGCATCAGAGTCGCCAGTCGTTTCTCCAGGTACACCAGCATGTCGCGCTGGATCCTAGCGGCCATCTTCTCCCTGTCGAATTTGGACGGCATGATCTGCGGCCAGTCAAGCATCAGGATGGGCGTGAGGATCTCTTTGATGTCTTTGGGTGTGAGAAGAACGAAGCCTTGAGCTTCCAACATCTGCTTCGCGCCAGTGTTTGTCTCCAAGATACCTATGTCAAGAGCTCCCCAGTTGATGCTCTGAGCTGCCAGGCCAAGGGACTGCCGATAGTGGGCTACCCCATCCATGAAGGCGTTCCCGGCACCGTAGTGAGTCTGACCTCCATTGCCCACAACTGAAGTGATGGAAGAGTGCATGACAAAGTAGTCAAGGTCCAGATTCTCTGTGGCGAGATGGAAGTTCCAGATGCCCTTTACCTTGGGAGATAAGACTTTCTTGAATTTTGTAGGGTCCATGTTGAGCAGGATGGAGTCCTCGATGATTGCTGCACCGTAGAAAATACCTTTTACCCTCGCTCCGGAGAATGCTAGATCCATATTCTTGAAAAGCGCCTGTACTGACTGCAGAGATGTGCTGTCAGCTTGGAAGCACTGGATCTGGCAGTTGGTGCTTTGGCAGACTTGCTCTATCTTGCCCTCTTGTTCCATGGTCGGTGAGCGTCGATTCACGATGGCCACGTAGCCCGCCCCCTGTTCAGCGAGGTACTTGACGCAAAGCCAGCCCAGTCCAGTCAGCCCTCCGACAACCACGTAGATGGAGTCAGCTCGGAACAATTCTTCCGCACCTGCGTGAACGCTGATGTCCTCCAGGGTCTTCTTCTCTGCTGAGAGAAGCTGGTTCAGGTCGGCAGCTTCTTTGGGCCTCTTCTTCATGCTTCTGGGGTCCAAAACTGCGACGGCTGACGCCCACTGTCTCCTTGTCATTACTTCGGGTAGAGCACCGCCTGGCATCCCCATCGGTGGCATTCCCCCAGGTGGACCCATTCCAGGTGGCATTCCTCCTGGTGGTCCCATTCCGGGTGGCATTCCTCCAGGAGGTCCCATTCCGGGTGGCATCATTCCGGGTGGCATTCCCTCAGGTGGTCCCATTCCAGGTGGCATCATTCCAGGAGGTCCCATTCCGGGTGGCATCATTCCAGGTGGCATCATTCCAGGTGGTCCCATTCCAGGTGGTCCCATTCCGGGTGGCCCCATTCCGGGTGGTCCCATTCCAGGTGGCATCATACCTGGTGGTCCCATTCCAGGTGGCATCATTCCAGGTGGTCCCATTTCAGGTGGTCCCATTCCGGGCGGTCCCATTCCAGGTGGCATCATTCCAGGTGGTCCCATCCCGGGTGGTCCCATACCCGGTGGCATACCGGGTGGCATCATTCCAGGAGGCATTCCCGCTGGCGGGCCGTCGGGGAATCCAGGAGGCATCATCATTCCAGGGGGCAGCATTTCTGGTGGAATCATGTCCAGTGTGATTCCGGGTGGAAGTCCACCACTCATGGCTCCTGGTCCTCCACTCATCATACCGGGAGGGATCATGATGCCAGGCGGGATGTTGGCTGGGAAGCCACTGTGAAGTGCGTCAGCGATTTTGGAAATGACGCCATTCAGTCGCTTCATCCATTTGCGAAGTGAAGGAACGATGACGTTCAGGTTGCGGGGGTGGAAAATGTGAGTGGTGTTGATGACCTGGACCTCAACCTTCGGCAAGAAGAAGGAAAGCGCCGACTGTCCCTCAGAGCTGAGAAGTCCGCTGACAGTCACGAGGGACTTGCCACCCTCCCATCTCTTTGCCAGACTTGACACCACTTTTCCGTCCAGAAAGACGAGGGAGACGACAGTGTCCAGGAACGTGCTGTCAGTGTCGACATCCTCCACGTTGACTGTGCTGACGATGGGCTTCTTTTTGTCTATCTTGCGGTTGGTGAGCAGACCTTCCAGCAGACCGGACAGATGTTTCGTGCGGTTTGAGGTCAGGATGGTGATCCTGTGTGACTGTACCTGTTGGTGCAGCAGCCACATGACAATCAGCCTTGTCAGGTCGCCCACTTGATAATCTGGAATGGTGTTTGCCTTGATTGTTGCGTACTTGGGTACTGTGATCTGTGTGCAGACGGCTACAGGATAGAAGCAGACGGTTTTGCCATCAGGGTCCTGAGGGCAGTCTCCAACCACCTCCATGGCAAAGACGGGACAACCACGTTCCTTGCTTCCAGCATTTTCGGCCATTTGACTGTACTGGACAGACATGGAGAAAAGCTCCGGGTGAGACATGGCGAATGCTTCTGCCTTAATGGTGACGTACTCCATCTCTTTGCTACTGGTGGCCGGTTTGCTGTCGTGGTAGATGGCAAACGGCTTCGTTGAGTACGAAGAATCTTGGCAGAGGAGCAAAGCACTCTTGTCGGCGTCAGCATGAAGGTTCCTGTAGGAGGGGAGAAGCGCCTCTGACTCGACCTGTACCAGCTGATTGACGTAGATACCCGAAGGAGTGACCAAAAACTCGGGGTAGTCTTCCAGGGCCTTTTCGTCCGTGATGATGGACAGGGCACGCTGCAGGAAACCTATGGTGAGATGTCCCTCTGGTGCCTGCACTTCCACTGTGATCAGCTTGGGGTACACTTGTTCTCGTAAAGCACATCTTGTCATGCCCCAGATGGCCGTCATGAGTGGGTTGACCTTGTGAGCCGAGGTCTTGGACACTGGGGAAGGCCAGGCCTTGTTGGTGCAGATGAAGACAGGAGCTGTGTGGCCTTGCTCAGCAGCTCTCATCAAGACGCCTCGGATCAGGAAGCAGACGTTGGTGATCTGTTCTTGCATCGTGTCTGCTACATCAGTGTCGTCAAAAGGCGTCAGGCAGAGAACGGCAATGGCTTTGATCTCTTTGGAACGTTTTGTCTCCTCCTCGATTCCCTTTGGAAGGTTGTTGTACATGTTGTCGTTCACGCTGTACTGGATGATTATCTCTTTGGTTTCTGGGGCCGCTGGAAGCTCTTTCTCTGAGGCGTCGGCTTTTTCAGTTTCTTTCTCTGTAATGGCCGCTTTCTCTTTCTCTGATGACGAGTCGGATGAAGAGTCATTCTTCTGCCACTCCAACGCTAGCATCTTCGGTGTTGCAGGAACGACATCAGTGATGAAGACGATGTCCTCACCTTCGCTGGGATCAACAGAGTATACCGAAGGAATGTCCTTGATCTCTTTCCAGTCGCAGTTGTACATGTCGTCAAGGCCAACTCGACCCTCTGTGATGGATCTGATCACCAGTCCTTCCAGCTCGGCGATGACAATGCCATGCGTGTTGAGCAGCGTGATGTCGTAGATGGTCTGCTTGCGCCCAGCTTGCTTCAGTGTGGTGTGGATCAGCATCACGTCCTCCACCTGTCGATGGACGACGAACCAGTTGACTCCGCGTGGCAGTAGATCGTTGACCTCATTCTGGTCTGACATGAGGATGACGGCTGACTGCAGCATGGCGTCCAGAATGCTGGGGTGGATAAACGTACCCGTCAGCTCGTCCTTCAGGAAGGCTGGCACCCTCATTGTGGCCAGGCACTCCGTCTCTCCTTTCAGTGCTGTTGTGATCAGGGAGAAGCCCTCGCCATACTGGAAGCCGAAGCGACGGAGCGAAGTGTAGATCTCTTCTTTGTTGATCCGTGTCTTGCACCTGCCCTGAATGTGTGCAAGGTTCATGACTGGAGTCAAGGCAGCCTGTTCAGGTCCTAGCGGTGTCAACCTCAGTGTCGCAAGAACTTTGCCGTCTTTCACGAGTTTGATTGGGGCCTTTGCCTTCTCGTGGTTGGGTAGGCCTTTGGTGAATTCCACGTCGATTTTGAAGATGGAGTCTCTCTGAATGACCAATGGCTGTTCAAAATCCACGCTGACCGCCCACTTGAGCTTGGCCACGCTCAGATGCGCAGCAATGCCAAGTCCAACTTCCACGTAGAACGCTCCGGGGACGACGATGACGCCTGAAACCACGTGGTCGTACAGTGATGTCTGGCCGTGAGGACTGACCATGGCAATCAGCCCGAACTGCTTCTCCAGGGGAAAGACATACTGGTGTTTTCTGTACGTGGAAGCTATACCCGACAGGATGGTGACTCCAGCTTCAGACAAAGCGAGTGACTTCTGAGGGTTGAAGCAGTATTTTGGTACAGCCGTCACGTTCGTCCCTCTCGTAGGCAAGCTCTTCCATTCCAGGTCCGCCCCCAGCTCGTACATGTCGGCAACAGCGTTGAGAAACAGCTTATATTCCGGTGACTTTGACATGGACGGGATGCATCTGGGGTCATCTCTTGGGAAAATGTCACCAAGATGGGCGCGCAGGACAGGCTTGGGGCCGATTTCAATGAAGACGTTCTTTTGCTTCGATTCCCATGACTTGCTGATGGCTTGGTGGAAAAGAACTGGGTTGCGCATGTTTCCTACCCAGTAGTCAACATCGGGGGCCTCCACGATGGGTTCTCCAGTCACGGTCGAGATGATGTCAATGGTCGGCTCCATCGGGTCCAAGTCCTGAAGAGACTCAGCCAGCGGGCCCTTGCAACTCTCCACGTGATGGCTATGGTAGGCGACGGGCACCTGAAGGTCCAGTACCTGTACCTGCTTGTTGGCGGAGCGAGAAGAGTTGAGGAGAGTCTTCTTGATGGCCGCAATGTTGTCCGAGTCGCCGCTGATTGCACATGCTCTGGGGCTGTAGTGCAGTGCGATGCTCGCCTTGCCTTCGTGTGACTTCAAAATCTCCTTCACGGTATCTTCCTGTATGTTGCGGACGATGATCATTTTGCCGCCGGTCACTTTGGCCAAGTGGTGTGTGCGGTAGTAGATGACCTTGACAGCATCCTCCAGGCTCAAGCAGCCGGCAATGTGAGCAGCTGCTACTTCGCCCACGGACTGTCCCACGATGCACTGCGGCTGGATGCCGATGCTCTGCCAGGCACATGCCAGCGCCACTTGACATGCAAAGATCGAGATGGGAGAGAACTCTGGGTCGTCGGGATCAGACTCGTCCTCCAGGCGGCGTACGAGAGACCACTGTACGTAAGATGAGAGCAGCTTGTCGATCTCTTCCAACTTCCCTCGGAACAGAGGGAATTCCATCATCATCTCCTTGCACATCCCTTTCCAGTTGGTCCCCATACCGCAGAAGACGAAGACAACGCGAGGCTTGCGGAGAGCGTTGGCGGCCTTTGCTCCGGTGTTGATGTGGTCTTCCAGCATGTGGATTAGGTCCTGAATGTCGTCGACGACCTTGGCCATGCGGAGGTTGTAATGGTCTCGCCTGCAGGTGGAGGTGTAGGAAATGTCGTGAAGGTCCATGGTCTGCACGTCTTCGTGCTTGATGAACTCCCTGATGGTGCCGTTCAACGACTTGTCCGAGTTGGCTGAGAAGCACACGATACAGTGCTTCTTACCCAGGAGCTGCAGGTCGCTGGACTCGTTCTTGGGCTTACAGTACTCGATGAGAACCGCGTGGCTGTTGGTGCCACCAAAGCCGAAAGAGCTAGCACAGGCGATCTTGTTTTCTGTAGGCCAATCAATCACCTTGAAGGCAAACAAAAGAAAGGGGCAAATTAGCACCAACAGACAAATCAAGTAAAACAAAATAAGTGTTATGAGGTGAAATCACTATCATGTTATCAACATTGTCACTGAAACTACCGTAATGGAGTATTTGCTCTTTCTCTCCCTCTCCCCCCCCCCCCCTCTCTCTCTCTCTCTCTCTCACACACACACACACACACACACACACACACACAGATCACTCACCTCGGTAGGAACCTGCAGCTGCAGCTCCTCAAAGTTGATCCTGGGGTTGGGGTTGTTGTTGGCGAAGTGGAGCGACGGCACGATCTGGGAGTGACGCATCATCAGCAGCACCTTGATGATGCCGGCCGCCCCAGCGGCGGACTCCAGATGACCCATGTTGGTCTTGACGGTGCCGATGTAGCGAGTGCGGCTCACCGTGCTATTGTCCTTGAAGAAGTTGCCCACAGCGTTGGCTTCGATGGGGTCACCGGCCGGAGTCCCCGTGCCTGTCCATTAAATATAATAATAGTGATAATAACTGAGTATTGTATAGGCGCTTTACACAATTTCTTGAATCGGCTGAAAGAGCCGCGAACTGAACCCAACAGGCACGCTCACGTGAATCACACATATTTTCTCACATATTAGATGTGAACATATTACAATCACGGGGTGTGAAGGGGCAGATCAGCTATTCCAGTTTGGCAATTTAGAATTAGAATTATTTTTAAATTTTGTTGGCTGAACATTTCCAAAGCACATTGAGCCTGATGACCTTTTACGTCATCGTGTCTTGAGGCTCTCCGGAGGTATATTTTAAGCTAATTTCGAAACTTTATATTTTTTTCCAGCTCGCGTTTTCAATAATAATTTCACTTTAAGCCGAAAAGAAAAGGGAGGGGGAAAAACAACTTAGAACCCCGACTGACATGACTATAATGAAATATATTAGGTCACATGGCCAGGATAAACTTTTTTCTCTTTGATAGGCATACGAAAGTGACTCCATAAAACGTTATCTCCGAAAACCATTGGCGACTGAATTACCAAACGCATTACCTCTGCGCTCGGGAAAGCCCATACGCGGTCCAAACCCAATTCTCTCTGCGATCTCAGTGTCTCCGCCAGCGAGCAGAATGCTTACCGTGGGCTTCCACGTAGTCCACGCGGTCAATTTCGATCTGTGGGTTGGCGTATATGTGCTCCATCAGCTTGATCTGCTGTGTCATGGAAGGAGCTGACATGGGAGACACTGTGCGCCCGTCCTGATTTGACCCAGTCACCACGGTGGCCCAGATGTTGTCTCCGTCACGCTCCGCCTAGCAAGCGACAGTTAGTGATATTAATAGGCCACAGCAGCGAAAGTGGTACGTTCCGACGGAACGGGAATGAGGACACTTCCTCTTGGCAGCTTGGCAAAATCGCTCGAGGCGTTTTACATTAACCGAGTGTAAACACTGCAAGTGTTCCGGTATGAGGAAAGACTATTTTACAGCGAAGGTGCAGCGTGAGAGTGTGTCTCAAAATGAAGTGATCGTGTAAAGCAAGTGAGTGTGTCGTGTGTGTGTGTGTGTGTGTGTGTGTGTGTGTGTGTGTGTGTGTGTGTGTGTGTGTGTGTGTGTGTGTGTGTGTAAACAGAGAACACTTTCGAGGGCACAGATTTCACGCCATTCGGCAATCTTCTTCAGCGTTGTGGTATGTTAACTACACATATTATTCTTAGTATTATTTTTAAAAACGTTTAAAAGCACTCACATCCCTGAGACGCTTGAGAACGATCATACCGCAGCCCTCCCCTCGGGTGTAGCCGTCGGCAGCGTCCGAGAAGGCGTGGCACTGGCCCGTGGGTGACAGCATATGAGCCTTGCTCAGGTGCACGAACACGTCCGGAAGAGTCAGATAGTTGGTGCCGCCACACAGCGCCATATCACAGTCGCCTGCACACACACACACACACACACACACACACACACACACACACACACACACACATGTTGCAGTGTTACATGGCAGGGTAAGGTAGGGCAGAATATACCAGGCTAAGGTACGGTAGGGGAGGGTATGGCAGGGTTAGGTAGGGCAGAATATAGCAGGCTAAGGTACGGTAGGCTAGAGTAGGCGAGGGTATGGCAATGTACTAGGGTAAGGAAGAACACTGCAGGCTAGGGTAGGGTAGGACAGAACATAGCAGGCTAGGGTAGGGCAGTCTAGAGTAGGCGAGTGTATGGTAGTGCAAGGTAGGGCAGAATACAGCAGGCTAGGGTTGGGTAGGGTAGGCTAGAATAGGAGAGGGTATGGCAGGGTAGGGTAGGGCAGAATATAGCAGACTAGGGTAGGCTTGGCTAAAGTAGGCTAGAGTATGGCAGGGTAGGGTAGGGCAAAATATAGCAGGCTAGGTTCGGGGAGGCTAGAGTGGGCTAGGTTCGGGTAGGCTCGGCTAGAGCAGGGTTGGCTAGAGACGTTTAGGGTATGGCAGGGTAGGGCTGTTGTATGAAAAGCCTGCTAGGCGCTAATGGTAAGCAGGTGAGGGCTATGGGGGAGGGCAGAGGGGGATCTTATTACTTTCTTTCGTAGATCTGTACTTTTGACCACAACACTCGGCGGGGGCGGGGGGGGCAGTCTGATTTTGTTTCTGTTTTTGTTTTCTCTTTTTAATCAACGATTTCGAAAAAGGTCAGTACAACGCGCAATAAATCATCATCATCATGCTTATTGAGTCTTAATCTACAATTTTTTGGTTTCTGTTTGAGTCCAAAGATGAATCTCCAGTTTACATGTAACATTTAACGGACAATAAAATGTTTATTATTATTATTATTATTACCTGCTTTGATTGCCTGAGCGCCGAGATGGACGCTGACGAGGGCAGAGGAGCAGGCAGTGTCAATGGTCATGGAAGGGCCTCGCAGGTCAAAGACGTAGGACACACGGGCAGCGATGATGGAGTTGCTGATGCCTGTGGCCGTGTAGTTGCCAACGTTGGTGGAGGCCGCAGTGAAGAGGCCGCGGTAGTCCGAGTTCATGGCACCTGGAAACGAAACAAAGCGAGTGAGAGTCAGATTTAGGGACGAACATTTGTTTCCAGTATTCTTGTGTGTGTGTGTGTGTGTGTGTGTGTGTGTGTGTGTGTGTGTGTGTGTGTGTGTGTGTGTGTGTGTGTGTGTGTGTGTGTGTGTGTGTGTGTGTGTGTGTGTGTGTGTGTGTGTGTGCGTGTGTGTGTGTGTGTGTGTGTGTGTGTGTGCGCGCTTGCTTGCTTGCTTGCTTGCTTGCTCGCTTGATTGCTTATATGTCTTTGTTGGCACAACCCCCACCCCCAGCCTTGCCCGCATCACCAACACCAACACCACCTCTCTCTCTCTCTCTCTCTCTCTCTCTCTCTCTCTGTTGTCACCTCAAGGACATAGGTCTTTTCTGAAGTGATATTCATGTGCAGATGACTGTTCCGAAAATCTTTGAACCACAACTGTTTGTCAGTGTGTGTGTGGGGGGGGGGGGGGAGGGGGGCAGGGAAGAGGGGGGGGGGGGAGTAGGGGATGCTTACCGACATAGACGCCCGTGTTGGAGCCTTGAAGCTGGGCCCTGGTGATGCCGGCGTTCTCCAGCGCCATGTGAGTGCAGTCAAGCACAAGGCGCTGCTGGGGGTCGGTCTGGTCCGCTTCGAAGTCATTGATGTTGAACAGCCGGTTGTCCCACTCATCCGGACTGCACATACACAAACAGAAAGTCAGTCACACCCATACCACATAAAACAAACTGAACAGAAAAGCCTTTTTTTTCAACAAACAAGACAAATCAACAACGACAACAACAAAGGAACTAGCTTGGGTCGGTGTCTACGATACCTACAGACTCACAACGCGCCAAGTCAAGTCAAGTCAAGTCAAGTCAAATGAAGTTTATTGAATTGCCAAAGGCCTACACCAAGTGGCTGAGAATAACCTGCAAAATGAAGTTGAAAACGTCCATAACATGACACGGACTCAATCCCAAATATAGTGCCAAGATTAATCTAACCAAATGGAATTTCCCTCATACGGACGGCATGAAGTACAAATAGAGCCAGATTTCTCAAAGTGATAGAATTCCTGCTGGACATTAATAGTGTTACTTTAAATGCTGTAGGGTTGTTCCAATATTTTCTTGGAATATAACGTGACCGTAATTCGTTATAAACAGGACAAACCAGAAGAAAATGTTTCTCATCAATATAAGCACGACAGAGAGGGGCATGACAAGTCATCAGCTCCTGTCTGACAATATCTATATCTATGAACAGCGCTGGGTGAAGTTCCGTATCTTATCCAAAGCAACGGAGCTATTACGGCGTTACTGACATCTAGTGTTATAAACTGTTCTACACAATGGGTCGTTTGAAACGACTTACAAGAACTTGATCTTTCACCATTATTCATTATTCACAACGAGTACTGTATTCACAGCTTTAGGCTCTACACACAAAGCGTTAATTTTGCATTTTTTTTTTCTCAACTGAAAGAATTAGCTGCATGTTCCGTGGCTCCAACAGGTGTATGGAGGAGCAAGAGAAAGGACTGAGGGTGAGAGGGTGGGCAGAGAAGTTCTACAACTTGCACTGACATTTTCTTATTTTAGATAAATTTATGTGAGTGACTTCCGCCATTTACATGCCAGGACGACAGCTCGTGAGGTGAAGACTAACAGGAAAAGAACTTGTCTGACGTTTTGACTAGAGTCTGTCGTTGTTTGTCTCAGTAGGGGAAAGTTGTTAATTTTCTGATTCAGCACTCCTTTGTTTTCCGTGTACGTAAATCAAATGATTCAGTGATCGTAAGTTACGTCCTAAAACGTCCGCATTGTAATGCCTTGGCGTCAGTGTCTGACCTTAAAGCCTTAAAGCCGCTCAGATGGAAAACTGCTTTCGAAGTTCTGAGGTTTTGTGCCAGATAGACGGATGTTTCATTTGGCCACTGCGAGCGTTTCTCGTGACTTTATGGATTCTAAAATTAGAGATAATTATAGGACTTTCTTTGAACCTGGACAGACTGGGACTCGACAAAGCTTCTAAAAATAGCCACTAATCAGCGCCGTCTGGCTGGTGCTCAGTCCGCAACCAAATAATTTCGTCTGCTCAGTATATGCTTCTAGACCAACTTCTACGCCGGCCAGAGTCACCACAATGGCCGCCGGTGCTATATTGTGGCCCAAGTGACTGATTCTGAAGCACCGATTCAGCGCAGTGAAGACGCTGTTGTTTGCCTGTCATGAGTGTTAAGACTTCCTTTCATACTGTTGTCCCCCTTCCTCCCCTCACCTCCCCTCCGAAAAGCAGTGGGGTTAAAGTGACGTAGAAACACACTTTGTATATCTCTGCGGATTTACCATCTGTCACTACAAACGCACAAATCTGTCAGTTCTAGAGTTCTCCTATCACGTCCGCCACCAGGAAGAACGTGACGCATTGTCATGCCACTTCTATGTCAGAGGAGTATTGCTCTGTGTATGATTTGTAAAAACTTGTTATGCGCGATTTATGTATCAAGACAGTGTGTGTGTGTGCGTGTGTGTGTGTGTGTGTGTGTGTGTGTGTGTGTGTGTGTGTGTGTGTGTGTGTGTGTGTGTGTGTGTGTGTGAGTGTGTGTGTGTGTGTATAACATACTCTGCGTGCGTGCGTGCGTGTGTGTGTGTGTGTGTGTGTGTGTGTGTGTGTGTGTGTGTGTGTGTGTGTGTGTGTGTGTGTGTGTGTGTGTGTGTGTGTGTGTGTGTGTATAACATACTCTGCGTGCGTGCGTGCGTGTGTGTGTGTGTGTGTGTGTGTGTGTGTGTGTGTGTGTGTGTGTGTGTGTGTGTGTGTGTGTGTGTGTGTGTGTGTGTGTATAACATACTCTGCGTGCGTGCGTGCGTGTGTGTGTGTGTGTGTGTGTGTGTGTGTGTGTGTGTGTGTGTGTGTGTGTGTGTGTGTGTGTGTGTGTGTGTGTATAACATACTCTGCGTGCGTGCGTGTGTGTGTGTGTGTGTGTGTGTGTGTGTGTGTGTGTGTGTGTGTGTGTGTGTGTGTGTGTGTGTGTGTGTGTGTGTGTGTGTGTGTGTGTGTGTGTGTATAACATACTCTGCGTGCGTGCGTGTGTGTGTGTGTGTGTGTGTGTGTGTGTGTGTGTGTGTGTGTGTGTGTGTGTGTGTGTGTGATTGATTTGAAGTTGGTTGATTGTTTAAAGGGTTAACGTCCTTTTCCATCACATAAAGGTGATATCAAAGACGGAGCAACGAGGAAAAATCCAGAAAAACAACAACAACAACAACAACAACAACAACAACAACAAAACCAAACAAAAAAAACACCATTTGGCGCTGAGGTAGAATTCGAACTCACGACCAAACGTTCCAACACTCTATACCATTCAGGATACCATCATTTGCTCCCATGTGCATGTGCACTATAAAAAAAAAAAAAAATGAATTCATGTGTGTAAATATTTTCTACGCTTCTTTAAAAATACAAAGGGGGGGGGGGGACTACTCATACTAATATTGATTTTTTTTTTTTTTCTGTGTACTCACGCCTTGATGAGGCCGGCTCGTCTGACGTAAGATTTCCCGGGACTAGTGGTATCCGGGCTGTAGTAGGCGTCCACGTTCCAGCGCTCAGGCGGGATGTCGATCACGTGGTTCTCGCCGTTCACCAGCACTCTCCAAAATTCATCCAGGTTGCCTGCCCCTGGTGTGACGCAGCCAACGCCAACAATGGCGATGGCGTCATCGGGGTAGCTAGACATGATGACGTCAAAGCTGACCCTGTGTGGGGAGAGATAAAGAGAGATGCTTGTCATAATGTTGAATAATATGTGTTTTGGGCTTTTTATCGTCTGTTGAGAATGTCTGTTTTTGATGCCCTTGGGAAGGGCGGGGGCGGGGGATCTCCCTGTGTTAAAATAATTTGAAGGGCCCGTACCACTCTCAATTCCAGTCCTATTTTTCTAGCGTTAAGAAGAAGACAACAGTTGCTCAGCTGAGTTGTTATACTTTATTTTGCACTTTGGTTATTTCATGTACAAGTATTGATGTGTATAAGAATGTCTGGATGTCACTCTCAACTTTGAATGGGCCTAAGGCCTATCAATAAACAATTCTGATTCTGATTCTGAGTCCTTTCATACTTGGTATATAAACCCACTCTGTCGGTCACCCGTCTGTGTGTGTGTGTGCGTACGTTTACTTGGGTTACAGTTATAGTAATTAACTAATTGCAGACCTTGACCGCACTCCGTGGAATTCCACCGTGATCCTGGCACTGTGTGCGTGCACAACCCTTGCCAACCGGGCGATTTTAGCAGTTTTTCGATTTTTTGGAAAGAGGTCTTCCTCGGGTGTTTCCTAATCGTGTTTGGTATGGTTTGAAAGATAATTATAAGCACTTTTATGGAAAAAATATGGGAAAACTGGGCATAGCGGCTACAGTGAGAGGAGGGATAACATGGGTTCTGGGTGCTTGGTAACAGCGTCCCCTCGCCTCAGCGCCCGGGTTCTAGGTCTGTGACTGGCAATGACATTCAAGGGCCCTTCATGTTGATAACGCCTGACGCAGCTCAATCTGTCAGACACTGACCACTCATCTAAATCAACTTGTCGCCGTAAGAATGATGTGCCCTGGGACCTTCGCGGACTACAGTCGTGTCAGTATGCTTGTTCTGATCACATGACAGAGCGCGTCGTGACGTCACGTTTGAGACGCCATATTACACCACATGACCGCTGCAGACAACACGGATTCAACCAGTGTCACATCCGGTAGTCTCAGTTTTAACAATACAGCAATTCCTCAGTGTATGAAAGCCGTTGGTTGTGTGTGTGTGTGTGTGTGTGTGTGTGTGTGTGTGTGTGTGTGTGTGTGTGTGTGTGTGTGTGTGTGTGTGTGTGTGAGAGAGAGAGAGAGAGAGACTCTGGGGGGGGGGGGGGGTGAGGAGGAGGAGGAGGATGTTGATGAAATTTTATTTATCAACGGTAAACGTTTTGACAGATATTCGCCAGTTTGCAACCTTGCCGTTGCTAAAGCTACAGAAAATATCTACTAAAAAATAAATAAATAAAAATAAATAAAGATAATCCAAGACAGAAAATTATCCACTAAACTGCAAGAAACAAAACCATACAGAAAATCGTCCAAGCATTCACACACACGTGCGACCTTTAATCATATAATGAAATGGTATTTTAAAAAAAGTTAAAATGACAGGTTGCCGCGTAACGTACATTACTTGCGGTCCGTCAGGTACTGTTTTAGCGTACGCTTAAACGTAGAAGTAAATATATTTTGTTTTAGGTGTGAAGAGAGGGAATTCCACTGTAATGCTCCAGAGAAGAAAAGCCTTGTTTTGAATAAATCAGTACGAGGTAATGGTAAACGCAGGATGCCATTCCTCGAGGTCCTCTCATGCTGCTGATTTAGATTGAAAAGGGTTTCCAGATATGGTGGCATTGTCTAGTTGAAGACTTTACGCGTGAATACACACTTAATGTAAGTAAGCTGGTGTTCAAGGTTAAGAAGATTTTTTTTTTCGCTAGTTGGAAGAGGTTCTGGAAGAACCATTTTAAGAGCTCTTTTATACAGCAAATTGAATCTGGCCACATGGACATCGGTACACCCGTCCCAAACAGTGGAGGCATAATTAACATGTGAGGTTATATGGGCGTTAAAAAAACAACAGCTTTCGGCTACGGTTATCAGTTATATGCCTTAGCATTTTTACTCAGCTTACTCATAGCAACTTACTCAAACTAACCATATCAGCATAACATGTTCAGGCCTGCCCAAATTACAACTGGCGATCTGAGAAAGTGCCCGTACAAACAGAATCGGATGAAGTCGGCTTTTTTTTCTTTCTTTTTTTTTTTTTTTTTGGGGGGGGGGGGGGCGAACAACAACAACAACCAAAATAGAGAAACAAACCCAAAAGCAACACTGACCAACTAACAAACTGACCAGCTAACAAATAATCAAAGTAGCAGTGGGAAACAAGCGGCACCCACCTTCCTCACACCATGAAAGGTAGACCCAAGGAGCAAAACTGGAGATGCGGGTTCGGAACGCAACACGTGAACTGATCACTGTCTCGCACAGATGAGCAAAGGAACTTGTGAACGGAACCTGTTGTCCCACGCTTATATAGTGAGATTCTGGGCGTTAAGTAACTGGCACTAATGCCGTTATACTTAGGTAATACATACAGTTGGGGGAAAGGGGGGGGGGGTGTAGAGGCAGAGCAATTTCAGTCTTGGTGTGTGTGTGTGTGTGTGTGTGTGTGTGTGTGTGTGTGTGTGTGTGTGTGTGTGTGTGTGTGTGTGTGTGTGTGTGATTTCCTTATGAAAATGTCCGTCAAACACCCATTTCCTGACCCCTAAGAATTCATTGCCATGTCCCTGACAACTCCCGCCCCATTCCCCTCCCCCACCCTCATCCAACCACAACTCCATCTATCCCCCCCACCCCCACCCGTGTGACCTACCGGCCCTTCCAGCCCCCCCCCCCCCACCCCTAACCTCCACACACACATGTACGTCATGTACGCAGCCAATAGATACAGCGGGTAAGTCTGGAGAACAAAACCTAGCACTGAGGCCTCCCGCATACACGACAACTAGTTCCTAAACATTTCCGTTTGGATGTATGCTAGACTGACGGCATGCTATTTCCATATCCATGAACAGTCCGTATTCGTCTACCAAATTTAGCGTACCGTAGCCCAGAAGATCTCCGCAATAAAGCGGCTTATTCATTGGCCGAACGACGCACAATGGACTTCTTTTGGTTGGTCGACAAAATCCTGCAGCCCCGCCCACCGCTCATCGCTCCCCTGAACACGGTCGGGGGACGTGTGTGCGTTGACGGAACGGCTGGCAATGGTTGCGGTCACGCCAAAATCATTTCTTACGCGAACCCCTTAGGACCAGCAACTGTGAAAAGAAAAGTATGTGCCGTGTCAAGTTTTCATCCTGTACACGGGCAACATGAGCGAATGTATGCATACCGCGAAAGCAGTCACCATCCAGTCAGTCATGGGTTTTTTGTTGTTGGGTTTTTTGTTTTTGTTTTTTTACATTGGGGCAGTGATAAATGTACATGTACATGTTTACAACGGAAGCGCACAGTCATACATGTAGCAAAATCATGCAGAACACAAGAAATCTCTCTCTCTCTCTCTCTTTCTAGATGTAGCCTCTTATTCCGTTGCGTTTTGGCCTATATATTTGGTTGTTTGCTTGGTGATTGTCCTTGTTTGTTTGTTTATTTTGGTTGCTTGATTAAAAAAAAAAATTCCTTTCTTTCTTTCTCTCTTTTGTAATTTAGAGTAGCAACGGCAAGTTTGGAAATGGTAACTGTGCCAGTAAGCTTTACCTTTGATAAATAAAGAATCATTGTCATTGTCATTCTCTCTCTCTCTCTCTCCCCCCCCTCTCTCTCTCTCTCTCTCTCTCTCAGGCTCTCTCTCCTCTCTCTCTCTCTCTCTCTGGAACAGTCTCAGCGCCTGTTAAACACGAATGCTCTTCCCAACTTTCAAACAGCTCTTCTTCAAATATCTTAGCTCACACGATGTTTAATCTTCCCACATGATAATTCCCACGTGTGTTGAAATAATTGGTATCTTAAATCACGCTTTCTGCATATTCCCTATTAGTGTGTAGTTCCATATCCTACGAATTTATTGCTATTTTAGCTTTGCTCCTGTTGCTGTACATGCGAGAGTGTGTGTGTGTGTGTGTGTGTGTGTGTGTGTGTGTGTGTGTGTGTGTGTGTGTGTGTGTGTGTGTGTGTGTGTGTGTGTGTGTGTGTGTGTGTGTGTGCACGTGGCTATTACTCTATGTTTTACTATTTAGACAGATGTTACTAGAATTAGCCACGGCTAGCTTACTTTAACTACCTCTACCGTTGAAAAATATTCATGATTCTCGCCTTCTCTGTCTCTGTCTCCGTCTCTCTCTCTCTCTCTCTCTCTCTCTCTCTCTCTCTCTCTCTCTCTCTCTCAGTCTCTCTCTCTCTCTCTCTCTCTCAGATTTGGTGAAGCTACGGCGTGTAGTCACTGAAGTAAGCGGAATGGTACGTGGTCTGACGTCCGTCGCGTCATCGCGCTGACCCGCCTATATATAACTTATATATATAGTCGCACACTTAGTTCCGTCACTTTCACAAGCTTGACGCAGGTGAAGAGTCCTGTGACCTTTGCCCCGAGTGCGCCGACATTTTTCAGTCCTCCTGCCTTTTTTTTTTTTTTTTTTTTTTGGGGGGGGGGGGGAGTGGGTGTCCGCTCGTGTGCTGAGACTACGTAATCTCGTTCAAGGTTGCAGTCTTTGTATCTCGCAGAAAACAGGAAGAAGAAGAAGCGTACTCATAATAAAATGCAGTCGTCCGAAACTTGTCAGCCTTTCTGGCTCACTTGTGTAACAAAGTGAGTGTGTAATAACCCTCCGTCGTCTCTGTGTGTGTGTGTGTGTGTGTGTGTGTGTGTGTGTGTGTGTGTGTGTGTGTGTGTGTGTGTGTGTGTGTGTGTGTGTGTGTGTGAGTAAACCTTATCATTGGCAGAATCGGAGGCACCAAACTTGGCATGCTGATGGACAGCAATAAAACCTTTCAAAACGCACGTGATGCAGTTTTCGTGGCATACTTCCATTCAACTGACTGTGCACTAGCGAGGCTGTGATTCACTTTGCAAGTACTGCTTTACATCTTACGCAGACTGGGATTTTTTTTTTGTTTTTTTTTTAAATCTCGAACCCATTAACTTTAATAAAGCTTTCCTCATTTCTTGTGGCAGTTTCCCTTCCTGGCAAAAGTTGAGAGATCTCAGTGTAGGTCAAATAAGCTCATTCAAATGAGGCAGGTTAAGAACCGGTATAATATTAAAATGAGTTTTTTTGTTTTCCTTGGCTTGTTAGAGGCTTATATTTGTGCATCTGCTCCCAGTTTTTTGGGGAACGGGTGTAAAGGCGCATTTTCGGTGTTCAGTTTGAAAAATGGCAGACTTAACTGGATGGGCAGTCGACCTTCTTTCTGATCATATCCTTGTCATACGCAGGGCATGAATAACAACACTGGCTGAAAACCAAATCCATCAAAATTAGGAATGGCCCCACTCATGTTTTAAACACTCTCTTTGAGGTACTGCCCTAGGGCAAACGACTGCACATCCCAAAGTGCCGCACGACACTAAAAGGTCCCAACATAGTTTTATTCCGTCCGTCAATAAAGGTCTAAGCTCCCAGCTTTCCGATGTGAGAAAAACATTTACAGAGTCGACCGTGCAAGCACAGTCAACTCTGTCACAGTTACAAAGTTCACACAGTGTCCAGAAACCGCGACAAAACCGTGCAGAAAAACTGTTTGTTTGGAGCTTAGACCTTTAACATCTTGAATTCCCTGAAGTAGAAAGGGATGTGTGTGTGTGGGGGGGGGGGAGGGGGGGAAGGGGCTTTGTGTGTGCTGGCGTGTCTCGTGCTGTGATTGGGTGGCCCGGTGGATGGAGTGATTTTGTATTATCTGATTAATGTGTGATAATTTTAAATAGCTATTTTAAATTACATATACTATTAACACTAAGACTATTTCATGTGATATTTAATGAATAGGAGTCTTTATTTTAATTGTAGTGTTTATTATGTATTATTTTTTATTTGATGTGTATTATTGTTTTGTTTGTCCACCACACCTAAATTTCCCCCTGGGATAATAAACATGTATTGATTGACTGATTCGTTTTCAGACATTTAAATTTGTGACTGAAGTAGGCAAGGATGCGGCCGCATCACGGTGCACTGACTGGGAACAACAGTACGTAAGCATTTTTACTAGTATTGATGTTGTTGCAAGCCGTGTTTTGTTGTTGTTGTTTGCGTGCTGTCAGTAAACATGTCTTGCTGCTGGGAACCATGGTAGGTTTCGGTTGGAAAACCTCGAGGAAGAAATTTGCCACCCCGACACGGTGAAGGAAACATTGATGGGGCGTGTATACGCGGAGGCCCACGTAAGTGCGATCCAAGGGAGGTAAGCGATGATGTTTGTGCAGGAAATCGGAGCGGGCGCTCGTTGGGCTAAATCGGGAAATGCGTTTGGTCAACATCACAGCGGAATTTTCAATTATTTATTTATTCATGTACTGATTTACACTCGTTTGTTTATGTATACATTGTAAAGACAGACTGGAATGAAAGACTCGGAGACCGGACTGGCTTTTCGTCTGCACTGGTGCTTTGCCGCGGCACGTTACTGCATACGGTACGGCCGGACTGACTAGTTCAGCCTGGCTTAAACACACCCTAGTTCTGGATTGAACCGCTGTCGCGGCATGCTGCATACGGTTATTTGAGACCGGTGTGTGTGTGGGGGGGGGGGGGGGGGTGAAGACGGAGGGTGGATGTGGAAACACATCATAGTTCTGGTTTGAACTTAAACAGATACAGCAAGAATTGTATGGCTTTTTTGTGAACATACTTCGTTTGTTTATCTGTGTTGTATCGAGTCTATACACACACTGAGCTCACGATATGACAGTACAAGCCGGCTTACAGTAGGACGATCAGTTCTCAGTAAATAAAGCCGCATAACTGAGCTAAATTGCGTAGACAAGGCACCGGGTTGTCACTGACTGACCGGCGCGGCCTGAAAGTCTCCCAACCTGGTATGTCTAATAACGAGAAGCATACAGTCATTAATTATAGGAAAATCGTCATAGAGACTGACTGACAAGACATGCAGCATTTTTTCTCATTTAAAATCAAAAGATTTTGAATCAGTGTATTTTCACACGTAGTCAGTCTAGGAAAAATCTTACACGGATGATGACAGAGAAGGGCTTGATCAGTCGCAGAATAGTTTGTGCGGCTTTCAAGCCTTAATGGCGGCTTCAGTTCACTCTCTGCCGGATACGTTTCCACAGTGGTAACTAACAAGGATGATGAGCTCAGTGTGTGTATAGACTCGACGATGCAACACAGATAAAACAAACGAAGTATGTTCACAAAAAAGCCATACAATACTGACTTGCTGTATCTGTTTAATTACCGTTTCCCGTGGCTAAATCCGGTGATATACATGCAAGTGTTTTTTTGTGCTCACTGCCATTGGTATGTCTGAGAGCAGGGTGTGTGTGTGTGTGTGTGTGTGTGTGTGTGTGTGTGTGTGTGTGTGTGTGTGTGTGTGTGTGTGTGTGTGTGTGTGCCTGAGAGAGAGAGAGAGAGGATACTCATGTTTACGTTTTAACTTCAACTAGACTGAAAAAAATAAGCAAAATCTACCGCCCTTGAAATTCCACCCCATCCCCCAACTCCCCTTCTCCCATCCGCCAACCCCATCGCCCCCTATTCTCTCCCCCCCCCCACCCCCTCCGACCCCCAGGAAAAAAGTCCCTGTGAGGCCATCAGTCCTGCAAGTCACGCCGGGCAGAAAAAAGTGGGTAATTGTCACAAACGAGTTCCAAGGCACGACATCGGACGTGAATAAGTAAGACAAAAATGTTGCCGACAACACCAGGCTCAATACATCACCTCACAAAAGAGCAGCGTGATAAATGTCTCGCCCTGCTCAGTGCGTCACGTGTCAGACATGAGCCACTGACGTGGTGACTGCTGTCGGTGCAGGTCAAGCTCAGTGCCCACGTGCACTTTGCATGCAGGACATATTAGCACGCAAAAGAAGCCGGAACGGAAAACAAGAGAACCAGCTTGGCGACTCAGTCGACGTCAGCCCGTTCCTGTCGCTCGGTTGGTATAGTTTGCCCCGGCGTTAGGCTACGCACCAGAGATGCAAATTTGGAGGGAAAACGCTATATAAAACTAGTGTCCAACTTGAAAGAAACGATACCAAACTGTTGTCAGAATGTTTTTGTGCAAAGTGATCCCCGAGGCCTAAAAACATAGGTTTACGTATCCCACGTCCCAAATACAGCGTCTGCGCTCGGGAATACCGGGAACATTTGCTAATGAAATATACCACTCTAAAGTGTCTGTATTGTTCTGCTTTTATTGTATGTCCTTGCCAACCCTTGGTATCGTTTCTTTTGGACACTAGTATATATATATTCCTCTTACACATAAGGTTGCAGATGACACTCTAGAAATGCTTTAAAATTCACCAAAAACAATCACAAAAATCAGGCAGCCATAGACTCATGTGTAGAGTAAATTTCAACAAATTCCAATATTCCGGGTTTTTTTTGGCAATGTTGGCAGCAACCACATACCCCCTCATTCCACGGTCGTCTGCTAGCTCCTGTGCCAGCCGCGCATGAATACAATAGTCGCCACAAGCCAGGCTCATTTTTCCCTAATTTTACTATTACCTGGCATGAAACTTGTTTACAAAGCCAACAAAAAGCACCAGACTGCCATTTTTTTTACTCTGCACACAAATTTTAAAAAGGGGCAAAGATTTTCTACTATACTTGAGCGGAGTCAGTTCTTACTACACGACCTGGAAGCTAATACCGGTCTGTAACCTGTTTAGGGGGTGCAAATGTATACCAGCCATGCGCAGGAGGGGCAAATAAACTGAACTCCAGTCGTCCACTAACGGGAGCGACCGTATCCCCGCAACGCGGGAGGGGTTGCAAATGTTCTCCGGGGTCTGGCGAGGTGAAGTCACGTGGCCGCTGACTTCGTTCAACGACTTTACTTTATGCGAAATATCGACGGAATTGACTGCTATACATTTTCGGCACCCCCTAACGGGCGGACTATACCAGCTGAGTATTCCTGTCAGCCTCGACACTTGAATACTGATCAGTTGTCATCCCTCACCTGCTGACCTAGTACCTCAGTGGTAGTGAAACAAATACTTTACTTAGCTCTGGCAATACTATTATACACAAGGAAAATTATGGCCAAAGGGAGGTCGGCAAGAGCTTCACTGAAGATTTTAAGTGTCTGGCCTTATTCTGCACAAATCAAGTTTTTTTTCCCGGCCACCGCGGCCTGACCGCGCACAGACGGCTGGTGTATGCTCAGGGCCCGTAAGTAAAACTCGAGGTTAATTTAACCCACGGCTACGGGCCTAACCCAGACTAGGACAAAAGAAACCCCAACTGAAAACAAAATTAAATATTAAAAGAAAATGGAAGCGAAGAAAGAAAGACAAAAGTCCTTCTAAACGGCATAGGCACCTTGCTGGAGTGGACCCGCTTCCTGATTTAAAACAAACAACAACAGAAAATTTAACCCTAGAGCTAGTTTAGTTTGAGGTTAGACTCTAATCCGGGACTAAACTCACTAGCCCCGACTTTCACATATGGGCCCAGGTTGTTGCCGTGACCTTAAAGATACCTCCTGCAAGGGTTTTTCTTTTAGGCTCACAGACCGACCTAGGCCAGAACATGATGCCATCATAGTTTAGATAGTGTGTGCAAAATATGAACCATTCTGGGGCTGTCGTTGCAACGATATAAGCCACAACTGACGTGAGCCAAAACATGAGCCGCGGCCTGCCGCCTATTTCACTTTCAAGTACGTCAGTGTCGCGACGCGTTTGTCACAGTATACTACAGACTATAGTTAGGGCCAAGTCACGGTGGTTGTCTCAGTATAACTCAGTCGCACTGACGTGGTCACTGGTGACGTAACAGGTTTACAAAGCTCTAAAATACACTTCGGGAGGACCACTGACTCAGTACTGGCAGCACCTGTGCAACTGACGGAAACACGGTAATTAGGCAGATTTAGTAGGATTTCGTACGGAGGACTTCGCTGAGCAGCGTAACCCATTTGCATGTAAATTGGGCTTGTTACGAGTGCCATTAGCCAGTCGCAGCGCGCGGCCTCTGCCGTGTGAGCCTAATTTACATGTAAATGGGTTACGCTGCTCAGCGAAGTCCTCTTTACGAAGTCTTACTAAATCTGCCTAGTGACACGCCGGTGGTAGTCACTCAGTCATCCTGCCAGACTGATGCCGCTTTAAGTGCACGATTGCCGCCGTTCCAGCAGCCGACGTGACAATTTTGGGGAAGAAATCTCTATATTCTAACCGTTTTCCTATCAATTTCAACAGAAACATCAGTTCAGTTTGCTTTAGATTAGTGAATGCTTGCCATGCATGACATATCCTTTGTAGTCTGTTCAAAAATTCGTTTGATACTTATGCTGTCGTCAATTTGTCTGCCATACTGACGTTTTGACACCATCTGTATATGCCTTATGTAGTGGAAAGGGACGTTAAATTCCCAAACACCCACCCACTCTGTGTATGCCAGCTGCGTTCACACTGTACAATGTCAATGTCACTGCCGGTTTTCGTTGATGTATGTCTGTAGACCCGTGTCGTAACTTGAAAATGCCAAAAAAGAAACTCAGTGATAAAGACAAAAAATAAAACACCAGATTTTGTTGCGGGTGGGGAGGGGGGTGTTTAACGTCCTTTTCCACCACATACCGTACGGGTGATATTAAAGACTGACGGGGCAACGATGAAAAAGCCAACACTGACTCTGTGTGTGTGTGTGTGTGTGTGTGTGTGGTTTAGCAATACACTCACAAAAATGTGTTCCCTTCAAAGATGGGACATCTCCGCAACATAGACAGCATGAATAAAACATCAGTCGATTGAGGATTACTATGTTTTTTGCTATTGTAAAGTAGATTAATGCCACCAAGGATACCGAGTGCCTAGGCTATGATCGAGTGAGGGGAAGTAACAGCTGCTTTCCGTTTCCAAGGAAGTGCTCTCCCTTACAATAGTCCCAAAATGGCCGACACAGCCAGCCGAGCTTGCACTCCCGCGCGACTCTTTGCTCGATGTCAGCTTGTACAAGGAGGTTGTGCTCTAATCGAAGCACCAGTGTCGAGGGCGGAGTAAGCCACTCATAGATACACGTGAAATTGTCCACAATGGAAAGACCAAAGGCGTTGCCTTCAGCACAGGACGCGAGGGCCGAGTCTCATTCCGTTCTTTTGAGGCTGCTGGCAGCGATTTTCTATGGTCTCTCGTCTTTCATGATCGTCGTTGTTAACAAACTTGTTTTAACCTCTTACAAGTAAGTTTACTTTGATCTGTACATCTGTCTGTCAGTCTTTCTGTCTTGACGCTATGGGCTGAGCGGCTTTCTGGTCTGTTAGTTCATCAGTTAGGCCGGGGTTGAATTTTTTTGATTATTTTTTAATCCCATGCAGGCTGGGCACCATTCTGGGGAAAGTAGGGTGCCTGACTGAAAATAAAGATGTGTATATCATGAAACACTGTGGACATTCTAAATGGGTGTTTGTGTGTGTGTGTGGGTAGGGGGGGGTGGGTGAAGGGGGGTTCAACAGGCAAGAAAGAAGAGTGCCCAGATGAAAAAAAAGTGAGCACTTAAGTATTTTAAGTCTTCTAAATCCTTGTCAGTAGTATGTGATGAGAATAATTATTACATGTAGATCATATGAATCGTACACCATTTCAAAGGAAAGGTAAAATTTATAAACTAATAGTTTAAATTAGACTCTTTTTCTCCCCAAGTCCCTTTCATCGGTTCATGTATGTATCCATGAGAGAAGCAAAACTGATAGCAATCAGGATGTATTGACCCAGTAAATGAAACCTCTGGCACACAAAGAAAAGAAGTTTAATGGCTATTTCTGTACAGTGAATCTAGTATTGATTGGATGCAGCAGATGTTTTAAGTTCAGCGTGAGTGAGATCAGAGCGCATCTGCTTGAGGTATCAGCTTCAGTGGCCTATTTGTAAAGGTTTATGGGAATTGTGCTGTGTAACACAAAACTTGGAACAGCTTTGAAATTTCGGCATTTGGGCTACAAAGCAGACAGTGGTTTTGTGCCTCTTATTGTCAGCTCAGCCGTATGCCTACCGCCTCCCACTCCCACCCACCTTCCCAAGCACTGGCACCACCACTTAAAAGAGACAGAGTTGTAGTAAAATAAAATGTTCTCTACCTGGTCCATGTTTGTGCTTATTATATCAATGATTTCTTCTTCTTCTTCTTCTTTCTCTCTCTCTCTCTCTTTCTCTCTAGTAATAGGGGAGCCGGGGTGGCTGAATGGTAGAGCGTTGGACTTCTAATGCTTGGGTCGTGAGTTTGTATCCTGGCTGGGGCCAAATATTTGTGCTGGCTTTTTCATCATTGCCCCGTCTTTGATATCACCTGTATGTGGTGGAAAAGGACGTCATACCCCCCAAACACCCACTCTCTCTCTAATAGTTTTTTTATTTTGTTGTTTTGTTTTTTAATTTTAGTTTATTTCATTTTTATTTTATTTATTTATTTATTTATTTCTTTTCTTTTTTCTTTTTTTTTGGGGGGGGGTCTCTTGTCTCTTCTTTTGTTTTACATTTTGTAGTTGTAGTTTAGCAACGGCAAATTATAAAGTGGCACGTGCTACAATTTCTACCGTAGAAAAATAAAGTTTCATTGTCATTGTCATTCATTGTCATTGTCTGTGTTTCTGTACATGCACCACTTTTGGGGCGTGCACACCAGCCCTTTGTATATATATTCATAGAACCAAGAATGTGCACATCATGCATACATTGTTTATAACAATGTCTTTGTTGTGTTTCAGGTTTCCATCATTCCAGTTTCTCGGCTTTGGTCAGGTATTGTTCATGTAAACTTTTTTGATAGGATAGGAACACTACTATGAAGCCCCAAACCCAGATTTGTGGCAAGGGTTGGAGCAATAACTGAAGAAGGCATTGAGATGATGATCACTAGTGATGATTTTGTTTTTACAGGCTACATGCTTCGACTGCTGCACGTATGTAAACAGAACGCAGAGAGGGACTCACAGATGACTTAATTTGCTAAATGTTTTCCTTCCCAGACAGTATCAAAACGTGGGTTCTTCCCTTCTGGTAATTGTACGCATAATGGTGCTGCAATTAATGTATTTCCGTACTTCTTGTGTCATTGGACCCATTTCTTCCCTGCAACAGATGCTGACTGGAGTTGCTGTTCTGCATGGAGCGAAGACTGCTGGTCTCATCTCCTTCCCAGCGCCATCCACAGAGACATTTAGGAAGGTGGTGCCCCCCCTTCGCAGACAGCCACTGTCTCTGTTCAGCATACACTTTATTATCCCATAAAGCACTAGACTTAAGTGTATTGTTACTTTCTGCATTTGTTTGAGGTGTTTGGTGTTTTCGTTGGTTAAATTACAGAAAAAGACTTTTCAGCTACCGGCATTCACCTTCATTTGATGGATCTATTTTTGCATTAACTGCTGACACATTTCTTTTCATGCAAAAGCCATAAACAAGGTGCGTGCATGTGGGTTGCATCTTTTTCCACATACAGATCTGCAAGTCCTGGTGCATGATCCATGTATATTGTTAGTGTTAAAATGTATTACGGAGTGTTTTGCAGTTGTTAGTTTTCACCTCTAAAGAACTTTCTTTAATATATGCAGGTTTGGCCACTACCACTATTTTATATAGGGAACCTCGTCTTTGGGCTTGGTGGTACAAAGAAACTGAGGTAAGTCTCCCCCACCCCACTCTCTCTGTCTCTCTCTCTCTGTCTCTCCCTCTCTCTCTCTCTCCCTCTCTCTCTCTCTCCCCCTCAGACACACACCTGTGGATGCTTGTAACACACATGTAATACAAGCTGCACTCTCACACATACGCCTGAACTCGGCTGAAGAAAAGGTCGAAATCTGGGTTAAACCATTACAAGTTTCACTTTCTTTCAATACATGCTTATAAAAATATATTTAACAACAACAACAACAAAAATGCACTGAAGATTGCTGCAGGAATATTTTGCACTGTTTAGGGAGTTTCTTTTGTTGTTGTTGTTGTTTGTTTTTTTGTTTTTTTTATTGGATTTTAACTCATATTGTCACCGTCTTTTGATTTCAGCTTACCCATGTTTACAGTATTGAGAAGATTTTCAATATTTCTGACAATGGTTGGGGAATATTTCGTGTTGGGGTAAGTACAAGTGTTTTGCCCTTTCCGTAGAAAATGTTTACATGCAAGTGATGAATGACATATGAGACATTCCTTTTCAGTTAGAGTCATTTTGCTTGCATGTCTCATATCCTGTATTTTTAGGGAAAGGGTTGCTTGTTTTTCTGCAAAATGTGCAGAAGAATTAAAGATTCTTTTACTTTAAAATGTCCTACAACTTGGAGCAATACAATTCCTGTATACCAAGATGGCAAGTAGCAAATACAAGCACTGAGCAGGTTCAGTGTAATAATTCTAGTGAATATTGTCATGGTCTCTGCTGGGTTTTTTTTTTTGTTTGTTTCGTTTTGAATTTGAATGTTTGAAGTAAGCGTCACATACAGCACTATTTTTTTTTTTTTTTTTTGTTGTTGTTTTTTACAGGGTTAAAGCTACCAAGTTTGTACAGTTCACAGTCTTCCTCATGATATTCGGTGCCATGGTTGCAGCTAGGTAAATGACTTGTTATCAAGGCTTAAAATCTTCCACCTTTTGGTGAATTTCCACGTTTGACTAAACATTTTCTTCACCCTCCCAGCAGTCTCTCTTTCTGTTTGTCTGTCTGTCTGTCTGTTGCTCTTGCTGTCTGTCTCTTTCTCTGTCTCTCTCTCCCTCTCAAACACACACGCTTGCACACACACATGTACTAACACACACACACACACACACACACACACACACACACACACACACATGCAGGCTGATTGCATTTAGTTTATAATAATAAAAAAATTCACACCTTTTTCCTTGTTTTGGGGTGTTTTTTTAGCTATGACCTGGCCTTTGACCTCTGGGGTTATACCTTTATTATGCTCAACAATTTTGCCACTGCTGCCAACGGTGTCTACACCAAGAAGAAGCTGGATTCCAAGGTGGGTGTCCTGCGCTGCTTTGTCTGCCAGTTTTTTTTTTTTTTTTTTTTTGCTGCTTGTCTACTTGTATATTTCACACCACTCTCTTTCTAGAATGTGTCTTTAGTTTACAAACCAGTATCATGGTGTCTGTGGCAGTGGTTCAGTAACTGATGTGTCCTCTGTCACTTCGTTCCTGTTTGCGTTTGGTTTGAGGGTTTTTTTTTGTTTGTTTTTTGTAAATTCCTTTCTCTGTTGCTTGTTCCTGTTTAATCAGTGTTCTGTTGCCACAAAAGAGGCTCCAGATAGAGCCATCACATTGTCACAAAACACTTGTAGTTGTGCTTTATCTGCTACCAAGGCTCACAAGTTTTTAATACATCTACGTGTACTGCCATGAACTACCACACTGGCAAAACAGAATTTGTACCTTTGTGCTGCTTCTTGAAATAAATAGTTTCAGCTGCTAAGATGTCTGCAATGTTCGGTCAGTAGTTTGGGGTGTTTGATTTGGAATGCCTTTATTTTTGGCATGATCATACAGGTAGAAGTTTTGGACTGATGGTGTACCAAGATACTACATGGATAAGTTTCAAATGAGAAGCTGACAAAAACCTGGAGTTTTTGGGGTTTTTTTTTTTACTAGGAGCTTGTGACAGATTGCCAAGTTATGCTTTTGTTGTGCTACAATTGAATATATATAATAAAGTAATATATTCAATATTTTCACTCTGCTGCAGAGAGAGGAAAATGTATGTCATTATTTCAGTATCATGGCTGTCGTTTTATTTACAAGCTGCATTTTTTTTCTGTGCATTGGTGTGTATTGTTTTTGTACATATCATTATCATTAATGTGTTGTAGTTGCACAGGTTGGTTGAATTTCTCTGTAACATGCGCTGACAGTAAAGAAGAGTAACTTGTGGCTGCTGGCATGGCAAATACAACAGCAGAAAGCAGGATGGTGGCTTGCACACAAAAAGTAGCACTTCTCGCCAGCAAATTTTCACTGCTTTTCCCTGCAGCCCTGCGATGCCTTGAGCTTATCAGAAACATTGGGTAGTGAAACTAATGATGTGGGCTGAGGGAAAGCCAACAACAACATGATGCTTCTTTCACATACGAAATGTGTGTCGAACGGTGGCTATGTATAGATGCATGGACTGTTGTTTGTTCACATAGATCTGTGCTATTGTGGTGTTCAGACTTTTATTGGTACTTGAGGGGCTGCCTTTTTAATACTTTTTCATTTTACTTTGTAAAATTCATTTTAGTTCATCTTTTTTAATTGAAGATACTAAAGGCGCGTCTTAATTATGCCTGAACAACTCCTTGGGCGAAATGTTCGGCTTGCTTCGGCGTGGCTTCTACATACTAACTAGGCGCCAAATCGTTCGTGACACGTGACGTGAGGAAAATAGCAATGGCGCCGATTGTGAGCTTACCAGTGAAGTGTGTCTCTTAGCAACTCTAGCTTCTGAGGGAAATCAAGGAGTTACACGACAACATGGCTTTATGCACTCAAAAGGGCACTATCTGAACTAACCAATGTGACCCAACTGTGCCATGAACTGCATTAAAAAACAAAATAATCACCAACGAAACCATTGAACCGACAGACAGTTACGAGCCGGTCGGCGTAGCAGACGGTCACCAGCACACGGCGGAAGAAAAACGTCATACCGACAACAATGTCGCGGTTTTGCATCAATTTTAGCAACAACATTAAAATTCTACACAACCTCAGTAATCAGTGTGACGCAAGTGAGCCACTGATGAAAGTTATAGCTGCCTGAAATATCAGTGACTAGAACTTTGACTCGGTACTCACCACTGATGTGACGACGCGAGCCCGGCCAGTGCACACCGCCACACGAGCAGACGGCTTTAGCATGCGAAGCAAAACCGCCGTAATTACAGATATTTCGCATTCTTACTTCACCTGTAGCAATGTAAGTCAAATGCACACTATCCTTACTAATCAGTGTATACCAACAGCACCAAGAAACTTCTTCATTGCCGAAATATTAATGCTTGTAACTTTGAAGCGACACCGGCCATGTGCGAGCGCCATCTTGAAATCAGATAGCCGGCGAATCTGGACCAGCCAATCAGATAGCGCCTGGCGAAATTATTCGTGGTTCCTCGCATTGCATGTCGAGCGAAGCCCGAAGTGTCCAAAATCTCTTCGCGAACAAGAAAAATGATTCGGGCGAAGCATTTTTTTCTTCGCTTCGGACTTGTTCGGGCTCAGTTAAGGCGCGCCTTTACGCTAGCATTACTAGGCTTTATAAAGGAAGAATTCTGAAACAGTTTCAAAATAGTTTATCTTAGAGACGAGTAAACCTATGAACAGAGTCACACTGACGTTTGATGGCCGTTAAAAGGATGAAAACTCAGCCGTGTTTCCCTTTTTGACTGCTCGATGAAACAGTCAGGACAGACAATCACATATGGTTACAGACCAGTAATAGCTTCCGGGTCATGTAGTAAGAACTACGCTAAATATAGTAGAAAATCTTTGCCCCTTTTAAAATTTGTGTGCAGAGTAAAAAATGGCAATCTGGTGCTTTTTGTTGGCTTTGTAAACAAGTTTCATGCCAGGTAATAGTAAAATTAGGGAAAGATGAGGCTGGCTTGTGGACTAATTGTATTCATGTGCGGTTGGCACAGGAGCCAGCAGACGACTGTGGAATGAGGGGGTATGTAGTCGCTGCCAACATTGCCAACTAGAGGAGCAAAGCCTCCTTGGCTCACTTGTGAGATGGGTCAAGGTCATTTAAAAGAGTATGTTTGTAAAGCTATCACTGTCTATCCTGAAGTAAGATGTCTCTTGTGTTCATCGTTCTTAAGAAAAAGGCAAATGGCAACATAACAGTTTTCCAAGGACAGCGTGTATCACCTTGACTTTGGGTCAAGGTCATTCAAATGAGATCTGTAAGTGAAGAGCTTATCAATGACTATCTTTATGCCACGTTTGATAGCTCTAGTTTTCGCAGCTTCTGTACAAACGGTAATGTAAAATTTCATAACAGACAGCTGTATTGACCTTGACCTTGAGTCAAGTTCATTCAAAAGGCTATGTGTGCATAGGTCTCATTGCTGCCTATCATTGTGCCTTGTTTGGTGTCTCTGCTGTTTGTTGTTTCCAAGAAAATGCTAACGTTAAGGACTCCGCAAAACATTTTGCGTGGCCTTGACCTTGACTCAAGGAAATTGAATACAAGTATGCCAGTACAGGTTTTGTCAATGTCTATCACCGTACAAAGTTTTATGTCTCTGGTATCCCTAGATTTTGAGAAAATGGCAATTGTAAATTTCCAGTGAGACAGATTTAGTGACCTTGACCTTCAGTCAAGGTCATTCAAACAGTATGCCTTGGAAGGTCTTACTGCTGTCTATCAGCAAGCCAGGTTTGGTGCTCCTGCCGTATATTGTTTCAATGTTAAGGTTTTGGAAGCATTTCCGCAAACAGCTTGTATGGCCTTGACCTTGATTCAAAGCCACTAAATACAGGTATATCAGTAAAGTTGTTGTCAATGTCTATCATCACGCAAAGTTTGAAGTCTCTGGCTGTTCTAGATTCTGAGAAAATGCCAATTTAAAATTTCCAAACAAACAGCTTTGGTGACCTTGAACTTGGATCAAGGTCAGTCAATATGGTATGTTTTGAAAGGTCTTATAGCTGTCTATCAGCAAGCCAGGTTTGGTGCTTCTGCCATTTATTGTTTCTGAGAAAATGTCAATGTTAAGGTTTTGGAAGCATTTCCGCAAACAGCTTGTATGGCCTTGACCTTGACTCAAAGCCACTGAATACAGGTATGTCAGTAAAGGTGTTGTCAATGTCTATAATCATACAAAGTTTGATGTCTCTGGCTTTTCTAGATTCTGAGAAAATGCCAATGAAACCCAGCAAACAGACAGCTCTAGTGACCTTGACCTTGGGTCAAGGTCAATCAATATGGTATGTTTTGAAAGGTCTCATGGCTGTCTATCAGCAGGCCAGGTTTGGTGCCTCTGCTGTTTGTAGATTCTGAGAGTAGGCCAATGTTAAGGTTTACTGCGGACACACAGACAGACAGACAGACAGACACACAGACAGACGACGGAGGGCTATTACATAGACTCACTTTGTTACACAAGTGAGCCAAAAACCGGAATATTGGAATTTGTTGAAATTCACTCTACACATGAGTCTATGGCTGCCTGATTTTTATAATTTTTTTGTTGTTGTGATTTTAAAGCATTTCTAGGGTGTCATCTGCAACCTTATGTGTAAGAGTAATATATATATATATATAGCGTTTTCCCTTCAAATTTGCATCTGTGGTATGTAGCTTGAGAGAAATGTGCTGTCAGCTGCTCAGTAAAAGGGGACTGCACTCTGGTGTCCATAATGCCACAGGCTACTGGCTTCAGTCAGCTGAGCGCAAGCCTGTCTGTGCATGTAATTGTGCATGTGTCGTAGTGGTGTGATGCTTGACACCACTGAAAAGCCCAGAACGATCTACGAGCCTAAAATGAGTAGCATTAGTCCCTTGAACAGGCTGGGGAATTGTCAGTCATTTGGCGATCCTTCGCCAAGCTTCCTATCCTTTCCGCTAAATAAATCAAAGTTCCCGCAAAAAAATACATTAAAAAACCCAACAGGGCTGTTGGTTTCAAGTTGAAACCAACAGCCCTGTTGTTGTTTTTTTATGTATTGTCAGAAGTGAATTCTTTTGTTGCTTGCCTTCCCAGCACAATTTTTTTTTTTTTTTTTCATACCAAAGAAATTAAGGGCAAAACACTTGCTGCATCAGTAAGATTTGCTCCTTCCACAGTTCAGCACAAAGTGCATGTCCTGGCAAACAGGTTGGATTAAACACACCGTGCAGAGCTGGTTTTAAACTTGGTTGACCGTGGAGGGAGACAGTTGTGCATGAGTGGGTGTGCAGGGGTTGCAGTATTACTGGTGCATATATATACATGTGTGACAACTGCTTATTGTGAGTCATGAACCACTTGAAATGGACATGTGTTTACAGTGTAACTGCATGATTCCAGTATTATCATGAGAATTCTCCCTAGGTTATATGTACAAGTGCTCATACAAAACTTTAATGCATTTTTATTTTAACTTTTGCTGTAAATACTATGGTTTAGCTGCAGTAAGAGACTAAAGGGCTGATTTACTTCTGTCATCTAGTCAACTGTTAACAGAGAAAATTCAGTTCACAAAGTGATTGAAATGTTTGAATAATTTGTGTATACCTACAGATGCATCTCGCAGCTTGTTAGAGACATTTTACTGGTATGAGACACAAGCAGCATTTTGCCTTTTCTGCTGCGGCAGAAATGTTGGTGCTACATGTACAATCTCTGTTTCAGGATTTGGGGAAATATGGCTTGTTGTATTACAACAGCTTACTTATGCTGCTCCCAGCCTTTGTCCTGGCTCTCTGCACTGGTGAATTTCAAAAGGTATAGCTACAGCTGAACATTTGGAAGTGTGTGTGTGTGTGTGTGTGTGTGTGTGTGTGTGTGTGTGTGTGTGTGACCATGTTGATGATGTGTGGTATGCAAATATTGGAACCTGGTCTGATGAACTCCTCAGAACGTAAGCTTTTAATTTAAGTGGTGGATGCTCCTAAAAGAAATATGTTGTGGGGTGATTTTTTTTTCTTCTCATGAATAAAACGTGAACATTCAAAGATCTGTGCGTGGGTGTGTGTGTGCGCGAGCACGCGCATGTGAAAGCATATATATTCAAAGTACATGTATACTGACGGTGTGGAATTGTCACATTCAAAATACCTCTTGATGTTTCAGTCAATGGAATTTGAGCATTGGAATGAGCCCATGTTTGTCGTGGTGTTTCTGATGTCCTGCATAATGGGCTTCATTCTGAACTACTCCATTATCATGTGCACTGCACACAACTCTGCACTCACCACGACCATTGTTGGTGTCATCAAGGTGACTCTTTCTCTCTCTCACACACACACACACACACACACACACACACACACACACACACACACACACACACACACAGAGTCACACAGAAACACAATTACTTACTTTTGACTCCTGCCAAGTTGCCTGCTGGCAAGACCATGCCCTTGTCACCGGAGTGGATATAGCCAGCATTGATAATTATGACCAGCAATGCTGAAACCACACACATCTTTGATAAATCGTATAAGGCATTAAAGACATCCTGAAAGTTAATTGAGGAAAAAATGTGATGTACAAGACAGTGATCATGATTGTGAAGGACTTAAATTGATAATCCTTGGTACTTGCAACCATTCTCTTAACTATATGTTCTCTGATGCTGATGGAATGTGGCATTTTTTGGGACACTTTTGCCTTTTCAGGCAGGCTTCCACTGAATGTTTGTGTATGAATAGTGCAGTTTTCAGGCACCCATATGCCATAACCGCAAAAGGTGCTTATACTGTGGTGGTCGTCATCTTTGAGCTTAAAACTTGGCAGAAGGATTTGTGATGTTAAACACGTTCTGCAAATATATTTTTACAGTGTTCTTGTGTATTAGATGTGCAGCATGAGCCCAAAAGTTTACCACAACCTGCACATGCTTTCTATTTGTACTGGCATTTTTGTCTGTTTGTTTGTTTGTTTTTTTTCAGAATCTTTTTGTTACCTATCTGGGTCTCTTCATTGGTGGCGACTATGTTTTTAGCCTTCTCAACTTCACTGGTATAAACATAAGGTAAGACTGTGTATTATGTATGTGTCACTTTCTTATTTTCTTGAACTGCATTTTCTGCTGAGTAGAAATTTCAGGCATTTCCAGATCACCATTTAGCTTATGATAAACATTTAACTTTAAGGTGTATAAACAATCCTAGCGTTTGTGTAAAAAAAAAAGAAAAAAGTTATAGCACAGTTTTCTTAGCAACATTATTCGATTATGGTGGAGCATCCTGCCGTTGCAGTTATGTTCAATGCAAGGAATTTAACTTTGTTTTAGTAAAATATGATATCATGGTTTTCTCATTGAATAAGAGATTTCTCATTCTGCCTGGACTGTTTTGTGATCATACCACAGATTCTGCAAGGGCACAAGGAAAGCTGTTGTATTGTATGTGAAAACTGTAGGCAGGCAGACGATGAGTGAAACCTTTGCACATGTGCATGCATCTGAAACCCGAATACCCATAATCAAAACTTACTGCTTGTTTCAGTGTGGCTGGAAGCCTGATGTACACATACGTGACGTTCAGACGAAAGCCTGCAGCTGCCAGTAGCAGTACGATGACCAGCAGTACAGGAAAAATTCAGCCTGTGTGACTGACAAGTGCCAAGACCCTTTTGCCTGTGGCACTTCATCAGCAAACCGTTTTCCAAAGACGATCTTCGAAATCCTAAAGAAAGTGATGTAAAATCACTTGTCGGTTGCTCGTAGTGAAAGTCATAATGTTTTCTGTTTTCAATGATTTTGATCTCTGTTCATCTGTTTCTTTTATTTATCACAAAAAAGCAGGATGTTAGTACATTACTCATAAAATTTATAAATGGCTTTAAGCCACTTTAAGCTGTGTTATTCTTGTTTTTTGAAGAAGAATGGATATGCTTCTAGCATGTTTTCTTCAGATTGGCAAGTCATGAAACAAATTTTACATGTTTTCATCAAACAGTTTTATGAGAAATGGTATACTCTGGTTACCTATGTAAAAAAGCTCATTGTGACAGTATAATGGTGGTGTATTTTCATGTTTTGAATGACCTTCCTTTGGTCAGTGTGACAGGGTCAAGGTGAAAGTTGAAAAAAAAAAAAGTTTTTTGTTTCTCAGCAACCACAAACACCAGACAACCCAAGCTTACAAGTACTTGTACAAGTGAAGTTGGTATGAAAAGCTTCCATTTATGCAACTTTGCTGACCTTGACCTCAAGAGTCGAGGTCACTGGGACTGGGTCGAAGTTTCGGAATTAAAATTTTGGCAGAACATTTACCTTTCTCCATTGACAGTTGATGTGATTTCCCTTTTGACTTTGAGTGACCTATAGTAAAGGTCAGGGTCAAGTTTGTAATTGAGTTATGAAGACTTTGCTGTCCTAGTTTAAATTTTTTTTTTATTATTCTGTTGGTGAAATCTGCTTTTACCTGTACATTCAGTCTTTGCTTTATTGTTTTTGTGGATCATTTGAAATCCATTCATTTGTAATCATGCTGGTTTTATAATTTGCCTATGATTTCTGTTTGTATGGTTTCTTCATTTCTGGTGGGCATTATGCTGTGTGTTTGTGTTGTTTTGGTTGATACTGTTGTGGGCTGACTACATTTGAGTTAAATATATGTATAGCATACTGGACAGATCTGCATAGTTTGTAATTTAGAGTGTCAAGATGCTTTCACCAAACTGTAGTCTTTAAAGTCACAGTTTCTGTGCAGGTGTTATCTGTAATGCCACCTGTCCATTTGTTTGCCTGTGAAGGAAACCGTAAAGTAGGTTACCAATGCTGCCATTTTTGGCTCACTTGTGTAACAAAGTGAGTCTATGTTATAACCCTCCGTCGTCTGTGTGTGTGTGTGTGTGTGTGTGTGTGTGTGTGTGTGTGTCTGTCTGTGGGCTGTGTGTCCGCAGTAAACCTTAACATTGGCCTTTTCTCAGAATCTACATACAGTAGAGACACCAAACTTGGCCTGCTGATAGACAGCCATAAGACCTTTCAAAACATACTATACTGATTGACCTTGACCCAAGGTCAAGGTCACTAAAGCTGTCTGTTTGGAAATTTTACATTGGCATTTTCTCAGAATCTAGAAAAGCCAGAGACATCAAACTTTGCATGATGATGGACATTGATAACACCTTAACTGACATACCTGTATTCAGTGACTTTGAGTCAAGGTCAAGGCCATGCAAGCTGTTTTGTGGAAAACCTCCCAAAACCTTAACATTGGCCTTTTCTCAGAAACAATGAACAGCAGAGGCACCAAACTTGGCATGCTGATAGACAGCCGTAAGACCTTTCAAAACATACCATAATGGTTGACCTTGACCCAAGGTCAAGGTCACTAAAGCTGTCTGTTTGGTAATTTTACATTGGCATTTTCTCAGAGTCTAGAAAAGCCAGAGACAGCAAACATTGCATGATGATACACATTGACATCACCCTTACTGACATACCTGTATGCAGTGACTTTGAGTCAAGGTCAAGGCCACGCAAGCAGTTTTGCGGAAAACCTTCCAAAACCTTAACATTGGCCTTTTCTCAGAAACAATGAACAGCAGAGGCGGCAAACTTGGCATGCCGATAGACAGCCGTAAGACCTTTCAAAATATACCATAATAGTTGACCTTGACCCAAGATCAAGGTCACTAAAGCTGTCTGTTTGGAAATTTTACATTGGCATTTTCTCAGAATCTAGAAAGGCCAGAGACATCAAACTTTGCATGATGATTAACATTGACAACACATTTACTGACATACCTTTATACAGTGACTGAGTCAAGGTCAAGGCCATACAAGCAGTTTTGCGGAAAACCTTCCAAAACCTTAACATTGGCATTCTCTCAGAAACAATAAACAGCAGAAGCACCAAACCTGGCTTCTTGATAAACAGCAGTAAGACCTTTCAAGAAATACCCTTTCGAAAGACCTTGACTAAAGGTCAAGGTCATCAAAGCTGTCTCATTGGAAATCTAAAATTGCCATTTTCTCAGAATGTAGGGGTACCAGAGGCATCAAACTTTGCATGATGATAGACATTGACAAAACCTGTACCGGCATACTTGTATTCAATTTCCTTGAGTCAAGGTCAAGGCCATTCAACATGTTTTGTGGAGACTTTACGTTAGCATTTTCTTGGAAACAACAAACTGCAGAGGCACCAAACAAGGCACAGTGATAGAAAGCAGCGAGACCTATGCAGACATACCCATTTGAATGACCTTGACCTTGAGTCAAGGTCATTAATACTGTCTGTTGTGAAATTTTACATTACCATTTGTACAGAAGCTACAAAAACTAGAGCTATCAAACTTGGCATAATGATAGTCACTGATAAGCTCTTCACTTACAGATGTCATTTAAATGACCTTGACCCAAGGTCAAGGTCATAGAAGCTGTCCTGGAAAAACTGTTATATTGCAATTTGCCGTTTTCTTAGGAACTATGAACACAAGAGACACCTTACTCCAGGATAGCTAGTGATAAGAGCTTTACAAACATACTCTTTTGAAATGACCTTGACCCATCTCACAAGTGAGCCAAGGAGGCTTTGCTCCTCTAGTTATTTTACTGTTTTTACCTGTTTTTATTCAGATTCTTTCTTCTGGTTTACATGGTGAAAAGGGACGTTAAACTCATAAACACCGACCCACCCACCCTTTTTTCCTAGTGTTGAAGCTTTTTGTGCATTGCTTGCGATGTACACTATTCTGCCTTTGTTCACTGTTGTCTAAAGCTGTAATGGGTGAATTTTGAAGCCTGCCAATTTGTTGCATAGTTATTTACAGTACAGTACAGCAGTACAGTACCTTTCCTTGATTGAGACAGGATTGTGACTGCAGCTTCAACTTTCCTTTCTCCTTTTTTAGTTTTTCGGCATGTCTACAGTACCCTTCATGCTTACACACATTTTCTTGAGTCCCAATACCTGTTTTAGGCTTGTTGGCTAATTACAGGGGTGAAATACGTCCGTAAAATAATTTATTGTATTCTTGTATTGTTTGCGTTTACTCTATGTGATGCATCATTCACAGAGTATGCTGAATTTTTTTTTAATACCAAAGGCAGATCCTTTTTGGGGTGTATTTTTTTGTTTGTTTGTTTTGTTTGTTTGTTTTGTTTTAAAATGACTTTCCAATATACTTATGCATTAATATTCATTGTGATGTGACATGCAGTTTACCAATGCTGATACATGTAGTCCCTGATACATATACATGTATAAATATGTACTCAGAATTGTCAAAATATTGCAACGTAAGTGAAGATAAAATGGCCTGAATATCTTCATGTTTTTTAATATGAAGAACCACTCATGATTTCAGGTACATGTATTTTACTGTTTTTGTTTTCTGCTGTTGACTCTCTGGGCAGTGTGTTTATAGTTATCTTTCAACCTGTGTTGTTGGTCTGGATATGCATGGTATATGCAAGGTATAATCACAACACCCAGTAAGTTTGCTGTCTTGGGTTTTTTGGGTGTTTTTTTTTTTTTTACACTAAAACCTATATAAGATGGACACTCATGGGACTTGGTCAAATTACCTGCAATTGACAGATCTGCAGTAGACCAGGACAGCGTTTAAAGTTGCAGCCAACCAATAGATGACATAAAACAAAACAATCAATCAATGAAATGTATAGACAGAACGCCATACAGCACAGAAAGATTTTAATCTTGCTGGGTGGATAAAAAGTGTAACCAACATGATTGTGATTCACTGTCATCTGTTGAAAGAAAACATCTTGTCCTTGGTGAAAACGTGCTTGAATAAAACTCACCATGATTTGCCCTGTTCATTTTGTGACCTGTCATCCGTCTGGTGCCAGCAGGGTGATGGGCCAATATGTCTGAGCTCACGGTGCATTTCTTTGTTGGTTGAACTGGTAGGATGCGTTTGAACTGTAGCAGTTCCAACCTTCGCATAGTGAGTCCCATCCTATAATATCTGCGGTGATTTTCGTGTAACTTGGGGCATGGAACTGTTTCTCACAATGGGAATCACACCTGCCCTGCCTTATTCTTGTGTCTTGTTCCCAAAGCGGGGAAGGGAGGGTGGGGTTGCCCTGCTTGCTAATAGCCAGTGCAAACAAACAGGGAATTAAAGACAACAGCAAAGAGGTTTGAAGCTGACCACACCATTACTCGAGTGTCAGGGTCCGGCTTGCCAGTGACCGGTTTATGCTGTCCATGTTCGCGTTATAGAGGTGTCTTGCTTTTTCAGGGATTTTGTATAGGCAGAGTGGACAGGGATACTTTTAGGTGTCGTCCTGTTGGCGGTGTCTTTGTGGAGGTGTCTGGCCAGGCAGGCTTTATTGTAGTCCTAGATACATATATATGTATACCGTGTAAATATGTACCTGTACACAAAATTGTCAAAACATTCCGTAAAATGCCCTGAATATCTATTCTAGTATGAAGCACCTCTCATTTGAGATGTATTTTACTAATTTTGTTTTCTGCTGTTGACTTTTTGTGCATCATGTTGATAGTTATCTTCCAACCTTAGTGGTTGTTAGATAATGATGCAATCATGCATAGCAAAAACCTGCCAGAAGAGAAAGCTGCATATACCAAAATGGTGCTGTACATGCTAGAGCCTGTTCATTTGAGAATGCGCCTTTCTCTTAACCCCCCCAACTTAATTCTGGATATGCATGGTATAATCACGAGCACCCAGTAAGCTTGCAGCGTCTTTTATTACAGGATTTTCCTGATCATGAACAATCATGCCAGTTGACACAGGATGCTTCCCCACTAGTCCTGTTGTGAGTGAAAATCATGTTTATGTCTATGTGCATTTGTTTAAAATGAAGAATGCTCTTGTAAAACATCACATCTGTGCCTGCTCAGCAGTGTGGGTTCATCATCCTGTGCTGACGTACACCTCGGAGTGCTTCCTGTGTTCTGATTGCACGGGATGCTATTCTTTATTATTACACTTTATTAGTATTAGTAAAGGATGTGAGTCTTCAGCATTAAATGAAGTGTTATTTCTGCTTGTTACAGATTTGGGGTTATCTAGGGTTTTGGTGAATGTGCAGGGTGATCGGTTGGTGTGATCATTCATCTCTAGTCACATATAGTGGCATGTGTACATTTACGATGGAATGAATCAGATTTTCATGTGTCTCGGTGGATTTCTGCCAGATCATTTTGGTCAAATAAGGAAATTTTTTCTTTTTTTGGGTGGTTGTTCAGGTTGTTGACACCTGAGGATCAGTGGGACTACTATAACATTCAACTAGCCCACGCACCCCCTCACCCCCGTTTGATTTTTTTAGCATGTTTTTCCTTGACATTTTAAAAAGTTTCATCCATGTAGATGGATGGTGGTATATATGGTCAGCACTTTATAATGGTTGAAATTTTGGTTGCAGTCTTTCAGAATTCTATGCACAATTAAAGTTACGATGTTCTAGCTCTGTTGGTGTATGTACATGTGTGTGTGTGTGTGTGTGTGAGAGAGAGAGAGAGAGAGAACATGCAGACAGACAGATGGAGATGATATGAAATAAGCCTTGATAAAAGATTGGAAGACATTGTCGTGCTGCATTCATTGCTAGACTTATTCAGGAACACAAGTCATCTGGTGCCAAGCACATAATACACAAACCGTAAGTTCAAATGCGGATTACCCCGTACGTAAATTCATTGTGGAACGCACTGCATGTGCCTATCTCACGTACCACATGTTCTGTTAACCGCCTTTGCCTTGGCATCACCCAGCAGGTCAAAGAAGAATGTACTTTGCTACAGGGGAGAAACTCTCACATTACTAGTGTTAAGAGCACCTGACGTAGTTGTTCCCCTTGAATGGAGAACCTTGCTCTGGCATCAGTTTTAGTCATTATTATTTCCTTCATAAATTGACCACAAACAAATCGGGACATTGCCATTCACAAAGCTTGAACAAATTGAAAAGAAATGTAACTGCTTGGTGTTTTCAATTTCACTATTATCATTTTTGGAATTTTTGTGTTGCAGTGAATAGACACATCTTGCACCCACGAATGCGGAAATGGCTGCTGGTGGTGAACCCGACTATGGTATATTTTTGTCGTGTGTACTCAAACAAATAGACACGATGTATATGTAGAAACCAGCTGTGAGTACGTCATAATATACGGAAGCGTTATGATCAGATTCAGTTCATGAGGACAAGGCAGGTTGCGGATGTAGGGGCAAACTTGAAACTGAAAGTAGGCGTGATGTTTGTATTTCTTTGTCTTGGACAGCTCAAGCAATATTATTTTAGTCCTGCCGTTGGTTTAGACGAGTTGATTCCATTTTATGCTGTTATTTTGTAAGTGAAAAAGATGCCATTATTGTAAACGACATTACACCAATGATTTCATAAAGCTGTTTGTTCATTTGTAACGAAAGTTTCAAATACCATACATCAACATGACTTGTGCAGATACTTTATACCATTGATGGGTACAATTGTGTTTTTGTTGTATTTTCTTTCAGTCCGGATTTCCCCCTAGATGGGTTCCTTTGTACAACACACCTCTGCAAACACAAAGTTACTTAACCAGGCACTTACTGTTTTCAAGTTATAGCCTGTGCGCTAATTATCTACGGTCTTTGGCTAAAGTGTGCTTTCATTACTGCGTTTCAGCATTGGATGAGAGGACAAAAAATGGCTACGTCCGCGTTCGAGTGGAAATCCCAAACCTGAAGGCCAAAACCAGAGGCTTCCTAGGAAAGATCACTGGGGGCAGGAAAGATGAGGCTAAAAATGCCAAAGTAGAAGCCGATTTTCAAGAGAGGTGCTTTCCTTGTTCTGAATTTCAGTTCAGCCAAGACCGCTATCTATAGTTCATGCCCATGTTGAGAGGTACTGACAACAGCAGTTTACCAACTCAAGATTGGTTCATGCTGGCCAGATGATTAAAACTGTGGCAAAATAACAGTTACTAATTGACTGTTCAGTTGATTCATGATTTTTTTTTTTTTTAATGCTGAAAACACAATTGTAAATAAAACAAATGCATGCATATCTGTAAATGTGCAACCAACTTTGTAACTGTTTTCTACTATGTGGAAACCTCTTCCAGAAGCTAGGTTTTGCATAATTAAAGTTCACTGTCTCTTCCACTTCACTTTTCTTGCCAACAGGGCGTTCACACTGACTGTCCGTGGCAATGGTGTTAAAGGGATGGATGGCAAGGTTTGGGAGTTAAAGAGCCACAAATTGCCACACCCCATCGATCAGTACAGCTCACACTGTGAGGTAAGGACAGAGCTCCTTGTTATGAACTTTTTCAAGTGCCTCAGCAACAGATGGATAAATTCAGTTGAAAATAATTGTTTCCCCTTCATGACTAATATTTCCGGCCAGATTTTGTTCTGTTGTGTGTGTTAGATGGTTGAGTCAGGTCTTATGACAGGTATGGTGTCTTGATGAATCTTGCACCAACTCTTGTAGTTCAACATAGACATGATCCTCGCAGCTTGGTTCTTGATAGCAAATCGAACAGTTCACATTATTGGTGTTCATCAGGGTGTTACTTGTGTATAGCCCTCTTCAAGTCATGTGTCAGCTGAGTGACACTTTGTACAAAGGCTGCGAAGTGTGTCCTGTGAAGAAATCCATGTAATATTTTGTTATTGTGTGTGTGTGTGTGTGTGTGTGTGTGTGTGTGTGTGTGTGTGTGTGTGTGTGTGTGTGTTTTCCAGACTGAGGATGGATTTGTGAATGTTTTCTTGAAGAAGGCAAATGGGGATGATGACTGGAGTGCATCCATACGCAAAGGACAGTTGGAGGCAGACTAAACTGCAGATGATGCCATCCCATGTCCTGATCAGGGCTTCATGTCTGTGGGGTAATAGGACAAATATCCTGGCTGACTGTAAAATTATAGGACATTTGTCCTGAACATTTTAATTATACTGTGGCACAGAAATGATAGGACATAATCATGTCCGCCTGTGTAAAAAAGTAATTGGACATGTAAAAAATGAACTGGTCTATGACCAATGTCCATCGTAGGCATGAAGCCCTGCCTAATGTACCTTGGAAGAGCAACTGATGGCTAGAAAGAAATATTGAAATATGATTGTCAACAACACTCGAGTGAACCATTATAATGATAGCTTTAGCTCCAAAAGAGATTTGAGGGAGAGTTCTTACTCAAAAAAAAAAAAAAAAAAATCCCAGTCACTATGTCCGTCAAAGTAGCCAGTGATTACGTTTGTTACTATGAGGAGATTTTCGAAAGAAACTGTAGATGAATTTTATTGACTGACATGGGGGGGGGGGGGGGGGGGGGATTTTACGTTTTACAGGGGGAATTTTATCTTGTATCTGAGCTGCCAGGTTTTGTATTGTTTTTGTTTGTGGCAAAATAACGCAAATGTTGTGATAATATTTGTGTTTGTTTTATTAAGAAGAGGCAGTATTTACAGTGTATATCTATGTATTTTTATATCACATATTTAGCAATCCACCACCAGTTGAACATACATATGCAATATTGAAGTGCAGTTTGTTTTCAATGATACACACAAACGTGCATGTGTTTCCTTTCTATACGCAACACATTGCTGTCATTTAGCAATATGAAGTCTGTGTTGTGAAGTGTTACCGTATTTGCGTAAATACCTCTGCAGTCACTAACGACTTTTTAAAAAATCAAATTACAGTATTTATCTCAGAAAAACAGAAAAATTGTATGAAAGAAAACACCGTTGTTGCTGTTTCATGGTGGCTAGGCATGCAATAGAGGAGCAGTGAGGCTTTCTTTTTTTACCAACACAGACCAGATGTAGAGGGCTGGATAGAATTAATGGAAACACAGCAAACAATGTGCAATGAGGCTAGGATCCTGTAGGTGGTAACTGGTTAAATTGAATTTCGCTCTGTACATTGTATCCCATCTTTTGTCAGCATCTATCAGTTTTAACTTTTATCTACAGGACGTATCAAATCGTTTTTTTCTTGTACAGTGCATGTATGTTTTCTGTCAGTTTTAACTTTTATCTACAGGTTGTATCAAATCGTTTTTTTCTGGTACAATGCCTGTATGTTTTTTTGTTATGTATCTTCTCAGAGACTTCTTCACAAAGTTTGAAAGGATTTTCCATGAAAGTATTAATATGTTCTCTCATATTTGACTAGGGATCAGGACGACAGTTGTTGGGAAAGGGAATTTCAGTTGAAGATTACATGTACCATGATGATCACGTAAAAACAAAATCAAGTTGAAATATTTGGTTGTGAATCCATGTGAGTGTGTTAATTAATTTTAACTAGTTCCTTCTCATCTTAGATATGTAATTTTGTGTTCACTTGAACTCCATTTACATCACTGATTTTAGATCTTAAATGCATTTCAGCATTTTTTGCAGTTGGGAGTGACTTAGTTATACTTCTCATTTTTGCCAACATGTGATAAATTTTTAACTTTTTTCTACAAGTGATGTTGCTTAACATATTGTGGTCAGTTTTGGTGAGAATTGAGAGTGCTGGCTTTTTTTCTTTTTCTTTTTTTTTTTTTTTTTTTGGGGGGGGGGGGTGCTTTCTTTTCATGTTGCTGTCATATTGTCCATACTGCCTTTATTATATATATATATAAAATTCATTTTTTTACTTGTGTATTCTGTCTTGAATTCTGCTTACACTCTTGTGTATCAATTATCAGTATGAAAAATCAGAAGTAAATGACATTGATCCACTGTGCAGTTCTTCCGTTATTAATCTGTTGCTTGTTTAGCTTTGGTTTGATCCCAAATACTTATTCACAATTCTGAGCAATATTATGATCATTTCGTGTGACAGCAGTAGATGAAATTGCACATCTTGTAAACTTCAAGGTAAAGGTCTACTGTAAAATGGTGCATGGAACAAAGCCTGCACTTATCAAATGCGAAGCGCATGGGCTTGTGTAAGACAGCATGTGGATGTACATGCATGTCCTCTGGCAAATAAAACTAGTACATTGTAACATATTCCATAAAAATGCACATGAACGGTGTACGTAGAATTCAGGAATTCATGTACAGTTACAACTGAAACATATCACAGCTGAATCTGATGTGTCGGCACTTGCACTTACGCACAAAAGCACCAACATGTATATAATCACACACAGACACACACTAAGTCATCTTCACTTCAATGTCTCTTGTGTTATAAGAGAAATCTCCCTCTCTCTCTCTCTCTCTCTCTCTCTCTCTCTCTCTTTCTCTCTAGCGTCACTCTCTGCAGTGTCTCACATTTCTGGACCATTCAGAGACTGCGGCTTTGAAGATGGTAGAGTCGTCTGTTTGAGGAGAACGTTCTGTTCAATTCCAAATCGACACTTGCACTTGCCCTTCGTGACGAAACACGGTCTGCCTTCGTCATCGGTCTTGAAGCCATTCTCCTTGTTCAAGAAGCTCTTCACGTTGCGCACCACAGTAGCGACGTGTTCACGTTGCTTCTTGGTTTCATACGTCACCACCACCTTTCCCTCAAACTTGGACTCGATGGTGAACTCTCCGTCAAACTCGTCCTCCTGAAGACACATCAGTCACTTATCAGATTAGGTTCAAGACACGCTTAGCGGACAACACAAAAGATACATTTAATTCCCGAATTTTCGGCCAAGGAGCTTTTCTAGTATCAGGGGGCAAACACGTAAAACCAGGACAGCGTTTCTGTCTCGATCAGTACATGAGCAGAGCAGCCGCCGTTTCGTTTTGATAACAGCCAGCTCCAAGGGCAAGCAGAGACACAGAATATCTTTTATGTCTCTGGGCTAAAGAAGTAACCGAGCAGAGATACAGAATACGTAGGCTTATATATCTTTCTCTGGGCTAAGCAACTTCCAGTCTCTATGTTCAAGGGTCGCATCTATATTCAACCGCCTGAAAAGCAACAAAAAGGGTCCTAATTATCAATGGGGAAGAAGAGCCTCTTCTTCTTCTTTTTTTCCCCCCTAGAATTTCAACAAAAATGGATTCAGTTGCCATTGTCATAATTATGACTGAGTGCAGGTGTGCCGACCATACATGCGTTCACACACACACACACACACACACACACACACACACACACACACACACATGCGCAAGCGCTCTTCAACGGTTTCGTTAACGCCAGTGAAGCCGATGGGACAGAGTTGCCACTAACCTTAATGACAAGGTCAGCTTTGGTCATGTGACCAGGCGGCACCTCGATCTCGTTGTCCACGGTCCAGGCCAGCTCCTGCTCGAAAGTCTCGTTCACGCCCTTCTCCATGGACATCTCGCCGTGGAAGCCTGCGTTCGCTTCGATGATAGGGTTCGGTGGAGTAAGCTGACGACAAACAAAACTCTCCATTGAATGGCGGCTTCACAGTCTCAGTATCCTGCTAAAATGGTCGATAGTGGAAATTGTTACATTCTGTAAACTGGCTCACAGCGGGCCATCGTCGCCTTTGTTTCAGGTTGCGTTGTCTTGTGCTGATTTATTTTTGTTCCTGCTAACATGCACGGGAAAGACCGGTAACAACATCGCAAGAGCTAATTATGCTCTCTGAACCCAGCTCTTTAGCGAAAGACTGAAGATGTTATGTATATGTCTGGCAACTTGTTATAGTGTGTGTGTGTGTGGGGGGGGGGGGGGGAGACGGATGTGCAGAGAAGCTAGTCAGTTTATTTTTTATTCATATGCTTGTACTCGAAAGTAATCATAATCGACACCCGTTTCTTCTGATTCTCAAATGTCATGGCCTTTTTTCTTTTCCTAGTTTTATTTTTTATTTTTTTCTCTCGTCATTTTAGTTGTTTCTTTTTGTTCTTAGTGGGGTTTTTTTTTGTTGGTTTGTTTGTTTTGTTGGGTTTTTTGTTTGTTTGGTTGGTTGGGTGGGTTTTTTTTTGTTTGTTTGGTTTGTTTTTGTGTGTGTGTGTGTGTGTGTGTGTGTGTGTGTGTGTGTGTGTGTGTGTGTGTGTGTGTGTGTGTGTTTTGGGGGGAGGTGTCAGGCTATGAACGTGTTACGAACGGTACCTTAATTTCGATACTGGCACCGACTGTGTATGTCTTGTTCAGCGCTACATTGCAGGTGGATTTTGTCCGTCGCTCCGTCCGCAAAGTGTACCTCTGTGGCTTTGGCGTGTCGTTGCTGAAGTTGGCGCTGAACAGCACGTGGGCGGTAGGTTTGGGAGAGAGGCGGGTGTTTGTGTAAGTCGTTTCTCCATGCGTCACATACATCCTGCAAACAACATTGAGTGTCAATGGACCCTTCCGGGAGCACCTGGTAACCGTTGCTAGGGCCGGCTACAAGCAGTGCCGCTGCCGGCTTTCAGTGCACTAAGTTCGTTGCCGCCGGATCTCAGTGCCAGATACAGGTGCGGGGAAAAGTTCTTGACTGTGAGAAATCTTAAATCAACTTCTGCAGAGGATCTTTTGTCGTTTTCTCAAGTGTTTGTTTGTTTGTTTGTTTGTTTTTCTTTTTAACGAGCCGGACGTTCTTCAATTTTATTTTTATTTATTTATTTACTTTTTTTTTGGGGGGGGGGGGGATGAATAATTTGTTTGTGTTCTGGTGTACACAGCACAATAGTACACCTGATACAACGTTTCTACCCTTGTGTTAGTCCGGGCGACCCTCTCCCGCTTTACTCCTCAGTCGAGCAAGGGCCGAAGACGGTTACACAGGTTGACTGACTACCTGTGTGTGTCAGTGTGTGTGTGTGTGTGTGTGTGTGTGTGTGTGTGTGTGTGTGTGTGTGTGTGTGTGTGTGCTGTGTGTGTGTGTGTGTGTGTGTGTGCGCGCGCGCGCGCGCTCGCGTTTGTTTACCTGTCCCAGTCGATCTCGGGGTTTTCAAGGTCAGCCTTTTTCTTAGCATCTCCGTCCAGCATTTTCGCGGCGGAGTCTTTCACTAGCTCCTCTATGTCCACCAGGTCCAGTACACCCGCCGCCATGACGTTTGCCCTCCAAAAAGGTAGTTTCACACGTAGACTTGAGGAGTTGGGCTGTCGACGGACTGAAAAGAACTGATATGCTATATCATACGGTGCAGATACATGTCACCAAACGGAGAAAGCCCTACGCCGGTGTCCACTGACTCATTTTGGATATAGCCGAAAGAGAAAACGTGAACTGACCACCCTAACTAACACTGCATTACACATTTTTTTTTTTTTAAAAACAGCATTTTTTTTTTTTTTAATCAGAGATAGGGACCGGGAGGAGGGGGGGGGGGTACCGGAGTACAATCTGAAAAAAATAGTAAATAAAACGGTTAACATTTAACGGTTATATTTTAATAGTTTAGCTTAAAACAGTGTTCTTCGGGGGGGGGGGGGGGTATAAACCCATTTGCATGCAACTGAGATTGCAGAAACTGAAAGATACAGCTGCCGATACATTTTCACACCTGCCGTTGCTAATGCTAGTAATATCTATCTAAATAGTAAAGCATAGGGTAATAGCCAAGCACACACACACACACACACACACACACACACACACACACACACACACACACACACACACACACACACAGAGTCAGTCGCATGTCAGTACAGCAACAGGAACAAAGGAAACATGGCAATAAATCCATAGGAAATGAAACTGCACACAGAGAGAGAGAGAGGAGAGAGCCGGAACGAACGAACGAACGAACGAAACTTTATTTTACAAGGATAAAAGATTAGGTACGCAGACTGCCTGTCTTACATCTTGTCCTTGCTAGGCTACTTATATACAAAGTAATCTCCAACTAAGTAGAGCACACACACACACACACACACACACACACACACACACACACACACACACACACACACACACACACACACACGCGCGCGCGCGCGCGCGCCATGCTACTACACACATTGTATATCAAGCAATACTCACAAATGACCAATATGTACATAAAGAACAATAGGGGGGGGGGGGGGACAAAGGATGTGATAAGTGAGCAATTCAAACTGATCAACCTTGAGGGGATGTTTTTACAGTTCAAAACAAAAAACAGAGAGAGAGAGAGAGAGAGAGAGATGGGTGGACGTGCAAGCAGACTAACAGACAGACACTGCGACAGACAGACGGAAAGATTTAGAGAGGGCAGTTGCCATAAAACTGCACCTACAATTCGAACTAGAATCTCGTGTCCTTAGCAGTCCATCAACAGATGGTTGCGGGTGCACTTGACCCAGCCTGTTCACACCGGTAAGATTAAGTTCACCATGGCAATGCAGAATGTGATAAGCCGTCAGTTACGGTCGATTGGTCTCAGTGCATAGAACCGTGAAAAAAGAGACGTTACAACCAATACTCTTGTCTAAAAAACAAAAAGAGACACAAACAGAAAGTTTTTGATCACATGATGCTCACATTACAACCAATACTCTTGTCTAAAAAACAAAAAGAGACACAAACAGAAAGTTTTTGATCACATGATGCTCAAGCGGCCTGTCTCAAAGTTTCAATAAAACATAGAAACTTACACACGTAACATATATACGAGAAGTGATTTGGCAAATATGCGTAGATCAGTAGACGAAGTCCAATGACTTGTGTTATAAAATAATGAAAGCCTCTTGCGCCCTAAGCCAGCGGTCGTGGAAGTAGTTCCCAGAACAGGAAATGTATTTCCCAGATTAACTTGGTTTGAAAAATTAAGTCACCCATTGTACTCTCCCTCTCTCTCTTGCTCTTCATGTACATACTGATTGTTTCTTAGCGTTGCTCGATGTATGCAATCGCATAGTCGCATCTCAGTTTTGTTTTTCTTTTCTTTTCTTCTGTTTTCTTCCACGGACATATTTGCGGTGTGTGTGTGTGTGTGTGTGTGTGTGTGTGTGTGTGTGTGTGTGTGTGTTGTTATTTAGTTGTACTTTACTTAGTAGTAATAGCAACTTAGCAAGGACAAGATTTAAGATAGGTCTAAGCACCTTATCGTTTATCATTGTAAAATAGAGTTTCCGATCGTTCTCTCTCTCTCCACTCTCTCTGTGACGACTGACAACATTTCGCTAACTTCGAAGTTTGTATTTCGGAGTCCATTTGTATTGATCTGCTCTGATTTTGTTGTTGCTGTTGTCTTTTTTGTTATTGTTCTCGGGTTTTTTTTTCCCGCTAGCTGTTCTGTTGTTACTGAGGTGTGGGTGTTTTTCTTCAGTCTGTCCTGTAGTCATTGTTTTGTTTCCGTTCTTTGTTTGTTTGTTTGTTTTGTTTCGTGGCAAGGACTGACGTGTGCGAACTGAAGGCAAGTGCCTGATAAAGACAATTCTCTCTCCGTCTTTCGGGGACGGCGACCGACTAGATTTGGGGCTGCTGTCATTCACTGCACTCAATAGACTTCTCACACGGTTATTGTGAGGTCATTATGACGACAATCGGTCACTCCGTGACACTTGACACGGCTGGCACTTGATTTATGAACTCTTACACATACTCAGCTGGATGACAATAGGCGCAATAAAACCGAAGGGTACGACAACTTGATCAGCTCGCAACCTGGCTTGTGTAGTACTCTGTGTTCCGTCCCTCGTGTTTCAAAAATTTTAATACACCGCCGAGTGATCACCGCACACCGACGAGTAGAGTCGGCCGGTGTGAAATGAACAGGTGCATTCTTTTCATGATGGGCTGGGCTGAGCACTGAGGTAAATAACAGCCGTGTTTTCGTATACAATCTGTTCAAGTTAGTATCTTTGAAGCGATCAGACCCAAAATCGTCAAACCATCAGTGCAAGCTGTGCAACAAATTATTATTTCTTGTTCATAAAATCAACACACTGATACAGTCGTGGGTGCCGCGACGAAACACTTTCACAAGGAAGGAATAAAGTTTGAGAAACCGGTAGCGTCACTTTACACGGAAGCCACGGGTGATAGCGTGCGGGGCTCAGGCACGCAGTAAAAATGTACCTCTAACAAAAAAAAAGAAAGAAAGTTTTTGTTAAGTTTCCTTTTTGAAAAAAAAATCACTGGCCTACCTTTTCAGACTGCATAGAGACTATCTGTGCTAACAATTTAGACTTTCAGTCACTGACGTTGTCACACATATTTATCTGTCATTTTATTACCACTCAGCGGTTTTCGGTGTAGTATCCTCAAACAGTTGGCTCCCGGCAACGTTTAAACAAGTTTTGACAGTAATGTCTGTTTCTCTTCATGCGTCGGTTTCAGTCGCGGCAACGGTTCGGCCGCTGTAGGCCGCCAACAGTGAGAAAAATGCACGCTTTCACCACTTAATTATGCACATAGTACGGACGTTCTAATCGCTAAAACAAATAATTTAAAATCCAATAAGCTACACTTCATTGCGGCTTCAGTAACTCGACGCTCCTGCGTGGGGACCAAGTCAGTCATACGAACTTTCTTTTTAGCAAGGTGAGCAAAATGCCCGGATGAGGAATCCACCCTGTCAGGTTTCAACACCAAGATGGCGATGGGGCGTAACCCTAGTGGCAGAAATTTCATACAAAAGCGTGCCTAATTTCTCACATTTTCTACGCGACTTCACGTTTTATGCATTGCCACTAGTTCCTCTGACCGACTACCCTGTCGGGTTAACTTCCAGTATAGGTTCAAAATGTTGTATTGTGGAATTCCATAGAATAATTTTTCATGTCTGTTCGCGTCTATTTAAGCCGGATCGGCAAACAAAAATGTCGGGCATGTCCCGTCTAGTCAGAACCGCAGTAGCCCTGTACACTGTAATATCCAGACTTCTCTTGTGTGACTGAACTGAAATGACACTCCATGCTTCTGAAATGAATTTTTTGTGTGTCACACATTATGTTGAGCCCTCAGGGTAAACTTGAGCTGCATTTGGACTCATAATAATGTATCCAGACGAGGGTCGACATTTGCTACAGATGATTCATTTCCTTGATTAGTGACGGACACTGAGGGCCGCTTCAGTCATTCATTCTATTTGTGTCTACTCAGTTAAAGTCACAGCACGGTCGACCTGTGTCCTGTTTGGATCATACAGGAAGATTTGCCCGCAAATGTTAGTGGCAAACTTCCTGGGCTGAGATTTTCATACAGCTGCCTAACAACGGTTCGCTCTTTCTCTCTGTGCATTTGCTGATCAGACAAAGGGCTTGGTTCCAATCCCGGCCGGCAATGCCGCACCAACCCACACTCTCAACATTTTCACAGAAATTTACAGGTTTGGAGAACACCCTCATTCATTGCAAACCTTGGTTATCGGTACAAAATAAATTAGCGTCACGGTTGATCAAGTAAGTAACCCAAGGTAAGGTAAAGATAAGGAAGAAATTTCACATACCTCTCAGCTGGTCTCCAGTGTTGTAGAGCAACAGTATTGCACCCAGTGTAAGCAGAGAGAGTCCGTCAAGGCAAGCGGTTCCGATTGGTCTAAACGTTGCGCGTCACGCGAGCGTTAATATTCATATGCCGGGATTGATAATGAGCCGGTTAGGGCAGATGGTACGTTTCATATTTGTCAATATTCCACCTGATATTTTGTAGTAAAACAAAGGACGCTTGCGTGAAATCTTTCAGGCGGTTTGCCTAAGGCAACTCATACGATTAGGAGCCTGTGACTGAGACTGCCAGATGGCAGTCCGGCGATTACACAATAGTCACAAATGATTACTAGTTCCACCTGTTCATTACTGAGTAGCTGGAGCACCACCTTCTGTGTAATACCGACCAGTATTTGATCCATCCATGTCGCGTAGTGGATCAAAACTGAGACGACAATAAGCGGCCGGTTCACCTACTGATAATCAGATAATGATAACGGGAACCTCCGCCTCTCGGCATCACTGACTGAGAGTGTTGTCAGGATCAGTCTAATCAAATCACTGACCTAGTCAGTGAACCGGACTGACAAGTCAGTAATCACACTTTGCTCTGATCACCTCATTACTAGAAACCAATGGGAAAAAAAAAAAGAAGAAGAAAACTTGAAAACAGAAAAGAGTCATCGTCATCCATGCGTCTGTATAGAAAAATGAAATGATCCCCATAGCCGGCTCAGTCATGGCCGGCCTCGTCAAGTTATGTGCGCGTGCGTCTCACTGTAAATTTACTCGTCGTCTACCGTGCAACACTGTCTGAAAGGTCGGTGAGTTTCAAAGCAAAATGTGGCGTGGAGGAAGATGAAGTCTTTTAACCTGATCGCAGGAGGAAACGCGGTACTGACACACAGCTAATATTGGCCGGGAGAATTCAGTTGGCCAGGCGTAGCGATACACTCGCATGCACGCAGTCTGTAATTAAATGTGCTGCCGTATTCACATACGTATCCGTGCCATCAAGTTTTGTTTTGTTTATTTTTCCCATCTCTCTCTCTCTCTCTCTCTCTGTCTCTCTCTCTTGGTAACACCAAAGACATTAATGTCTTTGGTAACACTGACAAGCATGAGCATGTGAAGCCGCGAGGTAAATACAAACACTAAAAAAGAAGAGAAAAAAAAAGTATCTGAATTAATGTATATGAAAAACAGGCTCACCACCACCCCGGCTGACTACCGTCCTGAAAAACCGAACCAAAAAAACCCAAAAAACCAACAACAACAAAAAGCACACACACAAAACACTCAGAGCGGCCCGGCCTCTGTCAGCCGGTATTCCTCGTCTTTTTGTTATACCGCGTACTGCCATACATATCAGCTACCGAACACGGCGGACTCGCGCGCGCGCGCACACACACACACACTTCTCAAACATGATGCTGAGATGAGCAGTCACTGAGTTCAAGTAAACGTTTCAGTCAGTGAATGCCGCGCACGCACCGGTGGACTGAAGTAACACTGACGCTGTAGCATAATACCGCCGAATACTTTCCATTACACGTACATTGCAAAGTTCGACTAACAACGCTAATTCATAATTAGTTGCAGGTGCCACTTCATGCCTCAGCCGGCGAGTGAATAAGGATATTCAAGTTAATCAGCAATGCGTCAGTGGCGGCCGCCGGGGTCGCACCATGCACTGACTCGATATACATGTACTTGGAAAATGTGGGACTTCAAGTTTCGTGGTTCCGGCCGCGCTGATTGTGACTGAAATGACACGGAACATTGTTTTTCACTGGGCCCGGTAACGGTAAACGCTAAACGTTACTGTAAGTCGATATGACTGACATTGCTCCAAGTCTGCGTCAGTCGTGCTTCAAGTGAATCTGGCCGGGTTCAGTGCTCGCCAGCGGAGAATATCGTGTTGGCCCGTGACACCGCGCCGGGCCTTCATTTCTTTCTTTCTTTTTCTCTCAGTTTCTTGTTATGTTACAGACTGTATAGTATTGAGGTTGCAGTCACAGTCTTGGTAGTGACCCCAACATTTATCGGGCTACGACGCTGTTTAGTTCAGATTTATCTGACACTTATCCGCGAGTCAGTCCGTCGCCGGCCGGGACGGTGTTGAATTGGATCTATTGTGGCTCAGCGGACAGGCTGTCGTACTGCAGCAGATGCAGCCATGATCCATCCCGTTATCACACAGTATACAGGCCGTGACAATGCTCTCTCCATGTCCAGCGGTTGGCGGCGTTGTCGTCTTCGGCTTGACCATCTGCACTCTGAGCAGAAGAGCCAGCTGTTACTACCCCGATATGGCCTACAGACTTTGCCGACAGGATGAGTATAACTGGCTTTTCAGCGCAGAGGATCACCTGTTGCACGTCATAGCTAGCATATTAGCAAGATGTGACAATTGGCGTGTGAACTAACAGCCGGCACCTCTTTCTTTGGACGAACAAGTGGTCATCCCCTCGAGGATCAGGAAACAACTGTTGTTATAGACCAGCGGTCAGAGGACACTGGGTACCCTGTGATCAGTGTTCAAGGCAATGGCCTAGGAGTGTGTGTGTTTGTGTGTGACACCAAGCGAGCAGAGAGAGAGAGAGAGAGAGAGCAAAGAAATGTGCAGTACTTTAACACACTCTACTGAAAATGCAGGAATGCCTTCAAAATATTGTAAAAACAAACTCAAATACATCTGAACCACACACACACACACACACACTGTATGAATGTGATCCCCACATTATCCAAAATAAACTGAAACAATCTCTGATTTATTCAACACAGTGGACACACCTCAAAAATACAGTACAGTACCTTATACTGGTGTAAATTGTTGATTGCACACAGTCAGAGTGCACTTTAACATACAGCTAAAGCACACAGGACTTCAGGACAAACAGATTATGCATCTATAGATCCATTACAGAATGAGCAGACTGAAAAGCCGCCAAACGGTTTGTAAACACTCAGTCACATGATCTTTCATTCACTTTCTTCACCAACCATTTACACAAATTAATTTCCTCGCTGAGTTGAGCAGTTGGCACTTGCTCTAGTGTTCACAGTTGAAAAGGCAAAATTATACTGTATATGTACGTTCACAAAACCTGAAGTTGCTTTGCCCTCACAATAACAAAATGGATCATACACAGGTCAAAGTGTTCGACAACTCAACATCACAAGCTACAATGGACACAAGTTCTTCAACTTAATACTATGTACAATCAAAAGTAATGGACGAATCAAAGAAAAGTAACAGTGTATTTTAGAGGTAGTGCCTTCCAGCTTTAGAAATTACAAAAGTAAAAACCTGACCACCCATGCACTGAAATAGTTTCACATCCAGGAAAATACCTGTGGTGTGCGTGTGTGTATCTTAAACCGCCTATGCTTTCTTTGTCTGTTTGAATATTGCATGAATGGAAACTGGCACATGCTGTAGTTTTATAGGATGCACGCAAAAGAAACAACTAAAGTACTGACAGGCCTATCAAGGAAATTAAGAAAAAGAAAACTGAGTTTAATTTTAATCATACAATCTAAACTGAATACTGGATTCATCTGTCAATGACTTTGTGAGCTGCACAGTCAGACAGAGATAAGGGATGGACAGAAAAATGGCAAGACTCTCACATGAAATCAAATGAAAGAACTAAAAAACCAAAAACAAATCACACACAAAGAAAACCAATGAAAATTTAAATTACAGGATGCAGACAAGTCAAACACACCACGGCTACATCAAACACACAATCTTTCTGTGACTGCTAGTTCACAACTGCTTCAGGTATACATCATTTCAGCCATGGAAGACATCTTCTTTGGGATGTGAATAAAGTCATCGAAATAAGCTGCCAGCTCATTCACGCTCATCTCATCCAGGCGGGCCTCCTGTGAACAGCTGCGTTCCATTGTCAAATCAAGCTTAGATGGAGACGGAACAGCCACGGGAGGCGAAGCGTGAGATTCTGGTGCTGCAGTTCCTCCTGTCATTGCTGCAGCAGACTCCAGGAGTTCCGACCTCCGTGCACTCAGAGGAGTGGGTCTCAGACTGTCACGGTACCCATCAAACTGTGGTGCAGCTTCTGCACGCTTCTCTCTATCAGGATTATGATGGGTTCTAAATGGAGGACTCAAAGTCAGAGAAGCGAAGCTTGCAAGGTCACCTAAGGATGCTGAAGCAAATGCTGCCTGTGAAGGGACTGACTGTTTTGTCTGCTGAGCCTGAGAGTGGGTGGAAGCGCTGATGGTACCGGATGATGAAAGACTGGCGGTTGTGCTGGTGTAAGAGGCAGACATGTTGTTGGTTAGTGCTGCTGAGAGTTCTTTACTGACACCTGCCTTGCTGGCGACCCTGAGGCGTGAAGCACGGAGCACCTGCTTGCTTTTGTCACCCACTGGGAACCTCAACCTGGGTTCTCTCAGGATGGGCTTCCGCACACCAGCAGCATGTGCAAGATTCAAATTGTTCCTTGCACCTGTAGACTTGGCCTTGTGCCAACGATGTTTGTGGCAGGTACACAAGGGTTTGGAAATGGTCTCACCACTAGCCTGGGTATCACACAAACACAGGTTTTCCAAGGGCTTGCTCCATTCACTTTCATCCTCTCCTTGCTGCTCTCCTGCTGTCGTGGACACCAGGCCTGGGTCATGCTTGTGTTTCAGTGGGGCCTGGCTGTCTGCCTTCTTTGTCACAGTGCATGCACTGAAATGCAGATGAAATAACATGTGAAAAAAATAATCTGTGTAGTAACTCTAAAATTCAACAACAAATTTACAGAGTTTCCTTTTACTAGTTTTAGTATAGGAATTCCATTTCTTGAAATTAAATGGACATAATGCACAAAACAAGCCTTTTAAAACAGTAAGTACTATCCCACATGTTTTTCTTCATCATGGGACTTTGGTCTAACTTGAAGTAGAGAAAAGTGAAGGACAACACACATTACACACTTCTCCTATACTATTCTGAGAACTGAGTTACACCAAAATCCCAAGACCATGGTGATGAACGTTTCTCATGTCTGCAAGAGAAAAATGATTCATATGAACAGTTCTGCTAACCCGGTCCTACTAATTACCGAAAACAACGAAACGACCGAAAACAACTCTTAATACGGATAGAACGCGGTTTAAACATAGAAATAACAACACACAAACATGATTAAAGGTGAAAAAAGTGGCCTTAAAAAAGCTAAAAGAAAAAAAAGGTGATATATTGCAGAAAATAACCAGTCCGGACCAGAGTCGCTTCCCTTGGGAGACACGTTCATTTCGTCCTGTTCTCTTGGAGTGAATAAGTACTTTTTTCCTTTAAACTAGTTTAATGCCTCTTTTTCACCTTTAATCATGTTTGTGTGTTGTTATTTCTATGTTTTAACTGCGTTCTACCCGTATTAAGAGTTGTTTTTGGTTGTTTTTGGTAATTAGTAGGACCCCTGCTAACCCTGCTAAGCAGTGTCAGTGAAACTTCTGAGAGAAAAAAAGGCAACCATTCTGCAAAGACCTACTTATAGCCAGCTTTCAGCTTTGGCAATAAATCATTACAATTTCCCTTAGTGTTTACAAACAAGTAAACCCCTACACTAGAGGCAGAAAAGATAATCCACCAAGCAACTATCATCCAGTCACATGAGACCAAATGAGTGGTGCAAACAACAACATGTAATATATTATGTGTAGCTGTATCATTAACCAACCACGAAGTTTAACATAATGCAATTGTTTGAGTTACCATTCTGAATCCATTTTCAGCTTCTTCAAAGCTGTGTGTAATATCTGGTCACATTCTTGATCGTCTTCTGTTGTAGGAGGTGTCTCAGCTACCGAGTTTCTCGCTGACATGCTTTACAAACCATGCCAGAGCTGGGGAAATATAAAAGCTTCATTTTAGTATCATAGTTCCAGGAAATTCTGTCCGAACACAAAACAATCCTGCAAAAATGGCAGACCCAAAAAGCGAAATTCTTCCAACAGACTTGACATTTACAAGTGAACAGACACAGAAATGAATGAATGGATCACTTTAGTCAGATGGTGATGGGGTGTTGATTGTAATTCTGGGTGAAGAATATGATTTTCACTTATTCACTGAGTGTAAATTGTGCCTTTATTTTATTTATTTATTATTTGGGGGGGGGGGGGGGGGCAGGCACTGAGGCCATACTCAATAATGAATTTGCTTTCTCTCGGTTCAACTATTTCTTCTCGTCGATGAGACATGTGTGTGTACAGTCAACGGCACCATGTGTGTGGTGCTGGCCAGCTCTGCCAGCTTCCAAAATTTTGTCATGGTCTTTCGTCCTCCACCTGTTGAAGTCCCCCATCAATATGATAAGACATGTATGTGTACATTCAACGACATCACGTTTGTGGTGCTGGCCAGCTCTGCCAGCTTCCAAAATTTTGTCATGGCCTTTCGTCCTACCTCCACTCGTTGAAGTCCCCCATCAATATGATAAGAGTCACACGTCAGAAAACAGGACTTCACTTGTGTAGGAATCTACTGACTCCATACTGGCTCACCTGGTTTTTCGAATTTTTGCAAGATCTTATCAAGAAACTCCCGAGAAACTGGATGGAAGTGAGTGAGTCAGCTGCTTTCTTGCTTCCACGACGCCATCGTACACAACAACATGTGGTTACGTCACAATGGAATGTAGGTTAAATTTATTTTAATGTAAACTTTTTCTTACAGTCTTAGTCATTGGTCTTTCTATAACATGCAATGTCAGAAACAATATAAGAAAATAATTAATATTGTGGTTCGAGAAATCTTACTTCTGAGCACATGGTTCGATGACGTTTACAGCACGCGACGTCAGCACGAGATCTTCGAAGATTTTTGTGGACGCAGCAGAGGCAGTCATAATGCATCTGTAATCCATATTTTATGTTCTGTTTGTCTTACTTGCGTTCGTTTCTCGAAATTTGACAATGGAATTTACAGAAGTTGTGTCAGCACACGTGGCTTTTCCAGTTTTAGGCGTTTTGGTGTGTGCAGTGCTTGTTTTTGCGTTCGGATTTAAATCACCAGTCCAGCCTCCCAGCTTTGATTTTGACGATGAACGGAACAAGGGCCAGAGAAGAAACAAGAAGTCTAAGGTTTGTATCTCTTGCTTTTAATTTGTATGTTTCAAAACCTTTCGATGTGCACGCGTTTGATTTAAATTCTGCTCGTTTTTTTTGCCATGGTCACATTTCATGTGGTCGCGGTGGTTGCATGCCTGTGCAACCTGGTTTTTTCGTGCATTTCAGGTATTGCAGCTGCCCAACACTGCTGTGGAATATCGTGTTATTACCATGATTCTGTAAATCTGTATGGCGTGCTCTGAATGGATCGTTGCAGCAACAGGCTGTGCCTCAGCCTGTTTTATCTTTTACAACCAACAATGACAACAATCAATATTTCCCTGAATGCATAGAGCATGCAAGACACTGTTGCAACCACACCCTAAGCTTTGTGTTAGAATTTAGAAGCATGGTTTGTCTGCAACTAGTGTAGTTTTTTTTTTTTTTTTTTTTGGGGGGGGGGGTCATGAATAAGGAAGTGATGACTGATTTCATCAGTTGAAAAGCAAACTCTTGTTAGTAATGTTACATATTTTTATGTCTTGATAAGTTGATTAAAATTAAAATATTAAATGCAACCAGGGCTCCCTAAAAGCCACAGACCTAAAGGGTCCACTGACCCCCAGTTCAAAATTTTAGGGGGTCTTTGTACCTCCACTTTCAATTTTTAAAGGGTCAGAATCATTTCTCAAGTTTTTAGTGCATAGAATTATAAATTCAGTAAATACTGCTGAACAGGTGTGTGTGTGTGTGTGTGTGTGTGCCACGGTGTGTGTGTGTGTGCCACGGTGTGTGTGTGTGTGTGTGTGTGTGTGCAAAACTGAATTTTATCAACTTCAAATCATATAATTAAATGAAGTGGGTACAATTCAGTTTTGAAAGTTGGAAACTCCGACTTTTTGCCGCTGCTCTGTGCCAACTCTGATGCGACGTCTGAATCGTAGCTATGCGACGCCGAAGTGCACCCGCTGCCGGGAGAGGGCTCGAGCCCCTCCACAACTTTTGCAATGACGAAAATTCAAAAGTCCATAGTCTTTTGAACTTTCACTTTTTTCGGTGGCATGATTCGTCACAGAGAAAGCGAATCCGATCGGTAACAAGAGCACTGACTCTAAAATCTTTCGTCCATAGTTTCGAGCGCAGAAGCGGAAAAAGATGGGGCACGTTCACTACGCGAGAGTGGCTGTAGTAGCCGCCGATCTGCAGCAGTAGACAGTTAACGCCTGCGAGCGTTAAACAGAACCGAAAACAGAACCGAACTGAACGCGGCCAAGGCAAGGGAGAACACTCACTCGATCACCTATAGGCGTACGCACGGTAGTGCAGAGGTAGTGCGTCAAGCTAAGCACAGATCGCGTTCATAATGCTTCAACGTACCCCCTCGAATTTTTTTTAGTACGTAAATTTTTACTTCAGTGCGTAAATTACGCACAGACGCACAGTTTAGGGAGCCCTGTGCAACAGTCCTAGGTTCCTTTCAGTTTCACTTTCAGCACATAGCAAAGTTATGATGGTTGTGTTGATAGTGCAGTGGTTGCTTCTTCTTTTTTTTTTGTCTGGAGTGTGCATTGCATGTAATATTTTTACATGCTTATGAGAGAAGTCACAAATGTTGAAGTTTCTAAAGGCATACATGTGCATCATTCACTGTTATTTTAATTAATTTTCTTATTTCCTGTCGAATCAATGTCTCAAACTCAGAAACTGGATTTGAACTTTCAACAGCTGCATTACATTTTCTCTGCTTTTTTGCTATTCTAACAGCCAAAACCACAGACCAATGGCCATGTAGTTGCAGTGGTGACAGAGGAGTCAACACCGAAGTCAAGCTCACCCAAACCAAGCAAGTCAGCTTCTGCACCAAAAGTGAAAACTGAGGGGAAAACAGGCCGAGCTGAAAACATCACTCCTAAAGCAGATGGAAAGAAGGACAAGGTGCGGTTTTACACAATTACAGTACTTACTGTTTTGCCTGGTAACTCCATATTCAGGCTGAAACCTTGTACTGTTGTTGGCAGTAGTAGAAACTTTTTTTTATTCATGCATTTCTTGTCTTGTAGTACTATTCTTTCTTCATGAATACAAAAGCACATGAACTCGATGAACATTGTAGCTGTGTCTAGTCTGGTACTAAGTCTCCTTGATCTAGCATCTGATTTGTATTGGACTTACACATTAGGGCTTAAAAATAAAATCTTTCACCTTTTTGGTGTATTTCCATCTTTGGGTCGAAATTGAGCTCCTCTCAGAAAGTGTGTTTCTTCCTTGGATTCGGAAGGACTTAAAAACATGCCAAAATGCACCAAATTGCATAAGTTTTACTTTTAGTCCAATTCAAAAACTTTTCCTCTGTTTCTTCCTCTCAAACACTTAAAATCACGCCAAAATGCACCAATTCACTCACATTTTAGTGTTCTGGGGTAATTTAAAAAAAAAAAAAAAAAAAAACATCCAGGGGAGCATGCCCCTGGACACTCTTACTAGTCTTAGCATTGCATGTCTGCTTTGCAGGTGCGCACTCTTAGTCACTAAATCAATAAATGATGCTTACTTTTCCTCCTTTTACTTGAAAGTCCTTTTAGATCAAGGACCGTGTTAAGCCCTGACACATAGCTGACAGTGTGGTGTTTGCTGTGATGCAGAACAAAAAGGGAACAAAGGAAGATGTCAAACAGAAAGATGGGAAGTCTGCTCCCCCAGCCAAAACCAAGGTGACGATGGAGGATGACGGTATGCAATTTTTTTCCCCCCAGACTTGCATTATATTGATCATTACAACTAGTTATTACTATATTAGTTAGTGTTGGTAAGGTTGCATGCAGTTTATCCTCAGATTAACACTACATGTAATACAAATTGTTGGTTAATTTGACACACCTAGCAACTTTGTGTTGCAAGCTTGACTTGTAGGCTGCTGGTGTGAAATGAAAACTTGTGCTAATCAACAGTGTGTGATTTTTAAGGGTAAACTTAAGACTACAGAGTACAGTATCACTATCACTGTATCAGTGTTGGTAAGGTTGCATGCAGTTTATCCTCAGATTAACACTACATGTAATACAAATTGTTGGTTAATTTGACTTGACTTGTAGGCTGCTGGTGTGAAATGAAAACTTGTGCTAATCAACAGTGTGTGATTTTTAAGGGTAAACTTAAGACTACAGAGTACAGTATCACTATCAGTTTTACTGCATTGGGTCACATTTGTTATCGCGGGCACTCTTACAGGTGAGTGGGAGGTCCAGCGGTCCCGCAAAGACAAGAAACAGAAGCCAAAGGAGGAAAACAACAGGAAGGGTGACTCCGGTGCCGAGGAGAGAAACAAGCCCAGCTCGGATGAGGGGGAGGGGGCTGTTGCTGCGGCAGAGCCCAAAACCAAGAAGAAGAAGAAGGTGTCTAACTCTAAGGTATGAGGTGGTGGTGGTTGTTTAGAGTTACGTCTGTTTTTGCTAATACGATTTCTACAAACTTTGAGATTGATGTACCACCAGGAACCAGAGTCGTGGATTGCTGTGACTGTGGTATTTTATGCTCCTCCTATTCCTGGTTTGAATTAAATGAAATATTTTGTGAACAACCATGTATGATATCATTGATATGGAATTGCACGTAATTCAGTTGTTAGTGTAGCTCAGGATAAGACACTTTCTCTGGAGATATTTTCAAAATTGAGTGGCACCAAAATTTCTTGACAACATGATAACAAGTCAGTCAAAGCTGTTTGTGGTCCTCTTTCATTTCCACTTTAGTTTGTCAAGCATTGCATGGGCAGTAACAAAGACTGGCATGTACTCACTTGCTTACAACAGGCAAAGCAGGCAGAGGAACTGAAGGTGGAACCAGCAAAGGGAGACACCTCCAACAATGCTGCTGCAGCTGCTGCCAGTGCTGAGCCGGTTGTAACCAAAGTGGAGGCTAAGCCACAAGAAGCTGTGTCTGAGGTAATTAATGATGATAATAATAATAATGAGTATTGTATAGGTGCTTTACCCAATTTCATGAATCGGCCCAAAGCGCCACGAACTGGACCCAACACGCACGCTTACATGAATCACACGCATTTTCTCACACACTGGACATTAACACATTACAATCACGTGGTGCAAAGGGTCAGCTCAGCTGTTTAAATTTAGGAATTTAGAATTGTATTTATTTCTTTCAAATTTGGTAAGCTGAACATTTTCAAAGCAGAGGAGGAGGAAGCCGGAGTACGCGGAGAGAGCCCCCGACGATCGGCCCGAATGAACAGTGCCACATACGAAAAGGAAAAATTCTTTGCCCCCGAGTGGGACTCGAACCCCTGACCTCTCGCATTGGTGAAAATGTCTCTTAACCACTAGACCACCAACCGCCAGGATGCTTTTCTTGTGGATACTTGTAAGGTGGCTAGCCTGAATTATAACCTCCATGAAACTAAAACTTCTTCACACTTATCTAGAGAGGATAGTGTAAGTGTGGTTTGGTTGTGTGTGTGTGTGTTGCTGGTTGCTTTTAACGATAATATTGGTCCTCTCTGGCTTTCCCTTGATTCTTCTTTACCCTGTTGAGTCAGTGTGGTTGTGGTATGCAATCTCAGAATCAGACTATCTATATCCAGCTGAGCAAACGTGACTGTTGTGCTGTGCTGTGCTGTTCCATATTTTCAGATTATGTGTCCCAGAAATGTTTATTGTGGGGTAGGCGTGCCTGCTGCTCTGTATTAATCTTGTGTTTTCTGGCAGGAGCAAGAGGCCGCACAGAGCAAGAAGAACAAGAAGAAGAAAGACAAAAAAGCTCCCACTTCTTCAGCACCAGAAAATAAAGACCCGTCTGGGTCAGCCGCGGCCAAATCACCAGAGCCCGCTCCTGCCCCGTCTCCTGCACGCCCCCCTGCAGCTGCTAAGGCAGGCACCAAGAGGGAGGAGCCTGTAGCAGCAGAAGCGAAGCCAGCGCCCAGTCCCAAGAAAAAGAAGGGCAAAGACAGTGGGGCACATGCTTCAGCTGCTGCACAGGTCTGTGTGGCACTTCTAGGCATTCTGTAATTTGTCATCCACACGGCAAAATTTCCGAAGTTGGCTTACAGATATATATCCTTTCAAATATATAGAACTGAATATGCTACACCTCAGACTACGTGCATGCAAAGCTTTGGCTGCCCGAGTTCAACTGTGCATCGGATCAGGTCTTTTTAAGAGGACAGGGCACATATAGGCAGAACATGCTGTAGCTGCTCTGTCTGTGGGTTAAAGACCCGGGATGCTGGGTTATGGTGTGTTGCATTGTAACTGCATACATGTGTAATTAATTTTTTGTTGACACCAGGTGCCGAAGGCAGGGAAGGAAGAGGTGCTAGTTGAGGCCAAGCCTGCAGAGGCCAGCAAGCCGGCAGAGGCACCTAAGGCCAAGAAGGCAGCAGACAAAGGGAAAGCTGCAGCTAGTGAGCCTGGTCAGTTGTCAAACTGTCATCAGTCTTTGCCATCATAGATTGAACTTCTTTGTGTTTGTGATAATTCAGGGCATGTCGGAATTATTGTCATCACACCAAATGGGGAAGCATCCAGAAAAAAAAAAAATTGGTGGCATTTTTTTGTATTTTTTTTTTTAAAGTTCAGTTCCAGCCCCAAACACAGACTGGAAAGACCAACCCCCATCCACAGGCATAACAGATGCAGAGTATATATTTCAAAAGGTGCAGTGTGTTTTAAGCAAAAGGAAGATGCCTTTCCATGGGTTTTCATGGAGTGTGATTCATTGTTTTTGACACGTGATGTACATTATATTTTGAAACAAAAGAAAATGACTTTCCATGCTTTCAAATGACAAACCATTTGTTGTTCTGTTTCCAGCTCAGCCTGAGGCCCCAGCACCAGCAGCTGAGACTCCTAAAGGGGCTGATGCTGCGAATGTGCCTGTTACCTTTGATGAACTTGGAGGAACCACAGGTGAGTTTTTTGTTTTTGTTTTTTTTTTGTACTTAGATATGTAAGCTCACATGTGCATTGGGCATGATCTGATAGAAATTGTCCAAATCGTTTCCATGTCAAAAATCGGGCTGGGGAATTTTCAGTCATTTGGCAATTTTCAGCCAAATTTCCTATCCCTTCAGCCAAAAAAATCTAAGTTTCAGCCAAAGAAAAGGAAGGAGGTAGAAGGGTGCACACACTGTCATGATACATGTAATGTCGTACGAGACGGTCTTTCATTTTTGAACACTTGCATGTCAGTATCAAGGCAGTATTTTTCGTTTGGGTGCCGGGACAGGCTATGACATGCCTTTAGAAATGCTAAAATTTGATCTCTTTGCCCCTGTGTTCCCCCAGCAGGGCGCTGCCACTGCGCCCCAGCCTAGGTTTCAGTCTTTCTTTCCCTCAGCAATTCCCCAGCCTGCAAAAATGTTTGTTGTTTTCAACTGTTCTCATACTGTTTTGTTCTGTCTTTTCTGCTTTAGCATTATTCACCAGACATGTTTTTGTCTTTTCAGATTCTTGGACGGAAGCTCCAAAGAGCAAAAAGAAAAGACCTCGACGAGAAAACTAGAGTGTATTTCTGTACTTGGTGTGTGCATCTATTTAAAGTGTGCTTTTTTTTCCCCCATTGACAACGGGACACATGGTAACTCATCTGTGCGTGTTTGGAGATGCAATTTGTTCATCTTTGTACACAAGAATATTGCTCATGCTGATTGTGAGATTTCACCATGTTATTGCCAACTACATGATTGGGGGGGTGGGGGGGGGTATTTTGTGGCATACTTGTATGTTTTAAGACTCTACCTTATGTAAGATTTGCCGTTATGATTAGATGTCATGAGAATTGTATAAGTCATGGGTGAAGTGAGTGATGGATCGTGAGGGATACAGTGCTGCAACAAGTTCGCATTTTCATGGCATACACTGTATTGCTTATGTTTCATCCTGTCATGAAGTGGTGTACTTGGTTCTCCTTGACTGCGGCCAAAATTTTGCATGGACCACAAAGATCATGGGGGGGGGGGGGGGGGGGGTCATGCTCAGTTTTGTTTACGGCACATTTTTGTGACCATTTTCACATTTTGAATGGTCATGAAAGTTATTGGGGAGTCACGCCGCAATTTTGACAATGTGTTGTGGTGTTCCCTGCTGTAGCATGCCATTCGAGCTCATGTTTTTCGCAATCGTGCTGGACATGACTTCGTGTCATGATGCACACTTGGTGATGCCAAATTTCAAAGAAGCCCTGCCTAATGTGGCACCAGTGCATGCATAGGAAGCTTACTAGTTAGCATAGTGGTGCGGAAGTTGGGGAGCTGCTTAGAATTCTCTGTCTGTGAGAACTTACTGTCTCTCGTTGGAAAATGTTCAGAAGACCGAGGGGTGGAGAAATTGGCACAGTGTTTCTGCATTGTTTGCTGACTTTGTGTCAACAGATGCTTGGGCCAGTCTTAGTGTATTTCTATCTTTCTTTTATATATATATATTTTTTATAGGATTGCTGCACGAGTCAGAAACTTATTTGCTGCAGGGCTTCATTCTGTTCTGCTGAACATGCCCGTAATACATGTACATGATTGTTGGATCAGTGCTCCACGAATTGAAACAGAGTTCTTCACAGTCATAGGCCTTTTTGTTTTTCCTTATTAAACAAGGAATTGTTAGTGCTCTTAGGCCCAGTGAAATCAGTCTGTTGCATGGAACATGAAATACCTACTGTAAAATTTGTAGAGAAGCTGTAGGAGCCTTCCTCCCCACATCATCATTGTGTCTGTCCTGTTTCCAAGGCGGGACTTGCAGCTGCATCTTTTCCGTTTTGTGCTCAGTTTTCTAGTCATCCTTTCGACAACGGAAGCCCAGAAAGTTTTAGATTACTTTTAAGAGTATAAATGGGATTTGTGCATGTTTATTTCTTGTGCATAGGTCTTTTTGTGAGCTTTAATGAGTTGCACAAATGGGTGCAAAGTAGGCTAACAAAGATGATTGTCATTTGAAATTTGCTTTGTAAGCATCAAATATGTGCATTGTTCTATTCTCAAGAGCCAGATAAAACTAAAATGATAGTAATGATAAAAAGAACAATACACTTAAAAGAAAAAAATTCAACTACGGGAGTTGTTGGTTAAACAGTATTTGCATGCGCCTTTTTATTTTATTTTTATTTTTTAAGAGGTTACAGTTAGGGATTTTAACAACCCTTTTTGATGTACATTTTGTATCTGTTAATTGTCCTAGCAGTTGCCGGAATATGGGACCATGATTCTTTTGAACGTGTTTGGTTAGGATAGGACGTCTCATCGATCATGTGTATGGTCAGTGCAAGATTTTACATGCTTATTTGCTGGTTGCCACTTGAGTTTGTGTGTTTCGGTTATCTGATCTTGTCAGTCATGATTGGGATTTGATTTGGATAAGTTCTTCCTTTTACTTTGGCCTCCGTGAGACTGATGCTGCATGTAGTTAGGCAGATCCCAACGTGAAGAAGACTGTGACCAAAACACGGTGACCAATTGATAATACATGTGCACACCATCCTGAATTTCTGTATGTTTCTGATCCAGACTCATCGTGGAGAATGCAGGGTATCTAGAACTTGGTAGTTGTACTAGATGGGAATGGCCACATGGTCAAATCCACATTGTGTGTTCTTGTGTCACCAGTAACAGAACTTGAAAAGCTTCTCCTGTTCTCTTTTTATCGTTGGAAGTGGGTGTATGCTTAAAGGTTTTGTCTTCTTGTTGGTCTCAAAGGTGCATGTAGAAAGCATTTCTCACTTTTTTGATTTGCTTACGCAATATCAGAGAATGTTACAAGGCATACCACAGATGAATTTCAAACCACAAGAAGCTCTGGTTGCACTCATTTTGGTGATTGAATACAGATTGTGCGCAGAAAGCACAAATGAAGGACATCTTATGTTTAATTCCCTCCCGGTAAATTAGGTTTGAAGTCGCTGACATGGCTGTTTAGTGATTGCCTGTTTGGTTATAATATAGTTATACATATAACAGTTTCCATTTTTTGCAAGTGTTGATCATAGTGGAACAGCATTGTAGTAGTGGCAGGGATGGGGAGTTTTGACTCTACATGTAAAGTGATCTATTTTCTTAATCACGACTTTAATCTTGTTGAGACACTGAACTCTTTCCACATACAGTTTAGACTACCTCTGTTGGAACTCCATGGATACTTTTACAGACTTTGTCAAAAGCTCATGCACGCTAGCTGGGTGATGGTATTGGTTGTGTGCACGAGAGAGAGGGGGGGAGAAAGAGAGTGAGTGAAAACTATTTTTTCTCATTTTGCCATGTGCAGTCAATGCAACAGTGCATGTGATGTGTTACATGTTTATGTGTGTATTGTTCACAAGCCAAGGGCGTTGCCATAGCAGGGGTGTATTAGACGTTGTGTCTGTACTATTCACGTTGTCTAGACATTCCAGTCCTGTCCAGATGCTCTGGTTGTGTCAGGAGACTTGATCACTGTGTCCTTGGTGTAGATTTTTGCCATAGAGTTTTCCTTCTTCAGACTTCTGTAAACAGATTTCTGTCATCTTTTGGGGGGGGGGGGGGGGGGGGGGGGTTTGGTAGTCTGTAGGTTTGTTTGTCCATCTGTCTTGCTTTTATGTTCATTTTAGTTTTAATGTGCAGAGTTGCTAAGTTTTACGTTCCGCTGAACTGGATTTGCTGTGTGGACCTGTTTACACGGTATATTTGTTTAAATGACTGTATCATTCATTTTGGCACTTTGCTGGGCACTATAGGAATACTGACACCCATACTTTGACCGTTCTTTGGTTGTCATCTCTTACTGCTCTTTTCAGTCAGGTTGGTTGGGAGCTTCCTCTCACTGCTTCTATTGTTGTCAACATGGGATACATGTAACAGAATCTTTGTCTACGCAATTTCATTGAGCTGTTCTCTTTTAGTCAGCCTGTTAACATCACTGGTTAAAAAGGAAATTTGGGGGGGGGGGGGGGGTTAAAACGTTCAGACTGATTATTTTATGTACCGCTTGTAAATTGTCACCTTTGTTCTGGTTTTTAGAAGGTTTATCTGATTACGACTGTGTCAGTTGCCATCTTGATTCAAATTACAGGTTTGTCTGAATGTGACCTTGTGGCTAGAGGTTTTGTGATATAGAGTGAATGAGGTATTGTCTCATTGCTTTTGGAAATAATCAGGTTCTGTTCTTTTGTATAGTCCTCTGTTAACATTTGGAGGCGTCAGTCACCTTTCATCGTTTGTACGTGTACCTAAATCTGTGTTTTTTCTTATCTTTAAGTGCAAGTGTTGAAGGTGGTTGTGAGGTCATTGAAATTCATGATTTTGATTGGGGTGCATGTAGTTCTGAATTGGCTTTTCATTTTGTCCATGCTGGCCTGCCTGGTTGGGATGCAGAATACGTGCATGTTATGGGTAACCCACGCACCTTCATTTCCTGGGGCATTAGTTACTTTTTTTGACTACAGTTGTGCTTTTTTCTTCACTGAAGTCGGTCAACCCCTGTCCTGTTCCCCCCCCCCCCCCCCCCAGCAGGACAAAATGCATGAATGAATCTTTATTTTTTATTTACATTACCCACCACTCAGTCACCCACCCGAGTACTGTCTCTTTCACCCCCACCCCGTCACTTGCGTTTACACATTGGGCTGTATAGGTATGGGGTTGTCAGTGACTGGATGGCCTTTTTGTTTGAAGATGACTTAAGGATTTGCCCACCCCCACCCAAGCACGCACACACATACACACACACGCGCCCACACACACACACGCGCCCACACACACGCGCCCACACACACACATCTCTTCTGCCGAAGATTATCTCCACATTCAGAATGTGGTTTAACCATCCATCTTTTGTTGTGTTAGCTTCATATGCACATAAATGTATTTCTTTTTGTCTCGCTCTTGCATACAGTGCCATCATTATATGCTATGTTGAAATCTTGTTGAATGCCAGCAGCCTGAGGGGCATAAAGGCTAGTTTGTCACGTGACTGCGTACCCAGCAGTGTGCTTATCTCTTCCGTTTCAGCAGGAGTGTTCATATTTTCTTACAATTTATTGAGCGTCTTCCATTCTGCCACTGTCAGCAATTCGTGCTCTTGCCAGTAACCAATCACTGTCTGTTTTCAGAGTAAGTTGGAGTAAGCTGCCTGTCGATTCTTTTGTGTGATGCTGTTTTCACCCACCCTGTTGCACAATTCTCTTTGCACCCCCATCATGTGCACGCGCACGCACACACAGACACACTGTCCCTGTTGTTTCCTCCTTAACACCCCCCCCCCCCCCCAATCCTTCTCACTTCTTTAGAATAGAGTGAACTGTTTGTGGTATCAGTGTTATCAGCAGTCTTGTGTTTGTTTTTAGGTTCTCAAATTCTGGGTGACCACGCGTGTGACATTTGTCTGCTCAAATCTGATATTCATGATGGTGGTGTCTGCTGTATGTGTTGAGATATCATGAGGCAAGCAGTTATCATTCATGTGTATGTGTTAATCATTCACCCTATTATATGACTGTTGTGCATGAAATGTGATTTGTTGTTAGTTGTTCATAATAAACGTTCTGTGAGGTCAAAGTATGCAGCTTCATGTCTGCAAGCAGCGGTGTCCAGCAGGCGTCCTCACAAATGTAACATGTTTTGTTTCTGTAAAAGACTGTAAATAGACAAGCACATACATGTGTAACTGTTCATGTACTGTGATTGTTTAGAGCTAGACTGAAATGACATCTTGTGCTATGTAAGCCCGTTTTACACATGTATTGTATACATGTATTGTATACATGTACATGAATTGCGTTGAAGTTCACTTTCACTTGTACAATTGTACATGTATACACATGAACACTGGTCCACATTCAAATACACTGTACAACATACGTAAGGCACTTTTACTTCTTGCCTTTTTTCTGTTTCCTTCTTCTTGAGTTTTTGTTGTTTTTTTCTGTTTGTTTTTAAATGATAATTATCAGCGTTGAGGTGATGTTTCTGATGCATATGATGTATGTAGCTTTCTTCCTTGGTTGTGCTGAAATATCTTTCACTCTTCTTTAGTTGCAGTTACACATACATGTACATGTACTAAAACAGTTTGAGGTGTGTGCATTGGAAAATGTGAATGTTTGATCTTACGGATATGTTGATGTCACAGAGACAAAGTTACACAGATGTGGAGAAGAGTTTGTTTTGCACCTGGCTCTAGTCTTGGTGCACATGTGCATGTATATGGAATTCATGCTAGATGTGTCGTTCGAATATCAGTTACGCCTATTTAAATTACAACTCTTATAAACATCAGATGTGGACATGACAAAACTCTGCGTGGCAGTAAACTTTGAACTTACGACATACCAAACAGTATCTACCACCATTTGGTAAAAGAGCAAAAGCACGATGGATTTGATCAGCACTTAAGCTCTTTTACCAACCAATACATGTTACCATACATGTCTTCCATGAACTGGATATTGGGAATTAACTTTTTGTAGTAGATGATCTTCTGATCAGTATTATGATCAGTGGATGAGACAAAATACTAATAGTGTTGGTTAGTTTAAAAGACAAAACATTTTGATGTTTACAGGTTTTTTTGTTTTGTGCATCATTCTTTAGCATAGCATTATGATGTACCTTTTTTGTGTACAGTTCAGTGTCGTCTGGGTTCTGGGATTTTCTCTTTCAGTAGTGACTGCCTGGTGTAGGGGTGTAAAGTGATTGTGGTGAGAATGGAATTTGTTTGCATTCTGGTGGTATGATGCATTCAATTAGTGATTCTGAATGACTACCTTACATAATGTAACGAATGCATATTTGTGCAATGTGTACTATACTGCCAAATGGAAGTCTTGTTTCTGATGATTCAGTTATGTTTTCTCCGATGATGGACGATTGTGAACCTTTAAAAAATAAAGGTATATATATATTTTGAGAACAGATAACCTGCAGCTGTGTGTTTTATTTGTGTGTGTTCGCATTGCATAGTTTCAAATGTACATGCACTCTAAAATGGGGAATATTAAACAAGTTGACAAAGGATGCAATATTTAACACCACATGTTGGATCACTTTTATGTGCCAAAAATGCTTTTGCTTGTTTAGCTTTCGACTCAAGGATTTTTTATTATAAATTATAAGTTCAACTGAGTCTGGTGTCAGTGACAAAAACTTTTGTAAGAACTTGTAGAGCAGAAATGAAATACACTGAAGATATGACTATTTATTTCTGCATCAACTGACATTCACAAACAAGAGCTGTACAGCTTCTTCATTCAACCATTTCCATGTTGTTTTTCTCAAGCAGTGCACACACTGAAAGACGACAAACCAAAGAAAGGGGACAGGAGAGCACTTGGGGGGCGGGTACTGATTTGCTACCCTGCACCTGCATTTGCATATCTGCTCGCTATTTTAGCCATGTTGCTACCACCATTCATGTCCATGTATCAGCATCAATGCAGTGCTTGCAGTCTTGCAAAACACTACCTCCAGAAAAAACACAGTACCAGAAAAATCAAAACTGCAGGCTTAAAATTTGTAGCCTAAGGTGGAACTCTGCCTAAGGGTGGAAGGTTTTAAACCCTGAAACTGATGACCTCAAGCTTCTACTGCCAATAAATTAATTTATACTACTTACAAATCAAAACCATCCAGCACTGCACACCACTAAACCTTGACATGACAGACCACACACACACAGTAGATATAAATGTAACACGTACACGTCACGTGCATGTATCGCTTCAACTTGACGGCTAACAGCCCACTGAGATAAAAGCAATAATAAATTGACTAAGGATACAACTGATGTCAACAAGTGCGAGTTGTAACCCATATCAAATACATGACAAAACTCTGCGTGGCAGTAAACTTTGAAAGCAAGCTGCGTACATGTTCTTAACATCATGTATGCTGATCAGAATGGTATCCTTTGTTAACGAGTTCAGTTATTTAGACACCTTTGCGTAGGATTTTCTTTGTATAACGCTTCCCCCTGAAGCAGACTGTTCCTCAGTGCCTCTAGGAGTGTGTAGAAAACATTACAGTGTGACGTAATACTATGCCCTCAGCGTTCAACTTGAGTGCTAAATGACTTGTGATTGTCAGTGTTGCTTATTCTTTGTGTTGTAGCCCACTCCATTGATTACCACCCATGCACTGGGTGGGCAGGCACAAGATCTGCACACAGTTATTCAACAAATACGACACATCTTCAGACACTGTTTTCACTAAACAGGTTTTAATACACCAGCAGTGTACAAAACCCCTAGCGCACATTCTGCCCTATGCAGTGTACAGCAATCGTTTACATGCAAGTCCATCATGGATTTCATGTACACACAAGCAAAGTTATCACCCTTCCCAGACACAACACATGCCCCATGTAATTATGTACAGAGTAACACTGTAACCATGCACAGAGTAACAATCTAACATCCTTACCAGTTTTTACAAGAATTCATAAAATGGAACACTATCACCCTCGCCAATAAGATGAATATGCGTGTGACTTTGAGACAAGCTTGTGAGCCTCACGGAAGCAAGTCCACAATGGCACTGAAAACATTGCAGCTATTCCAGTGAAAACAGCAAGCATACAGACCCCCTGAATAAAAAGATGTCAGTGCCTTCAAAGTACAGGCACATCTATCACAAGATGTGCAGCCATGCACATTCAACAGTCTTCATCAACACAGCACAGTGAAAAATAATAACAGAGCATGTCAGATTCCACCATTCTGCACAAAGTGTAGTAACTGGCTCTGCAGAATGTTTTCCCCAAACTTGATAACCCAAATTCCATGATGATATTGTACACAAGTACTATCAGTAAAATGCACACACCATGCCCTAACCATGGATGAGGTAAATTCTGCTGTATAGGCACCTCAGCACCAGGTCCAAATGATGCAATCCTCGACAGCCAGTGAGCATTGTCTTTCACACCAAACAGCAGGACACAGGACACAGATTCAAACACTCCATATCACTTTAACCCTTTCAAAGCCATTTCTTTTCCCTGGTGGCAGTGGTGGTGTTTTTGTTTTGTTTGTTTGTTTTTTGTTTGTTTGTTTGTTTTTTTTGTTGTTTTTTTGGTGTTTGTTTTGTTTTGTTTTTCTCACTTCCAAACACGTTTGGTTTAGAACATGTAGTGTAAATCACACGTTAAACACAGTCTGTTGTTCTTTTTCCTGTCAAAAACAGGTAAAGTAATTTCCACCAAACTACTTCATCTTAAAAAGTACGACGATTGGATCGGCTGCAGGTTTCATGCAATGACTGATGGCGGTGACAGCCTTCTTTCTTTGAAGCGATGTTGCAACAATGGCCGTGAATGGGTAAAACAAGCACTGCTTGGCAAGTTTCTAGTTCCACAGATCACAGAAACAGACCACACCGTCGCTCCAACTCGAGGGTTTTAGTTCTGATCATCATGTTGCACTTATGTCTGTAGAACCTGCAAATGAGGAGAAAAAAAAAAGTTTTTGTGTACACTGGTAGTCAATGTAGACAAACTGTATTCATTTGATTTCAACTAAACTTAAACTGAATCTATCCAGCCTTCAGACTACTGGTGTGACTGAAAAACAGCAAGCAACCAAAACAACAAGAACAACAACAAATACAAATATGAACACAACAACAACAACAAATAAACACACAATGAAAAAAAAACCCAAAATGATGCAACTTTTGACTCAGGCATGCTACTCCCAAAAAAGAGTTTTCACTGAAAATCTGGCGCAGCCAGATAATCGAGCCGGCGTAGCCGGCGAGTCTGCTAGGGGGGTCCGGGGGCATGCTCCCCCGAAAAATTTTTGAAAAAATCGTTAGAATCTGTGCAATCTGGCGCATTCTGAGTACTTTTTCCAGGATAAAAAAAAATAGTTTACTAAGAAGAAAATCATACCTGAGAATGCAGCAACTTGGCAATTTCATGAACTTGGTTTATTTCTTCAAGTCTTTCAAGTAGACAATTCAAGTTCATATTGTCAACTTATTCCTTGGTCACACGTATGATATCAATCATGAGCTCCACTTTTGTACACCACCTCCACTCTGCACAGAGTGCAATATGCTTTTCCCGGCTCTTTGATCTTCTCAATATGATCGCCATATGTTTCATTGTACTTCAATTTCCCTTTGTCGTCTTTCACTTCAAACGATCGGCTCTGCCAATCCCACCTCCATTTGTTTTTCAGCCCTTTGTCCCAGTCACCAGCTTTTCGTTCCACTATGTCGCTTCGAAACATCGCGACTGATGGCTTTCACGGGATCTACAAGCACTGGATAGATTCACAAAACTTGAAAGGCCCTTCACAGATATTCGATTCACACAAGTTTTGCCTAAATGGCATGCGGTATGCCTAAATGGCGGCAAAACCCGAAGAAGAAATGGTTCGCGTAGTTTCATTGGACGGAAACGGCAATCGGCGGCCAATCAGCAAGCAGCTTTGTCCAATGTACCGGAAGAGGCTAAAATGGGAGAAGTAGCAGACGATTTTTTCGCTCGCAGAACTCGGATCATGGAAAGCAATCCTGGAATTCAATCGGACCCGGATTTTCTCGGACTTCACGGAAATTACAATTTTCAAATTTTCATTTTCGCGGATTTCCGCGAATTCACGGAAGAGTAGCATGCCTGTGACTGCTTGCACACTTAAATTTTAATTTCTGACATTTTGTCAAACATAGAGCAGACAATATTATAAGCAAATGAACCTACAAGGCACACTGATTTCAAAACAAATCATACCTCTTCCACCAGACCAGCAGCGATTGTGTGACCGCCTTGTCTCAGCATGAACCGACCCAAATCCTTGTACTCGGAATACAGCTCTACACACACTGTGCGCTCAAATGCTATCTCCACCACCGCACTGCTGTTCTTGGTCAGACATCTGAGAAAGACAAACACAACTCACTGACTTTATCTCTCTGATGCATTATCGCAGCCATTTGTATCGTGTGAAGAAAAAAAATCAAGTAATTCTTTCCTAGTGAAACTTCTTTCATGTTCAGGTGTGGGTTGCAAGCTTGTAATGCATCCCCGACATGTTTAAAATCATGAAGGCACACTCTTAAACAGTCTCACTCTTAAATTTCCAGGCCCCCAGAAACTACAAATAGAAAACACACACGCACGCACACTCATTTACCCCCCCCCCCCCCCTTCCCCCCCCCCAAATTTTTTTTTTTTTAAATTAATAAAAAGAAAAATAAATGTGATATACCCTGGGATTGGGAACTATAAAGTATCCTCCTTTTTCTTATTACGTGGCTTACTTGGGCTTATTCTTGATAACTTCACCAGTGCTTTTGTTTAGGGAGGCGACCAGACGCTTTATAACGGCTGGCTCGTTGATACACTGGTAGTGGAACACCACCTGCAATGTCAGAATTCTTGAATTTAAAGAGAGTATGTACATACGCAACCTTTAAATATACACAATGACCGAAGCACACTGGCTGTGCACTGTACAATATCTAACTTCCAGATCTCATACAGAGTACACATTTTTCTGTATCATGGAAACAAACACTTCTCAGAGTTACAGTGTACACTGAGAGGAATAGCCATCTGATGAGATGGGGAGCATGCACAAACTCATTAATACCATCGTCTAACTCTGGTAACAGCATGCACTTGTTAAGAAGTGCAGCTTATTAGCCATTCTGAACCAATATATATGGAGTGAAATTTGAGTCTAAGGCGTTTTCTGTGTTCCCCCCAAATACTTAACTATGTCTGTCGCATGACTTACAGGAAAGCCCCTGGTGATGGGTACTTCCAAGTTGAAGATGACAATCTTGGCTCGGATTCGCATGGCACATTTTGTTGGAGAGGTCGGGTCACACAAAACAAAACCTGGCAGAAGGGAAAGAAAATGATCACAGGGATGGAAATTTTCGAGCACGGACAAGTGAAACTTGTTCAGCTTGGGTAGTAAGAAAGAAAGGGAAGAAGACACACCCAAGACTGAACACACCAATAGTAACACTGAAGTTTTTGGGTTTTTTTTCTGAGCTGGGGGAGGGGGGATGTGTCAACTCACCAACATTCACACTGCTGATGTCAATTCCTGTGAGAGTCATTGTCACATGATCACCAGCAAATGCCAGCTGTGAAGCCATGTCGTCCACAGTCACACCTATCAACAGAGAAAGTTTTCATCAAATCAATGCAATGTGCAATCATGCTTAACTTCTGGGAGTTCTGCTTTGGAAGCAAGACGCTCTAACCGCCTGCATTACTTCTACACTCACACACTTATCTGTGAAACATTACAAACTTGTACACACACACACACACACACACACACACACACTGGTCACACACACACTCAAACAAACACACACACACACACACACACACACACACACACACACACACACACACCACAAGAACACTTACTTTTGACTCCAGCCAAGTTGCCTGCTGGCAAGACCAAGACCTTGTCACCAGGGCGGATATAGCCAGCACTGATGCGACCAGCAATGCTGAAACCACCCGTCGCCCCCTTGAACACATCGGACACATTCAGCCGGAATGGCTTGTCAACTGGACGATCAGGGTTCTTGAACTGATCTGATGCGAAAGAACAAAGTAGAGATGACGTCAGAGTAAAAAAAAAAAAAAAAAAAAAACAAGCACAAAAATTGTCACTCCCAATGCTCATAAGAAGTCATACAGCAACAAAGCCTCTCACCTCCACAAACGTATGAAAAAACAAGAAAATAAAAAAAAGGGACTGTTATACAATCTCTCCTTGTGTAGGGCCTGCTCTGCTCTGGGTGTCCGTGAAGTCACAACATTCTGAGTCATCAAGAACTATGATAAAGCGAACTTTGGTTCGTTTGACTGATAAACTGGATCCAATACCCCCTATCCCACCAAGTACAAAATGAAAGCAAAGCTAGAACCACACAGCTGGAGGTACTTATCAATGAAATCCTCTCTCTTTCTGCTCTTGTCAAAATACTTACAGGTTTGGTGGATGAAAAAAAAATTTACTCACCAATTTTCTGTACAAGTGTAGGGCCATCATACCAAGCAGTAAGCCGCGGTTCTTTCGGAGGATGCACCAGGTTGTGTCCCTCGAGGCCACTGCACGGCACGAAGGAGAGATCAGCATCCTTGAACCCAACTTGCTTGAGAAACTGTCGCAGTTTTTTCAAAATTTCTTCATAGCGAGCTTGGTCCCAATCGACCGTGTCCATTTTGTTGACTGCAACAATGATCTGAGTGACCCCTGGAACGGAATAGAATAGAATAGACTAACACTTGACCAGTGAAAACATAGCTGGAAGTCATCATCACTGAATTGAAGTTTGGATAAATTCTAAATTAATATGATGCAACATAAACTACCCTTATTCTGCAAGGGCCTAAGTGCATATTATCAGACCCATCGAGCATAGGCCCTTTTATCAAATGACATAATCATACATAATCATAAGTCAAACAGACAGCAATGAGCTGCAAGGCAAATCTGTAAGTCAGAAACTTCAACTCACCCAGTGACCTAGCCAGTAAAGCGTGTTCTCGAGTCTGTCCGCCAGACTCAAAGCCTGTCTCGAACTCTCCGCGCGTCGCGTTGATAACAAGGATCGCAACGTCAGCCTGAGCTGCTCCTGTAAATGAAACACTGAAAACTGTCATCAACTGACAACTGCCACTATAAAAAGTGTGCATTTTCTAGCGCATAATGAAAGGAGCTTTGATGAAAAAAAAAAAAAAAAAATCACCAGTTGAAAGAAACACAACTAGAATGGCAAAGCCTTTATCAGTTTATGACTCATGTGTGACCTTGACCTTTACTAGGTCACTCAAGAAGGCATTCTTACCGGCTGTACCTGGCTCTTCGTCTTACCAGTGATCATGTTGGGAATGAAATCCTTGTGACCAGGAGCATCAAGCAAAGTCACCATCTTCTTGTCTGTCACAAAGCGCGTTTGGGCCACATCCATTGTTACGCCTCGACTCCTAATGAACAGAAATGAAAAGTCATTGCTGTACCAAGTCTTTGCAGGTCTGTTGTTTTTCAAAGCAGGAGAGCTCTCTGTGTGGTCGTGTGATAAAGCAGTACAGCAAATGTGTTAACTAGTGGTATGCGGCAGTACAGGCATTTAGTTGAGAGGTGAACTGGGGCAGCATAAGACACTGTGAGTCATGATTCAGCAAGAGTTACAGTAACAACAGATACTGCTTAGAAATTATACACTTAACTAGTGCCAACAGTCATCTAACAGTGTGTCACAGTGCCAGCATGCCATGTATCTCACCTTTCCTCCTCTGTCTCGTCCAGCACCCAGGCGTAGGCGAAGGAACTCTTGCCCAGCTTGCGAGATTCCTGCTCATACTTGTGCATGGTACGCTGGTGCACAGAGCCCAGCTGGTACAGCAGGTGGCCCATCAGCGTGCTCTTTCCAGCATCCACATGACCTGTGGTCACAGTACACATTACAGAATCATTTATTCGCCTCTGTAGAAACAAGGTCTATTCTTCCAAACACATGTACACACAAACACCAAAATAATATCACAAAAAATTCAGCATGAGCTGTAAACATTCTCCTTGCTCTTTAGAAGGTGTGTGTGTGTGTGTGTGTGTGTGTGTGTGTGTGTGTGTGTGTGTGTGTGTGTGTGTGTAGCTTTCAAGTTTCACGCATACCTATAACCACAAGGTTGATGAGTTCCTTGTCGCCTTGTCGCTTGGCATATTCTGCTTTGGCATCAATCTTGTCATTCTTGGATCTGTAAATAAACTGAAATTATCAGCATTACGGGTCTACACAGAACTACATGTACATCATATACCCCTTCTTTTCTAAGGCTAGTCACAGGTGGTGGTTGGAAGAATAATAGGATGAAACGCATGTAAACTCTTACCCAGGTCTGCCCTGGGTGACATTTTGGTCACTCAAAAGATCTGGGCAAACAGGATCAATACTCACCTAGATCCTGACTTAGGTAAAGGCGGACGTGCGTCATCTTGCCTTTGCGGACTCTGAGACCTGGATGAAGGTGATGCCGACGTCTCCTTAACTACCGCAGACACTGCTGGGTTCTTGGCCTTGTCTCCCTTGGATTCCACTGTCAGCGAGGCAACCTCCTCGCTCAACTGCTCTGCAGCAGCTGCGGCACTCGCCCCAGCGCTAACACCCTCAGCTGGTGCCGCACTGCCACTGCTACTACTAGTCCGATCTACAAAACTGTTGTTAGAATTCACTTCAAATCCTTTGCGGGGTTCGCGTTTTGGCGTAACGGCTGTGATGACAGTTGGCCTTGGAGCTGCAGGATGCATCTGTTGCACCTCTGAAGGTGCCTGCACTGCAGCACCACCTACAAACAGAGAAAATGACTGAAAACAGTCCATGCTGCAGGGTGTGGGGATGGGGGCTGATATACACTGATAACATGGTCAATTTTTGTGACATACCATGTGTCTGGAAAGTTTTTGTTTTTTTTTAATTTTTTTTTTAGCAGATCTATAGGTTAAGTGTTTGCTGCACTGATATAAATACGGACATATAATAATGCACTGTGCAGTGCATGAACCACAAAGACCTCTTTATCTGCAAATTTGAAAATCATGTTCACATCGCCAAGACTGTAAGCATGTAACATGACGTACACGTATCATCATACTTACCCACATGTTCATGGCGCACTGTACATTTTTATTTTATTTTTATTTTAGTGCATGTTCATTTTACTATTTTAGTCTTAAAGATGGACAGATACAGACATATGACAAAAGTTTCACCATTCTGCTGTATAAATTCATGTCTTTTATTTCACAATGTGTATCAAAACCTGGGGTAAAAAAAAACATCAGGGAAGAACCAACATGCTATGAAATATTCATTAACAAAACATCACTCTCGTACAGAAACAATACCACTACCAGTAAATCGTAAGTGTCTTTGCCAAAACTTGTAAATGCAATGATAATATTACAACTACAAGGTTTTGCATGCTCAGACAAGAACAACAGCGATATATATTCTGAACTCTTTAGTTTGCAAATGAGGTCAAAATTCGAAAGGAATGGTAGTGTAATTCACAAAAACTCTTTCTTTTTTTTAAAAGTTCATTCCTTGACTTGTTTGTCTTCCTTTATCCCCCCCCCCCCTCTCTCTCTCTACACACACCCATGCACACATACATGCACACCCGCAAACAAGCAGAAAGTGCAAGCCCCATCAAAGTCTTTAGACATATCAGCTGAATCGTATATAATATATAACAATTTGATCAAAGCAATCTCATGCAAATACAGGTTAAATAAAAAATAAAAAATACCCCAGAAAAACCCCACGCAGACCACTTTACAATTTACAGACACTTTACCACAGTGCAATGAAAGGTAAAGGTGCCTGCTAGAAAAATCATGATTAGTGAATTAGCTAAAATTCCAAAGAAGGAATTCCAACAATTTAATGGTCCTTCTTGATGCTAATCCCTGATAAATAATCTTAAAAAGTTAAATAAAGGCTTTTTCCTATTTTATAACTGGCATTTGATTCAGTTTTCATTCCTGTTGAGGCAAGCAACCACTTTTGACTTAACTCTCATAAAATTAAAATAACCAAGCTAACACTTTTTACCAACTTGAGTGAGAAATGCTAAACAATGTAAGAACTGTATATGTAACAAGAACAATTCTCAATCTCTCCATGGTGCTGCTCTTCAAGGCAGCAAAAATATTGAATAAACATGAGGACAACCAAGTCAAACAAATAAGAAAATCTGTTCTCCCACATTTTGTGACATATGTACAATGCATTTACAACGGACCATAAAAAAAAAACCTTGCTGCCAATGTAAAAAAACTAACATCCACAAGCTGCCAAGAAAATACAAAATAACAAAACAAAAAAAGTGTTGGGGTTGGGGGGGGGGGGGATGTGCCTCTCTATTTACAACACATGGTCAAAGTAAAACAGTGGTTCCAGCTGCACGGAGAAACAATGCTGCACACACTCTAGATTTTATTTATTTTCTGCTTGTCCAGTGCGTGTGAAGGCTGCCCGCTGACGAATTTTCACATAGTCATCAGGTGAAGGCACCCCAAAGTCAAATGGTTTGATCTGGTGATGGGTAGCAACAGCTGCTGGCTGTAGCTTTCTTGTCTGGAACTTGTACCGAAATTTGCTGAAACGCGGCTTCTTTCTCGTATCACATGCTCTTCGTTTTGACTGTACTTCCCAGTGCAGACAAATGCAACGTGCAAAAAGTGATGGTGACAGCTTCAATGTCCGGTCAAACACAACTGGTTCAAAAGAGAAGACTGGTTCCTTTTCAGCAGATGTCGGTGATTTAAGATGTGTGGAACTATCTGCTGACTCTGACTTTGGTCCTGAATTTTCTGGAATTTCCATTGAGTTCTCCTCCGTGGGTCTTACTTTAAGACTTTTCTTTAAGCGTGATGCCAGAGACAACTCTGCCTCCCCCTTACCTTTCACCTGCTGCTGCTGTTCGTCAAAACTAGTAAACTCTGGCAAACTACTGTCTGCATCACTATCAATCAGCTGAACGTCTGGTTTCAGTGTCAGTCCCCCTTTCAAACTCGCCCTAAGGTTAGAAACTGCTGGGTCTTCCACCTTACTGCTATCCATTTCTTTCCCAGACGACAGAGACACACGATTTGATCTTGAGCCCTGGTGCTGTTTCACAAGATCTGACAAAGATGGCCCACTACTGACACCCGAGGACTTTGTGTTTCCAAAGGCTGAATTTGTCCCATGACCTGAAATCAGACCTGGGGTACCCTTCCCCTCTGTGTGTCTTTTAGCTAAATCTAACAGTGAAACCCCTCCAGAGCCAGAATCAAATGTCTGATGTTTCAGGAGACTCTCGCTATGTTTGTTTCCCGTTTGATTTTTGGCTAGGCCTGCTAAAGACAGACCCGACAGTGAAGGTTTCACTTCAGGCTGAGTATCTGCAGATTTTGGAATGAGAGATGACTGCATAGGGGACATATGGTCAGCTGTGGAGCCTTTCACAAGATCTGCCAGTGACACTCCTGAAGGAGATGAACTTCCCCGGGGGACCTGTTGACGAATCAGCTTGGACAAGGTCATCCGTTCATCCTCTCTGCCTTTTATGCTGCTCTCTTGTAGACTGATGCTGGGGTTTGTTCCTGTCATCTTCTTGCTGCTGTGAAGGTTCACCAACTCTGTCAAGGACAATGTGGAAGCTCCCTGCTTCTGGCTTGAAAGACCACTTTGTGGCTGAGGCTGTGCATAAGATGTGTTTTGCTTGCCATGCAACCCCACCAGCTGTGTCAGAGACAGAGCGGAGTTTTGTCTGTTTGATTCTGGACCTCTAACACCGCTTGTTTTGGGCTGCTCATCGGTTTTGCGTTCGCTCACCAATTCCGACAATGTTTTGTTCTGTTTTGCAAACGTGCCAATCGGTGACGAGTGCTTTTCTGCACTTGCCCGACTGATTGCACCAGAAGGAGTATTTGACACGCTGACTTTCATTTCAGGTGGTGAAACTGAAAGCATATTTACTTTTTGCTGCAAATTTTGAACAGTGCCAGCACTGCTCTGCTGACCTGCGTCAACATCCTTCACTTTACCCTCCCCATCACCTGGTGGTGAAAAGCCTTCCCTAAACAAGAATCTACCCCCAGTGTTAATGAACGGCAACTGTTCTTCCTGCTTGTCAAGACTGTCAATCTCAAACAGCAGTTCATCAATGTTTTTGTCATCTTCTTACCTTACAGAGGCCATCAGGACAGCAAGCACAGGATGGTGAAGATCAGCCACACAGTGGGCAGGAGATCATGGAAAACAGAGGAAAAAGACGGGCACTGCATTAGTATTCAAAAGTCACTACCGGTAAGCGAACAATCCCGCAGAGGACAGTGATTCAGAACTGGATTACAGCAACAATAGCTATAGCAATACAATAACATGCACCCCCCCCCAAAAAAAAAAAAAAAAAAAAACCCAAACAAACAAACAAAAAAACCAAAACCAAAAAAACCCACAAAAAAACCCCAAACAACACAAAACAGCCAAAAAAACAAACAAACAAAAACACACCAAAAAAACACAAAAACAAAAAAAAAACAACACCACCTACACACAGTGTACAAAATACTAAGCATGAGAAAAAGACAATATGAAAGCAGGCTAAGTCACAAAATAGTCTTTTATCAGAGAGTCATTTGATTTAGAAAAAGTTCTGTAAACTTCAATTTCAGTTCAAGACAGCGGCAGATATTCACCTTGTATTCTGTCCCTTTTTCTCCGCTCAGTCCTCTGAGGCTTCGGTGCTTCTGGTGTACAAAAGAAAGATTGGTAATATAGTTAGCACAATTCAGCTCAGGTCATTAGCTGTAGCACTATTTGATTTTCAACAAGAGCCTTAGCACGAACAAAACCTTATAGGCGGAACTCTGCTGAAATGAAGAAAATGCTGGAAACAGAAAAAGCAGTACTGCCTTTGCTGTATGATTTTAAAGCTTTGTGAACTACTAGGGGCCAATGTGTCCTGATGCAGCTTTCAAAGGTCTATAGTAAGCCCTAATGATACAAAAAAACACAGACTTCAAGTTCAGCTATCCAACTTGTTATTGTAATACGAGGCATTCACGCAATAGCAGGCATTACGGATGATCTATAAGACAGATATTTTGATGTGACAGTAGGCCACAAAAGATTTAACTCACTTTGCACTTTACATCTATATTTGACATCTTGATAAAGCAAATTTTCTGCCTCTTGTAAAAAAACCCCAAAACAACCCTAAAAAACAAGTTTCACCAAATGCATTGCAAGTAGCTGACACCTTTTAAACTGAAGATCTCATTCAGTGTTGTCTCAATTTTATAGTTATGACGGATGACTGTTTCTGTGAGGACAGCCTCTGGGACGGTCTCCCCTAAAACGTTACGCAGCTCCTCCAAACAGCTGTGTAGTCGAGCTGGAAAAACAGAAAACAAAGCACTTGAAACTTTTGACTGACACAAATTCCACCCTTTAACTCCTAACTGTCCACAGCCCCCTCCCCCCCCCCCCCACCTTCCTGCCCACACTATGAAAAGACTTCCCAAAACTCAGGGACCACTAAACAGCACTAGACACCACTCCACAACACTATTGCAATTTGCACAAGGCATGGGCACTCTCAGGGAGGCCCTTATCCCTTCCCTTGCAATAGTTGCATCACCCAGCCCTCAGTAGATTGTATAAGCTCTCATAATCCCTTCGCCTGCTCAGGGCAGTCTTGTGTATTGAACTGACTGACTCCCTGGGAGGGAGTGACCACCATATTCACAAGAGGGTGCCAAATGCCCAAGCTGTCTTGGCTGGCTAGGGTCCACTGCTGGATGCAAGTGTCATGTCTGGCTAGCCTGACCACTCCCCCAAGTGTGATGCAACATGATGGCAGGTTGCGCTGTCTCTGGGGCGGACTGCTGGCCTCGAGGTTGCATAATAGTGTTGTCTAGTGCTGTCTTGTGTTGTGACAATTTTGGTTCAGGATGTGATTCGTGTGTGGACAGATAGGAGTTAACTACAGTAGTTATCTCACTGTAAAGGGTAATATCAGTTAAATGTCACAACAATTTTCTTTTTCACCGGCTCTCCTGCAAAATGTGGTGGCTATTTACATCATGGTCCATGGTCAGTCCTACTCCTTGCATGCTGTACAATATGAATTAATTTTGTTGTTTCCTGCCAGCACTTGGTTTATAGTCCTGACTGGTAACTGGCCTCTTTGAAAACTGCATCACGCTGAACGGAGGTAAACAGGGATGAGAAAGCATGCATATAACTTAACACTGTACTTTTAGTTTTATATATCGACCGGAAATCCGCTGCTACCTTTGTCCAAGTCAGACAATGCCTCCGACATGGTGGCAACGGCACCCTCCACCTGGTCTGTTTCCATGGTCTCCTCCTCTTCCTCTGGAATCCTTTCTTCATGCATGAATGAAGACAAGTCCAAGCCTTGGTCGCGGTTAAATGTGAACTGTGCCGCTGAAATGCAGACAGATAATAATGCAAATTTTGTTTTGGTTTCAGTAATATAGCAATGGTAAGTGGTTCTCAAATCTTGTTTAATACAGTGCATAAAACTAAAAGGGCCCCAGCAATTCAAGTAAACAAGCTAAACAAAAGACATAAAAAGTCCTCTGCACTGAAGGCACAGAGTAGTAGCTTTTAATAGTTTTAAAAAAGTCTTACATTTAAAAAACTCTGAATTAGAGCAAAAATAATACTAGTAGTAACATGTGCTGAACAAATGGACCACTTTTAAAGAGTGCAAAATGTCATAAACAAACTTCAAGTTTAGTAGCACAATCTGACTAACCTGTTGATGGGGAAACGCAGTATCTGTCTTCGTAGGAATGGCCATATTCATACTCATCATCATCATAACGTTCTGAAACCATAAAATCAGCATGATTTGAAGCTAAATGTAAATACGTAACAACAGAGTAAGCCAACCAGCATCCACTTTTGCAAAGAGCACTGTGATAGTACTGATACTGAAAGTATACTAGAAAGTTCAACACTGAATCAAATCATTCAAAATGGACATCTAGCATGCACTACTGCTTGTATTTCACAAGCTCAACTGCCATCTATTGTATAAAGCAGTTTCAGGATACGTGAATCACTTAATCAAAAAGCAACATTACTGTCTTTAGAATTATGATTCTGTAGCAGATAAAAGAATTTTCTTTCCCCGAAACTTCGAAAGTGTCTACGTAAAACTGCTAACCAGATTAGACTAATATTAAAGAACGTTCATTCCAACGCCCTACTATGTATTCTATCTTTGTCTCAAAGCCTGCGTATCAGTTGAAAAGAAACATACATCTGACTTTTCAGATCGCAAACTAGGCCAAGACTTGAAACGACGAAGGCCAAACTAGGACACCCACTAAATCGCGATGACAATCTGTCTTCCTAAAACAAACATGTGCAGGGCGTTATCGATTTTCCTTACCTTCGTCGTAGTTCATACTACGTACTATTCTGTGCCGCGACATACTGACTGATTCTGGATTAGCTCTGCTACACAGTTGCAGGAAAAAATACAAGTCACCGGCAAATATCACACTTTCTTTCTTTGACGCAACATGACGGAAGTGGAAGAGAGCAGAGTTAGGCGGCCGCAAAAAGTAAAAGAAAAAGTCTGTTTTTTCAATTCAGTTATTAAAATAATTTCCTTAATATATATCCCTCTCTCTTGTCCTGAATAAACGCTTTGTAGACACTTTCTCCCTCTATCAAAAAACCAGCAAATCGAAGACAAGGGAATGGCTCTACATAAATATAAGTTACGGAGTAATCGTTCTTGTTGCCGTGCCGCGCCAAGTTTCATTATTTTAGGTGGCTTTTTCTTGATGTCATTATTTTAGTTCGCTCCTCTTTTGCTTCCAGGTAGAGAAGCACGTATTGCAGGAGTGCTGGAAAATTACACGTGGGTCAAGAACTGCAGCTCCCTTAAGGATGTCTCGTCCAATTACACTTGTTACCGGGAACAAGAAGAAGCTGGAAGAATTTGTGCTTATTCTGGGCAAAGATTTCAAGCACAAGGTGGGATCGTATGTTACTTTGTGCTTATACCAATAATGCCATCATATATGCAATAAAGATTGGCTCCAGAAGACTCTAATTTAAAGACTGTTGTAATTTACCAGTGCGCAGGGTGGAATATGACATAATGTTGGACCAGTATTGAGTAATATCATCATTACAAATATATCTCTAGAAGTCTCATTGCTGTCTAATGTTTAGATACAAGGTGTGGTTCTTCACTCCAGTATAAATTTATAAAAGTAATCATGTCAAGTTCCTGTCTTTTATTCATCTTACTTGTATTGGACAATTTGGATTTACAAAAAGTAAGATTAATTTAAGAAAAGAAAGTATAATTTAATTCAGTTTGCAGTTCATGGCAACAGGGATTTTATTTATTTACAGGTTGTATCCCAGGACATTGACCTACCAGAGTACCAGGGCGAACCAGAAGAGATTGTGAGAGCAAAGTGCACACTGGCTGCACAGCACATCAAAGGACCAGTAGTGGTGGAAGATACCAGTCTTTGTTTTAATGCCCTTGGCGGCATGCCTGGCCCCTATGTCAAATGGTTTCTCTCCAAAATAGGGCCTGCTGGTATGTGTTGTAATTTTTAAAAATGTTTTATTTTTCTATTTTTCCAGCTGAAGTTTGATTCAACTAGCCAATTTTTTTTTTAAAAATGCTTTATTAATTGGTCTGAATGTTTCAGATAGTTTAATAATGAGCTGGCAGTATTTCTAATAGATCTATATGTTTCTTGTCTTCAATAAAAGAAAAAGAGAGAGTGAGAGAGGTCAAAACAGCTTTTGCATTCAAATATTTTAACTAGAAACAACAATGCTGGGTGGTGATATTTCAGCTTTTACTGCCTTTGTCAGGACGGTGACAGCAGCTAGAATCTTGGCAATTTACTTTTTTCAGGTCTTCACAAGATGCTCCATGGCTTTGATGACAAGTCAGCATATGCTCTGTGTGTGTTTGGTTACTCATCTGGAGAACCTGAAGCACCAGTACACGTGTTTCCTGGTCGGTGTAATGGATCCATTGTAGCTCCACGTGGACCTACAGACTTTGGTTGGGACCCGTGCTTCCAGCCGGACGGATTTACCGAGACATATGCGGAGATGACCAAAGATGCGAAAAATTCCATTTCCCATCGAGGAAAAGCCATGGCTGCACTGAAGGACTTTTTGACTAAGCATGTGTAGTTTTTTTTCTAGTGGTAATGCTGTGCTGTGGGAACCATTTCTGCATCTTGTGGCCATCTTTAATTTTTTTTGTTTGTTGAACATTGCTTATTGATGATCATATTGAATAACCTGTGTTCTGCCCCCCCCCCCCCCCCAAAAAAAAAAAAAAACAACAACAAAAACCAAAAAAACGAGGTACACCAAAATTCCTCATTGACTCATTGAGGAATTCAGGAAAAAAGTGGCGAGACATCCCCAAGAAAAACCAGCATCATGTCAATCAAACATGAAGCTCATACTTTGCATCAGTGCGTGTGCGTCTCTTCTTCGATGTTTGGGAGGCATGTGACAATACCTATGCTTTCTGTTGACCACTTTCTTTTAGGAAACTAATGATTACACTTGGATGCAAGAAGTTAAAGTTTTCGTAGCTGATGCTACTAATAACACCAGACTTAACGCTGTTGTTGCTGGGGCTGCTGCCACCTGAACACTGCTGATGCTTGGATGTAGTTACCACCCTGAAACTGAAGTAAACGGACTACATGTAAAGTAACCTCTCTAGCAAGCTTCATTGAAGACGCACACACTTGACAATTCAATTCATTTGTGCAAATAATGAACAAGATGGCCACCAGCCCAATATGTCGTTACCATTCACTGACCTGCTGTCGTCACAGTCGTGGTCGTCGTGTCATGTATGCTGCTCGCACGCACGCGTACGCAAGCTCTCCGACATCAAGCATGCTGACATAAATGATAAAGAAAGGACTGGAAACCCTTTCCGTGCCTCTTTGCGCCGCAAAACCCCAAACATGAGGTCGTGTTAGCTCGCCTAGCTGGTTGACGTCACTAACTTTTTGACGTATGCGAGGTTCTACATGAGTAAATGAATTCTTGTAACAAAGTGGTTCCCCTTTGACAGCGTTACTTCCCGCAGGCCTGATTGACAGATGATTGCCTACTGGTATCGGAGAAGAGAAACACCCACTCTCTCTCCTTCTCTCTTAGAGGCGCGTTTGTCTGTGTGTATATGTGTGTGCGGGGGCGCACGCACACACACACACACTCACAAAATCTCTTTCCCTCTCTGTGCGTGTCTGCACGCATGTGCTCCATTGAGACCTCTGTGGTGTGCTCTCACTCTATTATGCTGCTGAGTGTGAGTCAGTGGCAAAAACGAAACCCAGTACAGAAATGCCCAGTTTCCACGTCTACAAATAGAGGAATTCAGGAAAAAAGTGGCGAGATATCCCCAAGAAAAACCAGCATCATGTCAATCAAACATGATGCTCATACTTTGCATCAGTGCGTGTGCGTCTCTTCTTCGATGTTTGGGAGGCATGTGACTTGTGGAGGAAATGTGCTTACAGTACAGATTTACATGTCAACTGACGATAACGGCTGCAGTGAATGTTTCTATATTTTTTTTTTTTTTTTTTTTATGGCACCCCAGACACATCTATATATAGTCAGAGCGATTTTGAGATCTAAAATGGGTTCAATAGCACTTTCATGAGATACAGTTTACGTCAAAAGTATGAGCAACTACCTCCAAAATTCACTCTGTTTAGAGTCCGTATTCATGCTATCTATTTCCAAAAAATGGAGGGATTTACATAAATATTATGCCTTTAAATGCCAGAAAGCCAACGTTTCTGAAAAGGGCGATAACTCGCAAATCATGTGTGCAATCATACCTGAATTGGGCGCTCTATTCACAGATCTTAATTCATTAAGAAACCCCAAATTTGAAATCGATCGGTTAAGTATTTTCAGAGATACAGGCATTTAAACTGGGTTCACATGCAATGTCAACTGAGGTACGATTTACATGAAAACTATAAAAGCGACCATTTCCTAATAGTCACTCTGTTTAGAGTCCGTATTCATGCTATCTACTTCCAAAAAATTGAGTGATTTAAAAAATTATTATGCCTGTAAACGCGAGACAACCAACTTTTCTCAAAAGGGCGCGAAAACTCCCAAATCACTTAAGCAATCAGCAAACGCTCAATTGCTCTAATAGAGGATTTTGGTATATTCGGATACCCCAAATTTGAAGCCATTCAGTTGAGTATTTTCGGAGAAACAGGCCTGGACACAAATCACACGCGCACACACACACACACACACAGATCCGCACATACACACAGACGGCACTCACTGCTGCAGGGAAGTGCGTTCAGGTGCACCATGCCCGCCAGTAAAAATGTTATTGTCAAAGTTACACTTGCATCATGTCTGTGCGGAGAATGCGAGCAACGTGCGTTTATGCCACGTGCCTTTGAACATGGAATTTTTAGCCCATCCCATGATGTTGGACATAAAAATGGATGGAGAATTCAATTCTTTTGAGCTGTGGGTGATGCGTGGCTGAACCTTTGAATGAAGTGTCCAATCATGAATGAGTTAACTACAGTGTTCTGTGTGTAGTGTGCATGGTATAGCTGTATCAAAACCATTTTTTGATGCTTTGACAATTTTGCAACACCTTCTTTACGTGTATTTTGGACATGGTGTGTAATTGTGCATTTATAATTGAGACACGCCAGTATATTTTTGACACAATGTATCCTATTACTGTTGTGAATCACACGGAACTGCACTGCCATTTCAAAGATGTGTAAGTCCTAGTCACTGTTTCAGTTTTCCAGCCACAGTGCATTTACACTTGGAATTTAATTTTTATTTCCCATGTCATGTTCTGCCCACGCACTATCGAGTGCTTCTGGTTGAGACTCGTTTCGCAACATCAGATGTATGCATAATGATATCTGGATTAAATCCCTGAGGTACAGTGTGTTGTTGAAGGTGTACAATCAAACAAACCATCGTCAAAGAAACAACAAAACTGAAACTGTGTTAAACACGGTTCCATTCAACTGAAAGCAGTTTATCTTTGCACATTGAAAATTTATGATAATTCCAGTGGCACGTTACCTTGCAAATGCAAGTAAGAACATACACTCACTGCATCTACGTATGTGTAGTCCTCTTGCTTTGGATTTGTATGCTCTTTCTGAACATGCAAGATAGTTAAAGGGTACAAAACAGTGAGCTGGTGCAAAACGTAGTGGGTTTTTATCATCATTTTTCCAATACATTATTTCTTTATTTTTATTCATTTTTATTATTGGTGATTGATAAATACATTTTGTGCAGTTACGTACAGTAACAAAAACCAGTTTGCATTTTGAGTACATGTATGAGCACTTATGTTTAGATTCATTGTTATAGGTTATTATTATTATAGGTCTATTATTGCGTATTATTGGTATAATGTGCGTTACATATAAATATAAATAAAAAGATTTTCTGTAGACCTGTGCTGTATACATGCAGCAGTTCTTTAAAAAAGTTAATGTGCTGTGCAGTGCTGAGGAATTGTGAATATATATATATGTATACATTTTACATATGTTACACTTTCCAGTTACATCATATTTTGTGCTGCCTCAGTTCACTTGCTGCAAAATTCATGCTTGGCACTTTTAGGAAATGGCCATGATGAACAAACGCTGATACACTTTGCGCATTTCTCCATGTACGTACAGGCTGACATATCTCTTATAAAACCACAGATGCATAATGATTTCATGAGAATGTTGTTGGTTTTGGTTTCTTTTTCTTCTTCTTACCGGTACTCTTATTCTGTGTTTGTCCATGAACCCCTTGCTTTTCAAGTGACTCTAACAAAGTCACAAAGCTAAAGGCTAAAATAAATCCAGTCATATGTCTTATGTCTAACAAAGGTCTGTTGGTTGTCTCTACCTCCAATCCCTTTGGAATGTTTCAGTGCGTTCACAGTGACAAACTTCACAATGCCAGCAGCATAAGGCATCTAGCAACCCTAAAAACAATTATAAACTTCTCAAAGCCAGTGCAGATCAGTTTCTGTGGAGTGATATATAAATGCTGTTTAGGTTAGTCCGTTACTCCTCCTCTTCTGCCTGGTCCATGATCTTCATGAGGAGTTTCCTGTAGTCACCTGATGTCTCCCCTCGGATGTCCTGTTTCAGTTTCCTGCTGAACAGCCCCTCGTACTTGTCAGCAATGTCTTGCAAATCCACCTGAAAGTGGCATAGAAGATCAGAGTACTTAACAAGACCAAGTGCAGATCTAACATAAAGTTCTGTAGAATTAAGTACAATTAGAAACACTGGAACAGTGTAATTCCACCCACAACCCCCCCCCCCTTTACCGGCAATTGACGATGGGTGTAACAGTTTGACTGTCAACGCTCGGCTCATGAGTTAAATATCAGGTTGGGGCCGATACGCGCGCGCGCACACACACACACGCACACACACACACACACACACACACACACACACACACACACACACACACACACACACACACACATTGTGCTAGCCGTTTCCTCAAAGCGTATTTTTGTTACAGTATCACTTTTATGTGGTGGTAAAGGACACCAAAGAAAACAAACAAAAAATAACCAAGAACCCAAAACAACTACAACAAGAAACAAAGTGAAAGACGCCAGCAGGCGAAAAGAGTACGAGAAACCTTGACTGACACGGGCCCGTATCTGTTATTCTGCCTACAGTGAAAAGATCTGTTTTCACATGTGTAGATAAATAAGATTATCCCGTCCTGGAACGGCCCCCATCAGTCATTCCTGTTACAGTTTCATACAGAGAAGGAATGTTTCTGTTTCATATCTTTAAGATGTATAGTTCTGTAAAGAAGCCAGCAGACTGACCCACCTCGCTGTGGGAGACGATAAGCTGCATAAGGCGCTCGTCGTCTGTCCCAGGGCCTTTGAAGGTCTCGTGGAAGCACGTGGCAAAGTGGGTCAGTGGGTCACGGACACAGCGCACTATATGCACGTCAGGCAAAAACAAGCTATTGTTTACTGGACAGGAAGTACGACAGTAATACAAAGTGATAAATACATGTATGTGTGTAATTTATATTCCTTATTAATTTCTCTTTCGTCAGTTTGGGGAACAGGTAACCAACCTCATTTGCAAAACGTCTCAATGTAGTTTTGAGGCGACTTCCGACCCTTCTTCTTTGGAATCGTCTTCTTTGGAGACGCTTCACCCCCCCCCCCCCCCCCCAATACACCGGCACGCACGTGCGCGCGCGCGCGCACACACACACACACACACAGAGACTGTGAGACGATCCCTAGTACATTATCCCTAGTAATAATTCACACCTTCCTGGATTGATTTCGAAGTTGGGGTTCGCGCACCGGCATAGCAGAGCGTCAGTGCGTATTAATGTCGTGACTTTGCACTCCGACATAGACTCTTTTCACCATGGTGTGTGTGTGTGTGTGTGTGTGTGTGTGTGTGTGTGTGTGTGTCTTCCGTCTCTGTAGGCAGTGGCTCACCACACCGATGGACGAAAAACGTGAAAATTTCCCAGTATCTACTTATCATGCATGCAGTTCTTTACCATACATGTTCTGCACCCACTTAGTACTGACTCACTTTAATTTAACTTACCTATTGCCAGAAAGGCAGCTTTAGCGTTGCCGCTCATCTCCTGCTCTATGGCCGCCTCGATCTGCTGCTGGTGCTTTTCGTGGTAGGCGTCGAAAACATCCCGCAGATGAGGAACCGAGCGGGTGACAAGGATACGTGTGAACACGTCTTCGTCTGTCCCCAATCTCCCTACGCCCGCCTGGTTACAGCATACACAAGCGGTGAGTTACAAATATCAGGTGCCTGCGTTCCATGCTGTCACCGTATACTGACACGGCTAGTGTGACTGTGTCAGGTTTTTTTGTTGTTGTTTGTTTGTTGACACGTATGTCATGGTTTCCGTTTACGTAAGTTGGTATTCCTTCATTTGTCTTTAAGAAAATGTATGCTAGTTTTGTGACAACAACAGAAACGAACTTTGTTTGGAAAATGAACCGTGAATTGTTTCTCAAAAGCCCCAGCCCTCTTATAGAACTCATATCAGTCCACATTTAGAACTTTATGCACGTTCAAATGATGACGTCAGGTCTTCCGGACAAGCCGGCTGACAAAATCGAAAGGGAACGAACTCTGAGCGGCACTCGGGAACGTTGACAGGACTAACCGGTAATCTGTGATAGTGTCCGTCGAAACAACTGAACTTGTCCGTTTCGGTTCCAACTGAGAAGCGTAAAATGGACTGCACATATAGCATGGTCGGAACACCAATATATATATATATATTTTTTTTAAATGAAAGGCTGATGGACAAGAAATCATTGACCACTCAGTATTTGTGAGCGCACCTTAAACAGTTCCTCCACGTCCTTGTCGACCTCAGCCTGGTCGACAGTCCGCTCCTCGCTACGTCCACCCTGAGCCAGTCCCGTCAGCACGCGCCGGAAATCCCCCACCACGTCCAACAGATACTCGTCTAGGTCTCGGTCAAGGTCACGCTGATACAGATCTACGAGAGGTGCAGTATAACCAGGTACGGTTACCGCTGTGAGCGTGATTATAGTAAAGTATTTGACAAGAAATTTACGCTGAAAATTTCTGTTGCAGTCCCGGCTAACGTTTTTGTCACGTCTAAAATCCTGTGGGGCATCGATGTATGATGTGAACACTATTTCGTTTTGCCACGGTTTTATTTACTCTCACTCAGCTTCCACTTGTTTTTTTTTTTAATCATGTTAAAACAGCGACAGCGATAAGTCACTTGAGGCAGATAATTCCTAAGCCCCATCAGCAGAAAGCAACTGTAAATGGGTGTGGTCAAACAGCTAAAATGAACTAAAATGAAGTGCATAGAAGGAATGTAAGACGGTGCAGAATATACTGACCTTCGTAGATTTGCCGAATGCCGTGAATGCGACTGTTGGTTCTGGTGGCCAGGATGTCGATCAGCGTGTCACACTGGTGATTGTGCTGCAACGTCAGGGAAAGATTCATCCAGCAGTTTCTTTAACTGACGACGGCAAACCGCCTCTTCCCCGGATTTAATAAAACCACTGTCTTCCAGAATGCTTCTTGGTTTTGTCAGCACGTGTACTTTTATTGAAATAAAAAGTGAAAGCACTGTACATACGCACGGTTTAACCTTCACATCGTGTATGACCACATATCCATACACCGTGGTCTGTGCGTTGGGAGCTAAAATCTGCGCTGGCCTTTTCCTTGTAGACTTATCCTTGATATCCCTACGTTTTGCCAGAACTGACTTTGAACCCCCTCAGTAAAAACCAACCAATCCCACTTTAGTACGTAGACGGTCGGAGTAAGACTACGCCAGCCAATCCCACTTTAGTACGTAGACGGTCGGAGTAAGACTACGCCAGCCAATCCCACTTTAGTATGTAGACGGTCGGAGCCACGGTAAGACTACGCCAATCTTAAGTACTAACATAAACCAGCCCTTCAGTGATGAAATGGCATGTTGTAGGTGCTTACAATGGCGTAGTGCAGGCACCTGGCATCGAACTCTCTCTCGGGCAGCATGAGGTAGACACACAGCCTGAGAAAGTTGCCGCCAAGATCGTCCTTCAGGTCGTCAATGAGATCCTGGAATCAGATCAGCTAAGGTCAGTACAGCTTCAGACTGGCGTGTGACTGCAGTGCGTTGATCAGGGGAAAGCCGAACCATGCTCGGGATGGACAATGAATGGTCTCGTTTTGGGTTTTCCGCTGTTTTCTGGTTTTCCAATAGACATGCGGTCTATGGCTTAGTCTTGCTATGTCACCCCTTTCCCTCCCTTCCTAAAAAAAACAACAACAAAAAAACCCAAAACAAAAGAAAAAAAATGTTTTCAATTTTACCGTTACAGCTATTTTCAAACCTTCCCAAGATGTGTTTGACGACAAGGTTCCATATTGCCCAAACTATATAATTATAACGTTTAGCATAAGCTCTGATTATGAAAAAGACGGCTATGTACACAATAATGCCACGCTCTTCACTTGAGACGGTGTGTAACACACTGTCTGTTTCTATTTTCCCTCAGCTATGCTAGTACATTGTTGTAATTCCCGCATTTATCTCCGTACGCTCCCCTTGTGAACGGACTGGAGGCCCACACAATAAAATTCATTCATTCATTCATTTCAGCTCTAGTTACCCAAACAGGGGCGGGGGGGGGGGGGGGGTGCGGTCGAGACTTAGTGAATATGTCATACCCCCCTCATCCCCCCCCCCAAAAAAAAAAAAAAAAAAATGCAACCGGGAAGACAAACACACTATGGCTACAAAAAGTACAATGGGTGAACCAGGACCTGGTCCGGCCACAGCACGGATGTAAAACAAACATTCGACACACCCGCCCGAAGCTGGTCTTGTAGGTGTCTTTGATGACCTGGCGCTGCTGGTTCGTGTGGTCCGTAAGTACACGGATGATGCGCCACTCGTCTGTTCCTGTCAGATCACAAGACCCACATACTGTATAACTATGTGTAGTAAAGTGGCGGGGCCAACGGTAAAGTGAAAAAGAAGCGTTATATTTTTAAAAAAAAAATAGCTAAAGGCTTAAGAACTTGAAGTTGAGAAGAGCGATATTTCTCTCTTTTTTTTAATTTTTTTTACCCAAGCCCTTCATGGCCGCCCTGAGCTGCTGAGCCGCTTCCTCCGGCTTGAACTGGTCGGCCTCCGTCCCCTTCACACATGCCTGACCCTGCACAAAACACGTTCCAGTTGTGTGATACATTTCTGCAGTCCGCGTGTGTGTGTGTGTGTGTGTGTGTGTGCAGGGTCGGATCTGGGCTGGGGGAGGGGTGGGAGTGGTGCCTTGGGTGCTCAAGCACCCCCCCCCCCCTCATCCCCGAAAAAAAAATAGCAAAGCAAAAATAATCCGTAATAAGGATACAGCTTCCCAGTATCCTGTGCTGAAGCCCCCACCCCTACGATCCCCTCTTTGGTGTCTAAGCATCCCCCCTCCCCCCGGCATTATTTCAAGTTTTAGGATTGCTTATCCACAACAACAGCAACAAGCAATAACGGACAACCCAACCAACAAACCTAACCCAAAAACTGTTCGACTCGCGACGACATTGCCTGGGGATCACTGATCTAGCGGCCACGCCTGTTGAATTCAGTCCGTTAACATGTACGAACTTTGAATGGGAGACACTTACAAAGTGTCGATTCCACTGGAACAAAATGAATTTGTTTGTAGACAACCCAATTCTTTCAACTAGTTTTCAGGGCACCGCTAAGTTTTCGTCCGTCACAGTGAAAGGTCTGCAATCTCAACAAAGAGCCACGAACAATGTGTTTAACACACACACACACACACAGACACACACACACACACACACACACACAGACACAGACATACACACACTATCCGACTGTGCAAAATGCACAGTCAACTCTTGTCACAGTTACAGAGTTTTCAGCGTCTCTGAAAGCCCAATAAAAGCCAAGGGCAGCCTGATTTTGCGTTTTGACGGTGGACGAGAAAGATCGCAGTGGCTAGTCTTCTCGTGCAACACTCAACACCCGTTAGACGCTGTTGCGATGTGTCTCGCTCACTGCCAAACTTGAAGCACAACGAAGTCACTGCAAACTCACGCTCGGGTTTTATAAGGGTCTCTGAAGCGCTGAAAACTCTGCAACTGTGACAGCGGAGTTGCCTGCATTATGCACACAATGTTTACGGCTTTTTATTGAAATTGCAGACTTCCACTGCCGGTTCAGCACAGAAGCGTCACTCCTGTTTATATTCGCAACCGTTTGAAATAAATTTTGCCATTGACTGATTATACGAATCTAAGATTTGTGGTGTTGTTTTTGTCGTTATGCACTGATTTGTGGTGTTTTTTGTTGTTGTTTTTTTGTCGTCATGCGTTTGTGGTCATGCGTTTACCTGAAAGAAATATCCGTAATATTCTTGTTGATCATCCGCCATGGTGTTTGTTGATCTCAGACCTTACGTTCACAGGCGGTTGCTGACGTGCCCGGCGCAAAACTGTGTCACTCGCAGTCACATGACAGCTACACGGTTGAATGCTTGTTAAAGGAAAGCAATGCATGACTGTCGATCGATTGATCTGTGTGCCGCCTCCCGCTAAGGGTGTCAGTTATTAGCTCTCGCCAGGTTTCAGGCTTTTCGATTACTGTACCGACAATGTCAATGCCGGGTGTAGTGTATCAGTGGTTTCAGGCCAATGCTTTGCAAGTTGAATTCACTATTGAGCGAGTGACAAAGGCGGGGTTCCACAGGCAGGCGGGCATTTGAACAAACAGACGACACCCTGCCAGAACTGAGTCGTTAGACTCAGTGAAAGAAAATATACAATATAGATGTGATCAAATGTTTCAGCGGTTCTGAATAAATATGGCTGTTGTACAGTACAGTAGGCTCGGATAAGGAAAACTGATAAGAACCTACTATTAACTGCAAACACCGAAACTAACATCGAAAATACCACAGCATTTTTTATTCTTTTCAGTGAATAGCAAACGATTTATTTGTATTCTACAGATCAGGGCCGCGTTTCTTGGCGCAAATGCGCTCGCGGGCGCTTGCGGAGGTCGCTCTGCCTCGTTGGGAAATGGCCAATTAGAACAAGGCGCTTTCAAAATGGCGGCGGAATCACGAACACGGTTGTTGGCAAGGTTGAAAAGGAAGAAGAAAACTCTAGTGCTCGCAGCTATCAGTCATCTTTTGAGCGCAGAAGACGACGTCTTTGAGGAGGAGCAATAATTACTGGCTTGGAGCATGATATACCGCTAATATGCATGCTCTGCTCGATGCAAAACGGAGACGTAAGACACCCTTACGTACTCACTTTGACTACTCCTTCCCCACAAACACGCACAACATATCCCTGAATGACTGGCGACCACGACCCGGTGCAGTTAACTCAAATTATTTTCGTGTACTATTCTGCACAATTACAAGTTGGGACAGAAGGTCTCCGGGCCATCCACCCGCAAACTCATTTTAAGCCATTTCTTAGTTCCACTTCAACGAGGCCTTCGGTGGGCGCCGCCATCTTTGTTTACATAGAAACTGACCACGTGACCTTTTGTTCGTGGTGAACTTGCTTCAGAGGGGGTTTCCTAGCGAAAACGTCCGCGTGCGTCCGCGATCGCTGCGCGTAGTTATCCGGTTTCCGTGACCGCTCGCGAAGAGCGTAAGCGAACGTAAGCGAGCGGCCCGGGAAGGTAGTTCGCCGCGAGCAAAAGGTCACGTGGTCAGTTTTTATGTAAACAAAGATGGCGGCGCCCACCGAAGGCCTCGTTGAAGTGGAACTAAGAAATGGCTCAAAATGAATTTGCGGGTGGATGGAGACCTTCTGTCCCAACTTGTAATTGTGCAGAATAGTATATGAAAATAATTTGAGCTAATTGCACCGGGCCGTGGTCGCCAGTCATTCAGGGATATGTTGTGCGTGTTTGTGCGGAAGGAGTGGTCAAAGTGAGTACGTAGGGGTGCCTTACGTCTCCGTTTTGCATCGAGCAGAACATGCATACTAGCGGTATAGTCATGCTCCAAGCCAGTAATTATTGCTCCTCCTCAAAAACGTCGTCTTCTGCGCTCAAAAGATGACTAATAGCTGCGAGCACTAGAGTTTTCTTCTTCCTTTTCAGCCTTGCCAACAACCGTGTTCGTGATTCAGCCGCCATTTTGAAAGCGCCTTTTTCTAATTGGCCGTTTCCCAACGAGGAAAAGCGACCTCCGCAAGCGCCCGCGAGCGCATTTGCGTAAGCAACGCGGCCTCAGACTGCGCGCGCGAGCGCTTTTTCCGCACGCCGCGGGCAAGGTGCGTGGCAGTGCAAACGGTTTCATAGCAAAGCGCCCCGGAACGTTTCGGAACGCTCGCCTTAAGAAACGCGGCCCTGATGTGTGCATTCAGCAACGATATATAACAAAAAGAGTGATTTTTCAAGGGACGGAACTCCTGTTTTCGGTCTGATTACGACATTGCAACTACAGCTATTGCTGTAGCTCATAAACGTTTTCCAATCGCTTCTTTTATTAGACATCAGTCAGTGTTTCTACTCCATATCAAACATAATTATGACACTTTGGTAAAGAATTCTCGCACTTTGGAAGTGGAAGCAGCCCCTCTAAGCTGAACTGGAAAGCTATGACAAAGTAAAGTAAAACTACCATTTTGCCAGCAGGAACCACAACTAACGGACCTTTCAAAATAAAGAAAATTGGTGCATGTAATTATCACACACACACACAGCAGAGAGAGAGAGAGAGAGAGAGAGAGAATCAAGAATCAAGAAAACTTTATTTTTCAACGGTAGAGGTAGTTAACGTGAAACAGTCAATTTGAGAGAGAGAGAGAGAGAGAGAGAGAGAGAGAGAATTCAGTGTTTCCTCAAGGGTGTTTTTACTTCCGACTACATCTTTACAAATTCATAACAAAACTGTGTAACTCAAACTACACGTATAACACCAACGGATGAACTAAATAAACTGAATCTGAACAACAGGGGAAAAAACAAACTCGGTGACAATCAAGAATGATAATGTCATGGCAACAATGCAACCAAAACAGAAAAGGGGGCCTTGAGTTTAAGGCTCAAGTGTGGTGACCACTGACACTGTATTAAACTCACATCTACCACATGACTCCCTAATCCCACACCCAAGCTTCACATACGCATGCGTATGTGGTGGAAAAGGACGTTAACCCCCCCCCCCCCCAACACCCACCCACCCACATACGCATGCAGTCATCACTAATTATAGATCACCACCCCAACTGCAGACACAAACTACAACAAAGTAAATGTGAACAGAAGCACTAATAATCAAGACATTTTTAATTAAATGACGGTTTCAGTTGGTATGCGTTCATGTTTAATATCTGCATATTCAAGTTCACAACGCGAGAGCAAACTTCCGGTCAAAACGTCAGTAGTCGGTTTTCCTTCTGTGGACTCTATAATTATGTGCTTTTTGGTGGTATGGGTGCTCGACGCTGCTGAACCAGTACTAATCAAGATATAATATTTCTAATTGATTGACGTTTTCTGAAAGGATGGGTGGGTGTTTGGGGGTCAGTTTTAACCTCCGTTTTCGACGGCGTGTGGGTGCAGAGCTTCAGATTGTCGGCGCGCCCGCGCCATTGACGCGTGAAATATCAAAATGACGCGCAAGAGTTAATGTGTATGCGCCAGTGTGGCGCGCGTACTTTTGGCCTTCTACACATCGGAGTAGGCCTAGTGAAACTAAAAACATCGCGTCTCTGCACTGCCTTGCCTGCCCAACATGTATCGTATCGCAGCACGTCATTGGATGACAGATCTTCCCGAAAGCCAATCCGCGAATACCTTACTTATATTACTCGGTGATGCCAACATCGCTGAATAAACGTGAATCTCATTGGTTTTCTCTGTTAGGAACATCCAATGAAAACGCTTATATTAACAGAGAGTTGGCTTGGACGTCTGCAGATTCCGAGAACTGAATGCTTGTTTCTGTATCAACTGCTCCATCAAAAATGTCGAGAAAAAAAACATCGGCGAAGAAAATAAAATTGGTGGCAGGCCAGTCTCTGCTCACATTTGCTCGGACTGAATCTGCATCTGCAAGTAGGTCGTTTTCTCATGAAATTGAACGCCGCAACGCGTCGGCGTGAGATCGATGCTTTTCCCCCAACGGCATGACTTCGTTTCCAAAGTGAAAATGATGGGTCATGACGAAATCTAACAGAAAGGTCGGGGAGGAAAAGTTGGAGGGAGGAAAGTAGGCCTAAACTGTGTGTATGTGTGTGGGCTGCCCGGGGGGGGGGGGGGGGGGGGGGGGGGGGCTGAGCGAGAGAGAGAGAGAGACAGGCCTTGTACAGCTCCCAACAGTCCAGCTAATTTTAAGGATAGTATCATAACCTTTGTAAATATCACACATTTGAAAACATGCATGTCAGGAAAAACTCGCTCTCTCTCTCTCTCTCTGTGCTTCCTTACTAAGTGTGTGTGTGTGTGTGTGTGTGTGTGTGTGTGTGTGTGTGTGTGTGTGTGTGTGTGCTTCCTTACTAAGTTTCTGTAGTTTAGCAACGACAAGGTTGTAAACTGGCCGATGGCCAAAATCTTATACCGTTGAAAAATAAAGGTTTGTCATTGTCATTCTCTCTCTCTCTCTCTCTCTCTCTCTCTCACACACACACACACACATACACACACACACACACATACACACACACACACACACACACACACACACACACACAATGCCGGACCCAACTTCCAAAACATGCCCTTTGAAAAAGCTGTTCAGGTGTGGGCGCAGAAAAGAAGGCGCTACCTCTTTAAGAAGGACTAAATAAAGTTAGTACACCTCTGACTTTTTTTCGTTTCAAGATTTTGTCAATGACCCATCATTTTGAAAATTGACCCCTCATTTTGCTCAGCCATGGGTCATTGGGCCCATGACATTTAAAAACAATCTGAAGCTCTGTGGGTGATACCAGAAACGGTTCATGAAAGATAATTGATTACTCTTTCAGTTCAGTTCAAGATGCTATATGTCTTCAAAAATTATAGATTCCATGTAAACGGCGATGCGGCATTGTTCTGGCAACAATATTGGCAATTGTATAAACGCTTTGTTTTAGACCAGTAAATGCCTGTTACGTCTGTGATGTCCTGTATAGTTCAAGTATGCGTTTGCTACTATTGCCTGCATCATCCGGCCTGCCATAATTATGTTTTTACACCTTATGTAAACTGCGTTATCTCTGTACTTTGTCGATGTCATTGTTTTTCGTTCGTCTGTGTAAAACTGCCAAAAAAAGAAATAAAGGGGAAAAAATGCTATGTGTCTCTGCACAAGGAAAAGCCGAGTATCGTGAGAGTTCTGAAACTCTTGCGCTGACGCCAGTTCCTTTAGGTCAGGGGCAGATGATCGGAGAAGTGTCTAAGTGGTACGGTGTTAGCCCCCCCCCCCCCCCCCCCCCCCGAAAAAAAAAAGAAAAAAAAAAGGGCAGAACAAAAAGAAGAAGGGGAAAAAAGAAGAAGCTCAGAACAATTTGTGAACCACTTGAAGATTCTGTATGTAAGAAGATTGGCCGACGTCTGCCGTTACTTTAACGCACCCGACACCCTCGGGTGATTGGGGACATGCAGAAGACATGTCTTTGCTTCGTGCTTTTTTTTTTAAACATTCCCTCGGTGTGACGAAAGTGTATGATAGTGAGAGCACTACAGCAGTCAATAGCTATGTCAGTGTGGAGGGCTATTCCATAAACCCAATCTATCTTCCGAAGTAAGCCAGATACTACAATCCTAATTTCATTTGCAAAGCCACAAAATAATGTCTTTGCTGTACTGACTACCCGTTTGGTCTGCCTGCCCGTTCGCAACTCTGTTTCGCGGGTTCACCGTAATTTGATGCGTTAACTCTAATTGTGTGGTTTGATGGTATGTCGGCACGATGAAAGTAGCTGGATGACAAAAAAAGAAGAAGAAAGATTATGTTAAAACATGAGCTCCATTTACATGTAGAAGTTTACACACACACACACACACACACACACACACACACACACACACACACACACACACACACACACACACACACACACCGGCACACACACACACACACACACACACACACACACACACACACACACACACACACACACACACAACCACAACCACACACACCGGCACACACGCACGCACTCACAAGGGGAAAAAATCAAAACAAACCCAGGCATCATATTTCTAAGAACACACAAGCACACCTATAACTGTTATATCGGAGAAAAAGGACAACCAATCACCGACTGGTTAAGACAACTGTGGAACATATCCAAAATGGGTATCATACAAAACAGGTTCTATTTCGGCCTCTTCACCTGTAAATGCCCTAGACAAAAACTGAAGTTAGCGCGCTCTCTCTCTCTCTCTTTAGGTTGGGGGGCCCCGTGGGGGAGTGGGAAAGCCGGAGGACCCGGAGAGAAACCCCCGATGCGCAGTCCGGGAGCAAGGAAACGTCGATACAACACACGATTACAGCCATAAATACACAAATACAAGGTGTTTTTTTTGTTTTTGTTTTTTTTGCAAAACCACAAGTGCACAACTTTTGCCGATTTTCTAATTTTCGATTTCATTTACTTATTTATTTACTCATTCACTTTTGCGTGCAATCATGGCGAAGTAATTTAACACAACCAGGCAGGTGAACGACGCACACGAAATTGAACCAGTTCACCCCCATCCCCCCCCCCCCCTCCTTGGGGGGTGCTTCCCGTGATATGACACATCTCATGATGTGGATGATCAGTACACGTCCGGCACTGCAGGTGCCTGGGCCGGGCCGGATGACAGGAAGTGCGGAATGTCTTGCAGTTCCAAATCACATGGACCTCCATCGGCATTATCAAACCATCATCCTCATCATCGTGCATAATAAACATTGCCCCAGCTGGGAAGAATACCACTCAAGCTGGCGAAGAGTTGTAGCGGCAAGAACAACAACAACAACAACAACAACAACCCGCCAAGAACAGTTCATCGAAACTTACCTTAGTAGCATATTGCCGTTGCAATAGCATCGAATATTGAACCAAGGGCCATAGCGTAGGAAATGTGGTTCTGCTAGCTGAAACAAGCCACGTGATATGCTCACCAAACATTTAGTCAGTGTGCCACATGCTCTTGGAGCGGTCCGCTTACGGGCCTCTAAACTCAACGTGCAATGCTCGTTCCCACCCTTCGCCTCCATTGGTGGCTGTTTACAGGTGTGTGTGTGTGTGTGTGTGTGTGAGGGGGGGGTGCAGCTGAGTGAAAATGTTACTGCAGTTATTTTTGTAATAGCTATGGCGTGATCAAAGAAAAGACTGGACTAAACGTACGCTGGGTGAACCAGAAGTAATCAGTGTCCCAAACTGACGGTCAGCGTGTACACCAAACTGCGATAAAACATAGCCTTTGCCCTACATACTGGCATTATTGTAGATCAATCCGTGATGTAAATAAAAAGTTATGACGTCATGTTTCACCCAATCAAACCCACTGTGCCTTAAGAAAGTCCTTTGAAGCCTCTCTAAGATGGCCGCAGACGCCGGCCGGGAGTTGGCAAAGGGTGCCACAGCTGAACTTTACAAACAACAAGGAATCTGCGTGTCGTTTTCATTTTGTTCGAGTATTGATGAGTATAATAATGAGAATAGCATCATTATAATGATTGTTATATACTTCGTTGGTAGGCAACAAACAATCAGGCCATTTACAACCAGAGAGATGTTAACGACCCGACACGAATCTCAACGCATCTCGTTGAATATAATTATGTCAGTTCACGAGTATGGAATGGTAAACCACGCTTACGTCCAGGTTGTCCGAGTCTCTTCCCAAAGCCCTTCCATCCTTCATCCACGAGCAGCCGACCATGCACCACCCCGTCTGAATGTCACACGGCCGCATTACGTTCTTACCCATAACGGTTTGGGAGGGCGGGGGGTTACACAGTGGCGGGCAGTTATACCGACAGTCGACACCCCATTTGTCGTTTGGGCATACTGTAAATAAAAAAAAAAGCATTTTATGCACCAAATGCACAAGGTTAACTTTTTTTTTTTTTTTTAGCAACGATTTAGAATGACAATCACAATGAAGCCCTACCCAATATTTCTTTCGAGCCGAGTAGGTTTTTAGGGTTTTCTCCTTTCAAATAAAGTTGTACACTTACTATTTTCACACTGATCACCATAATAACCACCCTTGCAGCGTTTCCGCCCGATGCACTTTCCGCTCCGGTCGCATCGCCAGCATCTCACATTGCAAAATGGCTGCAGCCAAGTTCCGTTCGGGGCCTGGAAGAGACCTACATGAACAAGAGATAAGGAACGAACGAACGCACTTGATTTTTCAGCGGAAAAGATTCAGCCATACAATGGTTAATTTTCAGCTGATCTGCCGTTGCCGCTACAAAAGAAAGACTACTGGTAAAACAAACAAACAAACAAACAAACAACTTGAACAGGAAAAAAAATGAGCAAAACAAAAAAACACAGCACGGCAAAACCAGAAACGATTCAAAGCGCTCTCTCTCTCTCTCTCTCGTCTCACACACACACACACACACACACACACACACACACACACACACACACACACACACACACACAGAGAGAGAGAGTATAAATATAGTCCGGACGGAGCCGTCAAGTCAAATCAGTAAGTTTGGAATGGGTAGGTGGGTGGGTGTTTGGGAGTTTAACGTCCTTTTCCACCTCATACGGGTGATGTCAAAGACGGCGCAACGATGAAAAGGCCAGCACAAATATTTGGAATGAAAACAGATTGATGATGCATTCTTGCCTTTTTGCACACACCAGACAAAACTGGTGAGAAATGAAGTCTTCGGTTCAAATACATCGGTTTTTTGTTTTTGTTTTGTTTTTTGGTTTTTTTTTGGGGGGTGGAGGGGGTTAATGGCGTGTGAGTGAGGGCGATTAAGCCGGGGAAAGCGTGCCATTCAAAAATTGAATGAAAAATTGAATTGTATCAAAAACCTCACATCAGGCATGCGCTCGACACTTGAACTATATTTCGTACTGCCGCCTCTCAGTAAGGGAACAAACAAAAAGATCAAAAGCAAACATTAAATTCTACAGAATTTTTAGCCGCACTGATAGTACTTACGATACTGACAGCGGTCACCCGTCCACCCAGGTTTGCAGCGGCCTGCCGGCTCGCAAAAGCCTGAGTCCTTTTCGCACGAGTTGTTGCCTAAGCAGTGACCGCAGTTTCGCATGCAGTACGGGCCCCATGTGCCATTATAACACCCTAAACATGAAAATGTTCCGATCAAACCCATCGCAAATCAAATAATGTCATAGAGTCACACCAGCTGAGAGACAACCATTAAACTTAAACTTAAATCTCTCTCTCTCTCTCCGAGAAAATGCCAGTGTATTGGTAAAGGGAAATTCAGGCTGCTCCCCCCTCCCCCCCACACACACACTCGCACGCACACACACACACACACACACACACACACGGCACACACACACACACGGCACACACACACACACACACACACACACACACACACACACACACACACACACACACACACACACACACACACACACACACGGAGACGACAAAGGGTTATGACACAGCGGCTCACTTTATTACCCAAGTGAGCCAAAAGGCAGAAATGGATATAAGCCTACTTCTCATGACAAGCGGGGACCGACTACGAGCACTCTTCCTGAAATTCACTGGCGTCACAGCCGGGATGCTACCCTTCGTACTGGTGAGGCAATTGTCGCCTGTCCAACCGTCCTTGCAACCTGCTAAGCACTGGCCGGTGTTACTGTCACATGGTCCGTTCTCTCTGCACCACCCGCACTGAATGCCGCAGTTCTGCCCCCAAAAGCCATCTGAGCATCCTGCACATTATTTGTAGAATTACAGATCATAGATGCGAGCTGACGGCAGTGTGTCGGTCGGTGTGTGTGTGTGTGTGTGTGTGTGTGTGTGTGTGTGTGTGTGTGTGTGTGTGTGTGTGTGTACCGGTGTGTGTGTGTGTGTGTGTGTGTGTGTGTGTGTGTGTGTGTGTGTGTGTGTGTGTGTGTTGACTGAGGGGGTGGGGTGGGGGGGAGGGGGTGTTACAGCCCTGAACGTAACCACCCCCCCCCCCCGCCCTCTCTCATCCCGTACGCTGATGACAATCGCCAAAGTGCAATTGGCAAGCGGCAGGTAATTTCAGTCGCTCAGAAACCATCGTCTTTTATTTAACACTGAATGCAAATGAAACCATCTATGACTGTGTTTACAAACGTCTTGTGTTAAATAGAACAAACAGAAACAAAATACAGCCAAATACTTCTCCACTGTCAGCGTTGACTTAAGTAAGCCGGACTAGTATACACGGCCATTGTGGAAAGTTATTGAAATTTAAGAGCGTATCAGTGTACTCTTTGGCGCTTTCCATATACAGGCTGTAATCGAATTTGTCTTCTGCGTGGTACAGTCTCAGTCTTGGTGAGAGACGCACAGAAACAAACAAACAAACAAAAAAATCGGAGATCATCGGTGAAATTTCCGAGATAGGATACACTTTGTCAGTTTATCAGTAGGGAATAGATACTGAAGCACATCGAACATATTCTAGCGTGAATATTGAAGACAATCTATGCAGAATGAAAACAAAAGTGAAAGTACACACTGACAGGAAATCTCGGCTCAATTGAAGTATAAGTCTCCTTTTCTTATTAGCCGGTCTAACAACAACAACAACATAAACTGAACGTCACTGAATCAAGAAAAGGACAGTCAGTGTTATCGCAGTAGCAGAGACTCGGAGAGAACGAACGAATGAACGAAACTTTATTTTACAAGGACTGATAAAAGATTAGGTGGGCAGACATTTTTTAGATCTTGTCCTTGCTAAACTACAAATACTAGTAAACGAGAGAGAGAGAGAGAGAGAGAGGTCGTTTCATACTGGCTGTTGACAGGCGAAACACAGCTGTACTTGCGGTCAATACCAAGAAAAAGGCAAGACCTGGCCGCATCAGAATAACATCCATAGTTTGAACTTTGACAACCGGTCCAACTGGCGCCACAGCCTGCAGCCGAAAGGACGCGTCAGTTCTTGGCACACCGCGCTACCACGCTGGTTCCGCCGGCGGCCGCAACATTGTTCCCATATTATATGTGCCGCCGGCTCAATGTTTTAGGGTAGACTGTTGCAATTCCGCCCCCCCCCCCCCCCCACTGACTAAGCTTACTTTACACCCCATCCAGACAGCTCAGGGTTGCAGTTGACTCACGTGGACTTTGTCAGTGTTAAAACAAAGACACTGATTATGGCCAGCGGTCGTCAGTTTCAAGACTGACGGTTCAGTCGCACTAACTTGAAGGACCCACCCGGCCGCGCGGCCGCCTTTGGAACACTGTTCCCGGGCAAAACGGCGCGGAAACATAAGGCATGATAGATTCGGTCCCCACCTTGAACACGCTTGTTCTCAGCCCACCACCGTAAAGAGCCATAAGAGGGCCGGATTGACAGAACCGCTCTGTGTGTGTGTGTGTGTGTGTGTGTGTGTGTGTGTGTGTGCACTACTGACTGATTTTCAAGCCATTTTATCTTCTTTTTCTCAGTTAACAGGCCGCTTTGTACTGAAGCTGTGCCGGACTGCCGGATCAGTACTACTGAGTAGACCGGGCTGAGCTCGTTGAGTATTGAAGCGGCGCTACTGATATAAATATCCATTATTATTATTATTATTATTTATCAGTTCAGTATTATTAATGATCATCGTTTAACTTCGGAGGTAGTCTCATCAGATGTACGACGGCCGACATCAAGTTCAAATCAAACCTATGCCAAGACTGCGGGTCCAGTCCGTCCGGTGACTGAAACTCAGTGATGGTCCAGTTTGACTTGAATCTCTAACTAGATGTCAATGTCTAGTAACTTGATGTCAGTTCAGCAGGTCAGTGCCAGTGAAAACTGATCATCGTCTGTACCCGCCATGCAAGGCAAGCTTGAGTCAGTCAGTCTTGGTAGCGATATATAGGCCTACTGCCGCCGGGAGCCGGTGTGGTATAGTTAATAGACCCCCCAAGTAATGGACCCCCCGGTCCAATAACTTTAAAGTTAATGGACCCCCGGGGTCCAACAATTATAATCAGAGGGTATAATTATTGGACCCCTCTATGGTTGTTGGACCCCCCTTTCACTTAAAAAAAATTCATTACTTATAGCTCTATTCTCTTTTCTATCACTCGTACACGACACATTCGTGTGATATGTAGTTCGTGTGTGTGTCAAGTGAGTTGATGTTATGTATGTAATTCAACTGATTCATGTACCCCTATCGGGGTCAGGAATAAACCAACTTGACTTGACTTGACTTGATTATGGTTTAGGAGTAACCTTGGTACAGGTAAACTGAACTAGTGAGGTACTGACGCAGACACACTGGATTTCTCAAGGAAAAAAGTATCTCTGTTTGCCGTGTGTGCGTATTCAGGCGTGTGTGTGTGTGTGGGGGGGGGGGGAGTGACGGTGTTGCCGATGTGTGAACTGAAGTGCGCTAAACATATTTCTGCAATTAAAACTGATATTGTTAATATTGACGACGATAGAATATGGGCTGATGAGTCGGGGGGGGGGGGGGGGGAGGCGGGGGCGGGGTCGAGTCAATATGGAGATGGTGGGGGTGAGGGTGAGTATTTGGACGATGGGTAGGGATGGGGGGAATTTATCTGCTCGGAGGGCTGGGGAGGGGGTATGTGGGTTAAAGGGTTACGGTCTGCAGTGGATGTGTGAATTTTGACATTGCGCGCGCGCGCGCGTGTGTGTGTGTGGGGGGGGGGGGGGGGGGAGGGGGAGTCAATATAGATTGAGAGGGGTGGTGTGGTTGCGTCATATGTACGGAGGGGCAGGGTCAATACGACGTAGGTGAGAGGATGGGGGGGAGGGGGTGTACATAGAGGAGTAAATTTAAAAAATATTGATGGTGTAATGTCATTTTAATATTTCAGGAAGTTTATTTGTGAATGTGAAATCTGTGATTCCGACATGTTTACGACTTTTGTAAATCGCCATCCCTTGTAAACCACGTTTTGTTTTCTGTATTTAAATTAACCACGGTTTTATAATAATTGTTTCTGCTGGCCTCTTAAAGATTTTCTTAGAAAATATTTACCATTGAGATTTTAATCATTTTTTTCTTTCAATACATCATTTATATAGACATGTTGATAATAACCAGTAATTAATGATGAAAATAACAGGATTGGAGCATGAATTATACACGACTCATACCAAAAAAGCGATCTCCGTGTGTGTGTGTGTGTGTGTGTGTGTGTGTGTGTGTGTGTGTGTGTGTGTGTGTGTGTGTGTGTGTGTGTGTGTGTGTGCCGTGTGTGTGTTCAAACGTCACAGGGAGATCTACAATCACGACATGGGTTAAAACACCTAAAGTAATAAGAAACACCTTTAAGTAACAGGGGGGTCCAACAACTGTAGGAAGGGTCCATTAACTTTAAAGTTATTGGATCGGGGGAGTCCAAGTACTATGGGGGTCTAACAACTTTATGACACCGGCGTTTTCAAGTGGTGAAGCCGGGTTGGTCAATCAGTGTCAGGGTCAAGTTCTTACTGTACTCCTTAATTCCCATTTGAAAAAAAAAAAATCAGTTCGACATATGTCAGCCAGTTTCAGTAAAACCCACAGTTTATACTGATCAGTTTGCAACTGAACGTAAAAGACAGAACTGATACACTAATTTAAGGAGGTTCACCTATGCTTATCAGATTTTCAGAGTTAAACCGGCGCCAAGCAGGCACTCAAACAACCTGAAACCAAAGATCTATTCCAAGATCTTTGCTGAAACCGCCGGGCTGACTGGAAATGGTCTAGTCGGAATCTTTAATGTCCCTTTGGTGTGACTCGCTTGTCGACGACCCCGGCCAGGGGGTTACCAGTCAACTCGGCCCATTGCCAACTCGGACCACTACCAACTCGGACCACACCATTGTCAGCTCGGTCCAAGGCAATCGTCAGCTCGGACCAAGGCCATAGTCAACTCGGACCAAGTGCAGAGTCAACTCGGCCCACCACCGAAAACCATCGCCAACTCGGCCCACTGTCAATTTTATTTCTAAGTCCGAACCTCCTAGTGACTGACCATGGCCAACTCGGCCCACTACTGAGTTAACTTGATGTGCGACGCCGGCTGGTGGGAAAATGGCGGTATGGCTGGGGATGGGGGGGGGGCGCCGCCTGCGCGCTGCGCCGGCAGCTCAGCCATGGAGAGCCGAGAGGTGGTTGTGGTAGGGTGCTGACTATCTATTCGTTGGAGAGTTAAGGGTCTGGCGCGTCAGTGTTAAGGGCCTGGCGCGTAGCTCGGAACACTCGGGTGGCGCCGAGAGAAAGCGAGCAAAGCGCCCTTGCGAAACTGAGGAAAGAAAATGTCTAAGTTTGAACTGACTTTCTATATGACCATAACCAAGCCAGAAATAAAAAAAAAATTCTAAATGTGAACCTCCTAACGGCCATAACCAACTCGGCCCACAGTCGAAGTGAAAACCTCCTAACGATCAGTCGATCATAACCAACTCGGCCCAGTCGGAGCTAAGTGGGACAAAAACTTGAAAAAAAAAAAAAAAAAAAAACTGTTTACGTGTGAACTTCCGGCTAATGAGCATAACAAACTCGGCCCAGTCGGAAAGTGAAAAAAGTCTAAGCATGACTGAACATCGTACATGTATCTTTAACAAAGCTTGACTGACTGTCTGAACTTGACCTCAGTCGTAACTAGTAGTGGACACAAACAACTCGGCCCAGTGGAAACTGAAAGAAAAAGAAATGTCTAACTTCAGTGAACCCGGCTCCCATATGACTATGACCAACTCGGTCCATTCGGAAGAAATAAAAGAATGTACAGTAGAACCTTACTTTAGCGACGTTTTCATTGACGTTTTCATGGCCGTCTTTCGTTCACGGTCGCTTTTGCGCGACACGGGCGGTTTTTCATCATCATCATTAGCTTGCTTTACGTCCTATGGCTTTTGGCCCTTAAGGACAAGTTGTTCCTGGCGTGTGACTTTGGCTGCTTGGCTAGGCGAGTGTCTTTGGGGTGTGTGAGGGCTGATTTGCTTAGCTTTGGTCAGCGTCAGAGGATCTTCGCTTGGCTTTCAGATGCCTGGTCTGGGTTTGTTTTTCGGTGCCTCAGTCTGTTCTGTCATCCGTACTTTTGCCTTTTAGATTATCGCGGTTTTTCTTCTTTATTGCATCTTCAAATACCGACCATCTGCAGTACGCGACTTCAGACCGCTCAGTTGCAAAACGTCCCCCCGCCCCTCTTGTTGGTGACCACCCCTGGCTTTGTCTGCGCTTCACACTTCGTCGGCAGCCGATTACCAGTACTAAATTACCACCGACCCCCCACGGCACAGTACTCGACAGTACCCTGCGAGTCTCTGCGTGGAGGGCCACAGGCGACCGCCGACAAAGACAGACCAATTATCTCATCGTTACAGTTGGAAGTCCTAGTGCCACCTAAACACAACTGCAGTTAAGCGGGTGGTGATCACCTCATCCGGTTTAAGTGTCAGTTCCGTTGTCCGTTACACCTGTCAAATCACTGACCATTGTTTTCACATGACACCCTATCACGCGCAGTGTCAGTGCGTGTGAACGTGTGTCTTTGTGTGTGCGTGTGTGAATTAAGGCGGATATTTGATAGGTATATGTGGCTACTAATCCTTGTGTTTGTGTTCAAGTTGACTATAAAGAAAACGGAAACTGAAGAAATTCGGCGCCGGAGAGCCTCAAACCGGCCGGCAAAGCCCTATCAGCGACAGAAGGGCTGTGTGTGTGTGTGTGTGTGTGTGTGTGTGTGTGTGTGTGTGTGTGTGTGTGTGTGTGTGTGTGTGTGTGTGTGTGTGTGTGTGTGTGTGTGTGTGTGTGTGTGTGAGAGAGAGAGAGAGAGAGAGGACGTCAATTCCGTTATCTAAACATTTGACGCCGCGTCAGCCTCAAGCACTGAGATCATCTGAGAATGCTTCAGTGTTCATGTTTTGTGATTTCCCTGCTGGCTTTGTGACTTCCCCGACTGAATTATTTTTCACATGAAATCTGGAAGATCTAGAGGGTTGGTGAAATGTCACGGTCGGACGGGCACTGACGATACTTGCAGATATTGTCTGTGAACCAACCATTTGGCGTCAGCCTCACGCTGCTCGTCTGACATAAGATACTTCTTCGTATCTTGTGATTTCCTTGTTGCTTTTGTGACTTTCGTGACTGAATTAATTTTTACAAATAATCTAAGCGTGAACATCGTATCTTTAGCAAAGTGGGCCCAATCGAGAAAAAAAAAATTGTCTAAGTGTAAACATGCTAACGACCATAACCAACTCGGCCCAGTCGCCAAAACAGTCGAAGTGTAAACCTCCTAATGACTACAACCAACTCGGCCCTGTCAGAAAGAAAAAAAAATGTCTAAGTCTGAACCTCCTAACGAAAATAACCAACTCGGCCCAGTCGGACCTAAATGGGACATAAAAAATGTTTGCGTGTGAACCGGGAAAACTACTTACAAATATATTGCATTGTAAACCTCCTAACGACCGTAACCAACTCGGCCCAGTCGGCAAAACAGTCGAAGTGTAAACCTCCAAATGACCACAACCAATTCGGCCCAGCCCGTCAGAAAAAACAAAAAACAAAAAAAAAAAAAACTCTAAGTCTGAACCTCCTAACGAAAATAACCTCGGCCCAGTCGGACCTAAATGGGACATAAAATACGTGGGAACTTCGTAATGACCACAACCAACTCGGCCCTGATGGAAAGTGAAAAAAAAAGTCTAAGCGTGCACATTTTTTTTAAAAAGAAAGTCAGAGAGAGAGACAGCGAGCCGGCAAAACCCCCTTGCGAAACTGAGGAAAGAAAGTGAGACTTAGTAGGGCTTCGTACGGAGAACTTCGCTGAGCAGCGTAACCCACTTGCATGTAAATTAGGCACGTTACGGGTACCATTAGCTAATCGCAGCGCGTAAGCAGCTCGCGGCCTCTGCCGTGTGAGCCTAATTTACATGTAAATGGGTTACGCTGCTCAACGAAGTCCTCCGTACGAAATCCTACTATGTCTCACTAATGTCTAAGTCTGAACCTTCTATATGACAATAAGTCTAAGCGTGAACATCGTATCTTCCACGAAGTCGGAGAGTTAAGGGTCTGGCGCGTGTTAAGGGTCTGGCGCGTGTTAAGGGCCTGGCGCGTAGCTCGTGACACCGGGAAAGCGAGCAAAGTCGCCTTGCGAAACTGAGGAAAGAAAATATCTAAGTTTTGAATTTTCTATATGACCATAACCATACTATGATATGACAATGACCAGCTCGGCCGAGGGGGGGGGGGGGAATGCCGAAGTTTGGACCTCCTATAATTATGACAATGACCAACTCGGCCCAGCCGGAAACTAAGGGGGGGGGGGGAGATGCCGAAGTTTGAACCTCCTATATGACCATAACCAACTCGGCCTAGTCGGAAACTGATAAGCTATACTGAAGTGTGACCCTCCTGGTGACCATAACCAACTCGTCCCAGTTCGACCGAAAGAGCTTTAGCTTATCGATTGAGCCGAGTTGGTGGTCCGAGTTGGTATAGAGGTTGGTCCGAGTTGACCCTATCCGTGGTCCGAGTTGACTCTGTACGTGGGCCGAGCTGACTAAGGCCATGGTCCGACCTGTCTCAAGGCCCGGTCCGAGTTGGTGGTCCGAGTTGGAATTGGGCCGACTTGACCGGATACCGGCCAGGGAACTCGAAAGCTCTTGAAAACGAGCTATAGCGTTGTGGCGATCGTAGGTGCGTTTTTCGCTTTTTTACTTTAATTAGTTCAGTCTACTGCCCACAAAATAACTAAGAGCAGCTATCGCAGGTTAGGCCCACTGCCCCGGCACTGGAGGGCGCTCTGAAGGCTCGCTGGGTGCAGCCAGTCGTTGGCGCAGAAGCGTGCGTACGTACCACTAAGCAACAGCAGTACAGTGGAGCGTGCGTACGCACCGACACGAAGACTGATTGCCGCGGTGGACAAGACCCACATAAAAGTGCATCTGTTCTTGAAAACGGCTAGGCGCGAAGCGGCCGTCCGTACACAGCGGATGGCACTCAACATAGCGCGAACGAGGCAAGTCGACCTCAATTTCGTGCGTATGTACTGAGCACACGCTGCAGCCGGGAGGAAAAGGTATTCAGCTGTAATACACGCATAGGCTTCAGTGCTTAGGTCGTGAGTTCGTAGCCCGGCTAGGGCCAAATATTTGTGCTGGCTCTTGTCATCGTTGCCCCGTCTTCGATATCACCCGTATAGTGTGGTGGAAAAGGACGTTAAAACCCCAAACACCCACCCACCCGCACAGGCTTGTGCAGTATTTCGTGCGGTAAAACCCGCGATTTCCATGCACTGGCGGTTCTGTCGGTGAAGACAGGTGCCGCAGAAGAGGCGACGCCCATTCCGGCTACAGTTGTGTGACTTCCTTGAACCGAAGAGGAAAAGATTTGTATAGAGTGAAACAAATTTGAGACTATTAGTGTTTGCTTGCATGCTCAACGGCGAAACGATAGACACTGACCTGCCCTAGTCCATTTGTCACAGCGGCTTGTCATTATTTTTCCTTGTATTCCGTTATAATTTAAGTGGGAAGCAGGAAAGTCCCACTGTGTGCCCATACACAGAGTTCATAAAAAAAATTTAAAGATAAAAAGAAGGGTTTAAATGGCAGGTGAACAGTAGCCTGAGTAGGCGGGCAGATAAAAGAATGAAACCAGGATATCAGATTGGAGTTCAGTGTGCTGATCTCAGCTGTACCTTTAAATGTTGATTTCAGTGAAAGCTGTGAAGGAGCCAACTGCTGTTGATCTGCAAGAAAAGCAAAACACAAAATGGCATCATCAGCGGCAGACTGTGCACCATCATCAACAGACACAAACGGGGATGTGGTGATTAAAACTGGGGAAGTGACCAGCAAAGGCCGAGCTCATAAACTGATGCTATCGGAGAAAGGCTTAAGACTCATCTCTACTGTTCAGGATAAGTCAGGTAGTAGTGTTGGTGAGTGAAGATGTAAAGCACATGTATTTGCTCTCGCAGTATTTCTGCGCTACTTTTATCAAAAGGCTGGTTTCCAAAAAATGAAACGGTTACACATTACAGTGGCTTTTAAACATGCATTTTCACCATGTGATAGCTTCATTCGTTTAATACAACCATAAATCGAAGTCAGCGGTCACTTGACTTCAACTCATGAGACTCAAACCCAGGATACGTTTGCATTCCCGTCCCATGCAGCTAGGTAACATTTGCTCCCCCTGCAAATGGCTGGAATATATTTGCAGCTCTTAATGGATGAACCGTACCAACTGAGCATTAGACAGGCAGCAGGCTTATACAATTTTGTGTCTGTGAAAATGTACCCACCTGTAACATCAAAACTGTTGAAAGTTAGTTTATGTTGATTTTACCCACTTCCTATGCTGGACAAAAATCCAGCAGGAATAAAGGTTGCATTGCCTAGGTCTGGAAATTCTAACGTTTCTGCATTGGAAAGGAGATGCATATTTACAGTTACTTCGCAGGTGAAAGATCCCTGCATAACTTACATGGTAAAAATTGTGTAATAGAATACTCATGTTTGTGTGTGTGTATGTTCAGAAACTGAAGCCACCAGATTCAGAGTCATATGTCATTCTGTTATTGAAATTCTGTCTAACAGAGGAAACAGTGCTAGATCTCTCTTGGAGGGATGTGGTGTGTGCATGTGAAGCTCCAGTCAAGAAATCCAAGTCTACAGCAGGAGCAGAAGCAGAGACACAGCCGAACAAGATCTTTGCTGTACACTTCATCAAGTCCAGTCCGAAGTCAAACAAACGACGGTGTGCGAACATCCAGCTGGAGGTGACTGATGGATCAGGCAGTGATGTGTGGATTTCACAGATTGAGGAGAAGAGAAAAGAAGGTTACTGCTGTGCTATGATCTGCCTCCGTGTTGGCTTAGATCATGGGTGCACTTGGTATTATGTTGCAAAATATGACATTTATTGGAAATGAATTAAATTCAGGAAGGTTTTGGTTAATCAGTATCACAGATACAACAGAGGTGGGCATGCAAACAAAAGCAAACTCAAGACCACATAGAGCAAGCTGGCTGTCTGAATTTCAGGCTGAAAAATGGCGGCAGTTTTGTTACATCTTGACACCACCTCTACATCTCTGAGTGACAACTGTGCTGTCATTTTCCACATCAGATCAACTCTGAAACTATTTGTCTTTAGCTGAAAGACTGCTTAAGTGGTTTCAATATTACATTACACCTAGCAACTTGATGATCTGGGGTCTCCAAGGCATGAATGTAGCAGTTCAGACACCTGTCAAAGTCAGCTTACTAAAGCTTGTGCTCAGAAAAACAATTTCCAGATACTATTACTAAATAATTATTAGACATGTTGCTCAACACAACCATACCAAATTGAACACAATTGTTCAAATTTGAATTTTTAACACGAATGTAACGCTTTGTGTACCCATGGTCTGAGCTGAACACCTCCACTCTTTACTTTTTGTGAACCTGCAGTCGTGAAATTTATTTTAAACACACCTGTTTAAAAAATACCAGGCTTCACAGGAGACAACTGTTTATAGAACATTACTGCCTGTGAGTGGGCATTACTTTGGAAATTACCTACGTGTGTCTTAATGATGCTCTGTTTGTGTAGTTTGCTAGTTAGGGGGTGCAAATGAATACCAGTCAGCAAGGGAAAATGCGGGGGCTATTGTATCCCCGCTATGCGAGTCGGGGTGCAAATGTACTCCGGATTCGGGTCTTGCAAAGTAAAGTCGCATGGCCGCAGGTTTCTTTGTACAACTGACTTTATGTGACGCAGTTTAACACGGAATATCGCCATAAGATTGCCCTCCCCCACCACCCCCCACCCCGCCCCCAACCGTGACATTTGCACCTCCTAACAGGTGAACCATACCATCTGAACCTTAATGAACCGTAGAGCTCTGAATACAATATGCTGAATTCTGCTGGCTGTGTGAAATCGAAATGAAAATGCCCAAAGCTGTGCTAGTCAGTGATTGACAGGTACACTGTAGCAGATGCCTCGCTTTTTGTTTTGTCATGGATTTAAATCCTGTATGTGTAGGCCGGAATATTTTAGTAAAACTGTATAAAATCATTGATATGAATTTGAGTTGCAGGGAAACCTCAGAAATTGCTGGTTGTTATCAACCCAATTGGAGGGAAGGGAACTGCTCAACAAACATATGCAAAGCAGGTTCAGCCATTATTCGCCTTGGCAGGAATTGAAACTGTTGTAAAAGGTAATCTCCTTTCTCCTTATTTTGCTGTCCTTCAAGAAAAGAATATCCTCAATGCACCCTAGCAATTAAGATATGCTGCTAATGTTTTAGTTTTAATCTGTTTTAATCTGGTAGATTACTTAAAAGGATGTCTTTCCTTTCTTCCACGTCGCAGTCATCTCGACTAGAATTGTCTTACCCATCCATGATTTCCAGTTCACCAATGAGCCTTGTTGACTGTGTTATGATAGATTTCATTTGTTTTTTGTGGTTTTTTTTTTACTTGAACTCATCTTCCTTTCTAATTCTTTTAGTGATTATACCCTGATCAGCCTTGGTTGATTCATGTGCAGTGACAGAGAGGGCCAAGCATGCACTTGATATTGGAAAGACCTTTGACACCTCAACAGTTGATGGGTAAGTTGGGTTTGTTTTGTTTCTTTCATGGCGAAGTTGCCTTAAAGGACACTGCTTTGGAAAGAAAGCTCCCATGATGTATGTAAGGGAGGTTGGCGGCAGTGAGGGGTTCAGGGGCATGTTAGCAGTGCTGAAATGCTTTCCATTATTTTTAGTATCCTTGCTTTTTGCGCTCCCAGAGGCACTTTGCGTTCATTAAATTAAAGAGCTATTTTCAGCAAGCTGTAAACTTAACATGCAGTGTGCATAAATTTTAGTCTACGTGCCACTGGCACATTTGTGTACTTCCACCCCAGAACTGATTGCTACATACAGCAGCGTGGTTGTTGTACAGTGTGGTGATTGTAGGGGGTGACGGACTGTACGCCGAGCTGCTGCATGCTCTTGTCTTGAGGGCACAAGAGGCAGCTGGAGTCGATGTGAATGACCCCGATGCTCAGCTCGCACCACTGAACATTCGCATTGGCATTGTGCCAGCAGGTACAGCATTAGAGCTAAGATATTGATACTTATCTGAAATACTTAAGTGAAATAAAGACAAGAGTTACCTGTACTATAGGGTCGGGTGCACCTATGTAGATTTCTCTTCTGTCAAAACCCATGTATGTGAAAAAAAAAAAAAAAAAAAAGACAGAGAGAAAGGAAAAAATACAGAAGATGTGATCGCGTGCACTTATATCAGGTAGAACCACTAGTCATCGTCTTAGATAAGTCGAATGCTATATTGAATGCGTCCTTATCCCTTTCAGTTTCAACATTTTCCTTTCATTCTGTGCTTGTAGGTACTGGCAATGGAGTAAGTCAGTGGCTGAATGGGAATGTTACAGATGTTGAAACAGCGACATTAAACATCATTCGAGGTGAGTGTGTTGGAGAGAAGAAGAGAACTGTAACTTGCCTGGTGTGTGCATGTGTGTGTGTGTGTGTGTCCATGTTTGTGCGTGGGTGGGTGGTGCCTGCTTTTGACCATCGGTGGTGGTTGTGTGAATGCTAATTCAGCACATATATCAAACTTATACCTAGGCACCTAGGACACACCTAAACAACAGTATGCTGGCACTTTTCTTTGCTTGACTGAAAACCATCTCTCGTTATGTTTTAGGATAAACAGGTTGTTGTGTTTCTTTCGTGTAACGTTATCATCACACCATTTGACATTGCTTTTTTAAAATTTTTTTTTTTAGGTAATACACATACCTTCATTACCTTTTGGTCTGGCTGTGTCTCACTTAGACTTGATTCAAAACTGCCCCCCCCCCACCCCCCCAAATAAAACAACAAAACAAGCAATACTTGCACTGTTTGCAGGTGAGACAAATCCTACCGGCATATTTTCTGTTCATGAACCTGGTAAATTGATCTGCTACTGTGGTCTGCTGGTTGCCAATGGCTATTTCTCAACTATTATCAAGAGAACAGATGAACTGAGGTGGATGAAGAGGGCTAGGTATCCATGTAAGTACTATTTGTATGTATTATATATCTATTCCTTAAAAGTTTTGATGATTTATTTTTTATGCAAATACCGGTAAGTCATCTGTGTTTGGAGTGTTGGTGTATGTATACACATGCTGACTTTTCGATTACAGCATTTATGGTCAAATACGTTTGCGAGAGTGGTTTGGAAAATTTCAGTGCATGTGTAAAGTGTCAGTTGTCACAGTAAAATAGCCAGGCATTGTTATTAGTATCAGGGAGGTTAGATCTATTTTCATTGACAAGAAAAATGTCAGTGTTCTTTTTTAATCATTTGTCCAGATACTATGCTGGCATCAGTATTTGGAAAGAAACCAGTTCTCAGTGCAGAGATAGAGGTTCTGAGGAAATCGCCCCAGCCACCCTCAGAGTAAGTATAATGAACCCTGTGGCAGTGGTAATCTTTGTTGAAAAGTCAACTCATGCAGGACCCTACTCCCATCCACTGATTTGTTTTGTTCTTTCATTGCCATTATTAATCCCAGTAGTGCTTTCGTTTTTTTCTCATTAAAATTGAACAGGAAACGCTGCTAATCATGATACCACTTTTGTAGCCAAATTTTTGCTGTCTTGCATTTCTGAAAATGGAAGGCCAGGATAGCCACTTTTGTAGAGCATTTGACTGTGAGTGCTGCGGCAACTCTGTAACATGGGCTTCCACTATGTTTAGCCTCTGTAATGACACGAAACAGACTAACTGAGCTGAGACAGCTAATCACCAAGCAGGAAAAAACAAACATGCTCGGTGACAAGGAAAGTGGACAGTTCTGAGCAACTTTGTGGTCAACGTGGTATTACACAGTTTGCCCTGAAGCCATGACTTCTATGACATTCACCTGCACAGTACATTTTCAGAGATTATTGTCTGCATGTCTCCCTTGCATACACAGAACCGCACCAAGCATGCATTTTTCAGGGCAACTTGTGCTCTGCCACAAAAAATACATGCCCTGCAACAAGGGAGACAACTCATGCAGCCAATAATCTCTGAAACAGGCAGAATATGTATTCTGCCAGCGAATGAGACAGAACTCACCGCTTCTGTGCACAGTGTGCAATACCATGTTGACCACAAAGTTGTTCAGAACTGTCCACTTTCCTTGTCACCGAGCGTGTTTGTTTTTTTCCTTCTTAGTGATCAGTTGTCTCGGCTCAGATCTCGGTTAGCCTGTTTCACGTCATTACAGAAGCTAAACGTAGTGAGAGTTGATGGTACAGAGTTGGTGCTTTGGTTGTGAGTTCAGTTCTGTGTTAGGAACCAGACTCGATCAGTATTGTCTTTCTCTCTGATTGTCCCAATCAGTGATATTACTTTTACAAACATGTACCATCCAACCGAGAAAAAGCACTCAAGCATGCAGCTTTTCCATCACACTGCTTTCTCAGAAGTGCTGACAGTACTTTGCTCATTATTAATGCGATTTTAGTGGATTGATAATTGTAGTGAATGGGATTTTCTTTTCACAGGAAAGCTGGGGAAGGCGACACAGCAGATGCAGCAGTCTCAGGTACATACTGTAGCTAAATGGTAATTCTTCCTCAATAGATACGTGCCGTGACAGCTAGCATGCCTAGGCATAGGGTCTCTGACTTAAACGTGCTTCAGGGAGCTTGTCCCAGATCACACTGTCATGTACTTTAATTTTCTGAAGAAAATTTTTACCCAGTGTAAGCTGACCTGCAGTTGATTTGGTATCCTAACCATAAACCACAGTTCTTTTCCTTACCTAACTCTAGATCTGAAAACTACAACACCAAGACCACACGAAACTGAAAACAAGGAACTTGTTAAATCATGAGAGAGACAAATTAGGATTATATTTTTTTTTCATACTGTAATATGTGAATGTTTTACCCATGTAACTGACATGTTCCAGGTTGGACAAAACTTGGGACCAAGCATTTTGTTGCTGCACTAGGATTTCTGGCTAAAATAACTGAAGGGGAGAATGACCGATTGTACTTCAATCCCTTCGGCGACTCTTTTGATCTGTTTTTGCTTGGCGAAGCTGGTGGTTTCAGCAACCTCAAGTTCATTTTTGGCCTACTCAGCCGAAAGAAAAGTGCAGTAAGTGCTACTTTTTCTTTTCTGTCCAAACTGATTCGATTTTCAACTTTCACCTTTTGCCATTATTTCAGTGTGTAAGTGCTACTTTTTCTTTTCTTTCCAAACTGATTCAATTTCAAGGTGAAATGAATTTTCAACTTTCACCTTTTGCCATTATTTCAGTGTGTAAGTGCTACTTTTTCTTTTCTTTCCAAACTGATTCAATTTCAAGGTGAAATGAATTTTCAACTTTCACCTTTTGCCATTATTTCAGTGTGTAAGTGCTACTTTTTCTTTTCTTTCCAAACTGATTCAATTTCAAGGTGAAATGAATTTTCAACTTTCACCTTTTGCCATTATTTCAGTGTGTAAGTGCTACTTTTTCTTTTCTGTCCAAACTGATTCGATTTTCAACTTTCACCTTTTGCCATTATTTCAGTGTGTAAGTGCTACTTTTTCTTTTCTTTCCAAACTGATTCAATTTCAAGGTGAAATGAATTTTCAACTTTCACCTTTTGCCATTATTTCAGTGTGTAAGTGCTACTTTTTCTTTTCTTTCCAAACTGATTCAATTTCAAGGTGAAATGAATTTTCAACTTTCACCTTTTGCCTTTATTTCAGTGTGTGTGTGTGTGTGTGTGTGTGTGTGTGTGTTATATCTTCTGCAGCTGGCTCAATAACGCCATTGTATAACTTTGTTTTTCAGTGTTAGTGACTTTGAGCCTGCTCTGGATTTGATTTGCAGTGCTTTTAGAGACTGTTAGAGTATTCAACAGTAAGCACCAATGTTACATGTACTTTAAAACACTGTTTTGTTGTAGATGGATGCAGAGTTTGTCGAGGGATACAGGAACATCGTCGGCTACAGACTTCGCATTTTGGAAGAAGAGGTGAAGGATGAAGCAGCAGCGTCAAATTCTAATATGGACCATCACGATTACAGCAGAATGCTTGATATTGATGGGGAGCTGCTTACCTGCTCTGTTCCACATATTGATGTCAGGTGAGAAAATACAGGCAGTTACAAAATTTGTAGTAACCTGTATCGGCAGCCTGAAGTATTTTGCACAGAAAGTGGTCCTCAGGGCAGGGAAAGATGGCAGGCAACTTGCGCGTTTTATTTCTGACACCACTTAGGTCATAATCCTGGAACAGTGTAAACCTCATGTGAAAACCTACCTGTTCCACCTGGAATTTGGCAGTTAAGTCAATTTGCTCTTTTTTTTTCTTTTTTTTTATTTTTAATGTTGTTACCTGTCAGCTTGGTGGGATTGGATTGGTATGGAAGGCAAGTTTGTGTGTTTTTTTCAGCACAGCAAGTCCTTCTGTATTTGGAGAGTAGCACTTTTAAAGAACTCTGTAGCAGAAGTATTTTATCATTATAAACACGTTTTGCCTGCTTCATCATGGCATTGTTCTGTGTTGATTTTTCTGTAATTTACATTGCATGCATCTAGATGAAGGTATGTCTGTAGCAGAGGACTGCTTTGGAAATGTTAGTCCACAAAATTTGAAAAACAAATGCAATTCTAAATTCCGAAACTTAAATAGCGGAGCTGACCCTTCGCACCACATGATTGTAATGTGTTTATGTCCAGTGTGTGAGAGAATGCGTGTGATTCACGTGAACATGCGTGTTGGGTTCAGTTCATGGCGCTTTGAGCCTATTTATGAAATTGGGTAAAGCGCCTATACAATATTATTATTATTGTTACTTACTTCCTGTCAGATTTTGTGTAGTTTCTAACTTTCTTGTTGACAGTGTTTTTGTCATGCTTGTTTTGTTTTTGTTTTAGACTACATGCAGGTTTCATCCAAGCCTTCAGCGTCAACAGTGTCAAGGACTGACTTGTATCCTTGGTTGCATTGCATGCATGTGTCTTCTCCACCATGTGTATGTACTGCATCAGTAAGGAGGAGTGATCCTGTGCAGAGTAGGAAGACTTGATCCTGCGATACACCCATAGTCATGGAAAGTAACGTGCAGCTGGAAAAAAACAACAACAACAAACAGGAAATAAAATCCCATTCAAATTCTGAAACTTGAATTGCTGAGCTGACTCTCACATCATGTGATTCAGATTGTAATATGTTATCCAGCGTGAGTGTATGAATGATTTATGAGCATGCATTTGGTATCATTTTATTCATAATGCTATAACTACGGTACTACTACCACTGTTTTATGGGAGCAGTTTCAGGTTGTGAGAATAAATGAGTTGTGCTTGGTAGTAAAATGCCTTAGTACATTCTGAAGGTCCAAATGTCTGCCCTGTTACTCCATATGCAATGACATGCTTATGGACCAATGAACTGCAAAGAAAACTATGGAACGAAAACTGTGTTGTACAGGTACATACTTTGCCTTGAAGATTGTTATCCTTTTTGGTGGTTGTACTTAGTGTACCCCTCAGCCTACCAGCAGAAGCTACGGAGTGCTAGAATATATATGATTCTTTTTTCACTAAAAATGCAATCAGTATGCTCAAAATTGACTTAATTTGTCACACACACACACAAAGTTCATGTTTGATTTTTGCACAGATGTGATGATGATACGCTTTTATAACAATTGTTTTAAACTGTTATAAAATTACCTGTTTCATTGCTTTTTGTTTCTCCTTTTCTTAGCATTTTTTACAAACAAATGTGTTCATTTTTAATTGTTGTTAAGACATACATGTGCCTTTCCTACAGATCTGGTCTTTTATGCTTCATCTGTGTTCTAGGTTGTTTTACACAGAATAGGAGAATTTCTTTGAAGCTGTATTTTGAAGTACACACTCATGGTTAATGAAAGCATACATTGTAACATTTTGATGTAATGTATTTGTCAGCGAATGTTCCTTGTGTTTAGTATGCTAGTACAATATAAGAAAATTGCATGTCAAATATTTGCAGTTGCATGCTGTACACTTCTGTGCGGTCATTGCTTTCTGCGAATCGTGGCATTTTTCATTTTAACAGTCTGTGCAAATGCAGGCACATGTATTCAGTTTTAATCAAACAGTAATTACATGTTTTACAGCATTGCATGTAACTTTGTGTTTGACTACTTGTACAAAGCTGCCTTGATCCTTTCCTGATCAATTTTCTTACTATAAAACAAACTAGATGTAACAAACAAACAAACAATTTTTACAGCTTTGTAGTTCAACACAATGTATTTCATTGTTTTTTTTTAATTATTACATTGTACTATACAGTGCATTTTTGTAACATCTAGTGATGTGCCTCTGAGTAAAATAAATGAATGTAAAAAATACTAAAACCAAAACAGGTTTGAAGTGATGTACATGTACATGGATGGGTCTGACATCTGTCATAATTTGCACATATCCCTGAGATGCAATGCTTTTCAGTGTCAACATTATAAAACAACTCAGTAGAACACCAGACTTTACAGATCTCTGTCTGTCTCTTGAGTCTCTCTCGCTCTCTCTCTCTCTCACACACACACCATCAACAAATACAGCCACTCAACACAGTCATTCTGATCCATTAAGCCAACATGCACTCTGCACATTCCCCGACTGTCTCATTTCCTGAACTGCTTCACAAGTTCCTCAACTGTCAAAGACCTGTCTAAGACTTGAGACCGCACACTGTCTGAGTGTTTGAGTTTGAAAACGAGTGCCCTCATTGTACGTCTGTAATGGACGCCAGACAGCCGGCTGCTTTGATGGAAAATTTCACGCTCGATTGAATCTACCAGTGGATCACTCACCTGAACAACAAACCAAACAACAACATTGAAAATTCAAGCCATTTCAAGCATGATAACCAAGAAAATGATACACTTTGGGACTCTCTGGTCTGCATTTGTGAGACAAGGTAAGGATGTGCAGTTACACTTGGAATCTAATGCAGGTGTATGTTTCAGAGAGTGACCATGTGTGCATGTGATTAAAGAAACGCCAACTTTGAAATTCCTGAACACTCATGCACAGTTTCAGACAAACTAAGTTTGAAAACCTGCATCCCATATGCACTGTCCGTGCTGCCCTATGGCATTGGTACTAAACACAAAATATGTCCTATGCATTGCAGTATGTTTTCCAGTGTCTCTGCCCTGGTACTGGGTACTCGCTCTAACTAGCACTGGGTACTTACTTCCAGGCTTAGGGCGTCTGCTAAGAATTTGCGACCACTGTTGCGAACCCTCTCTGATTTGGCATCGCATTTCACCTCAATCTGTGGCCTTTCCCTGAACTCTTCAAAGAACTGGCGCCACTTTTTGTACAGTGCTTTGGCCTCTTTTGCGACATTCTCATCAGAATGGTGACGTAGCTTGTATACTGTGTGGCCTACAGTTGGTAACAAGAGAATGGAAAACAAAATGAAAAGCATATGGTCCAAAACTTTAAACTGTTGGCTGATTACATCCTTAGGGAAACTGATGTCATGCATTCTTAGACATAGTATTTAGTAATAGTAATGACCATACTTACCTATTTTGGTGGACTTCAAAACATGCTTAGGAGGGATTTTCAGAGCAAGCTCCCGCAAACTGTCAAGAAGTATATCGGGAGACTGATCAGGTAATCGCAGACGTGCTTTGTGTCTCTGTATGTCTTCCACGACAACCACCCCCTGGTAACAAAGTGTATACCAGACATTGAAACTAAGATTCAAATACCTCTGAAATTGCTGTAAAACAATTCATGATAGGGTCTGGCTTGCCTGCCCGTGAGTTCCTGCCTTGGTGTGAAAGAAAGGCCTTATCTCATTTTATACACTTTTACATTTTAAACAAAATTATTCAAAATAGTCACTACTGCAGGATTCGACCAAAGAGGTTAACAAAGTTCCCTGTCAATTATTAGCCCTAAACCTCTATCGATTTAACCTCAACTTCAAACCTAAGCCGATCTGGAGTCGTGTTCTTGTGAAGTTCGAATAAACTGGTACTCCCGGCGTCTGATACGAAGACGGTCCAATGTGACTCAGCCTCACATACCCGAAGTGATTCAATGGTTGCCTGCCTCTTTTCAGGCGTCCTTTGAGCCGGCGGTCTTTGCTGGGTGGCTCTGGGAGTCTTGACGACAAATTTCTCCATGATCAATCACTTTTAGAATGCTGTTGGTTGTGCGCTGGGAGCAAAAGGTGCGCCGAATGCGCTTTGTTGACGGAAGTGCCTGCAATGTTTTAAGTTTTCTCCCTTGAGGCACTGTAAATGTAGACCCCGGTGGCTCTGAGGATCGCTTTCTTGATTTGTTTTGCTTGCATGCTTGGTCAGTGAATATGAGATAATGCTCTGTGTGTGTGCGTGTGTGTGCGCGTCTGTGTGAAGGGTTCGTAACCACATAAGCCAGCTGAAACAGTGATTAAAATCACACTGCAACAAATCTGAGCGGCTGATTGCATGTCCTGCCACTTCGGTGGTATATGTATATTATCACCAGTCTGTGGGAAGTCTGTAGTTTTTCATGCTTGCTGCTCATTTCCTGTCACCCTTGACATGTCACTGAGAAGTTACTGAACTGGCCATTCAAGCTGCAACTATTTTAGGCTTTGCACTTCTTTCAGCTGCTCTTTTCATGCAGTGTATTTGGTCAGATTCAGTTTGCTGGAGAAGGTCAACGCTTTTGCATGTGCAGATGTATGTATGTGTGACTGTGACTGTGTCTGTGTCTGTCATATGATAATCTGTGGCAAATGCTATCCACACGCGCGCGCGCACACACACACACACACCAGTAAGTTTTTCAACAGTTTACTGCATGAAGGGAATAGTGACACTAAGCACCGCTACCATGCATGTACACGTGAGAGACACATAACACTAGCTTACCCTTTCACACTGGACATTAACCAAACAAATGCAATGGACAAATGGTGATGTTAATATCACGTCTGAAACTTTGCCATCAAAAGTTTGAAACTTACTATCATGGGGCATGTGGTGTGATGGGGGCTGAAGAAACAGTCTTGCAAGCATCCACACTCCTTGACACACTCTCAAACACAAAACCACCACTGCAGGAAGAAACTCAACTGTGAATAGTACCAACACAACTAAGAGTCAACTTGTGGTGTTGGTTTGGCAAAGCCCAGATCTTCCACTCCACTTTTGCTCACAACTCTCACTTTGAATTGTGGCTGATCAACCAGGAACCGTTTCTGAATCTGCAAGAAAAAAGTTGATGCTATCAGAATTTTTTTCTTTTCTGTAAGTCTATTTGACTGGGAAACATAAGGGTATGTACAGCTCAACAACAGAACAGAGAGAGAGAGACAGAGAATCACATATTTATCGACCAATGGTTCAAATCACTGGAAAAACAAACAAAACAATCCTGATTATAACAGGCCACCCATACACTTACAAGAAATGATTTAAGGTTCAGTTGTGCCCGAATCTCTTTAGAAGGTTAGTGCTGCTTTGCTGGTACTCTCAACAAACTGTGACAGTTTCTACACATGTATTTGCATAGATTTTTGTTTCTTTTGAAATACTTTTAGAATATGATGCAGTGATTGTGATCTACTTCTGGACACAAATTACTGGTACCAGTCAACATTAAACGCTTACCTCTGTGATACACCTCTGTAACAACTGAAACGCCTCATCTTTGGTCATTCCTGAAAGACAAAATGGAAATGTAAAGCCAATACCCACTCACCAGGATTTCCAGCTACATAAGATTAAGGCATCAGGTCCCACATGTAAATTTCTCTTCTTATGACTGTATTTTACTAAATTATTTCTACAATGTAATATTATTCAACAAGCTAACGAAAGACTGAGGTACAGGTATTCAATTTCAGATGTGGCTGACTTCCATTAGTGCAGGGTGCCTTTCTCTATGTAAAGGACAGTACAGGAGAACACTACATGCAAGGTTTCACATCTGAGGGAAATATAATAGGACAAATGTCCTGGCTGACCACAAGAGTATCGGACATTTTTCCTGGATACTGGTCAATGTGGTGCAGAAATTTTAGTACATGTATGTATGTCTGCCTTGCTGAGAAAGTAATCGGACATTTAAAAACTGCATTGGTCTATGACCAATGTCCGATGAGCCCTTGTATACATACATGTACATTCAGCTGACTTGTTTTACTGGGTTTTCACACTTGATAAGCTATTGGATCTGATGTCACTTAAAAGATCTCTAGTTTTATACTGTATGTGTATTTTAGGTGTGAAACAGCCCTTGAGCGAGGACAAAGATTTCTCTCATGCACATATATTTATTTTCATTTTTTTTTTTTTTTTTTTTAAACCAACCTGGCTTGTAATACCGGTCCATGATGGACAGGGTAAACATGGCACCATAGCCATGAATGGCAAATGGCACTTTTATGATGGATGCCAAGTAGTCAAGGAAGTAAAGTGAGGGTCCATCCTCATCAATGCCCGCAATCAGGAGATTCACAAACTTGGGGCGCTGCACACACACACACACATATATATATATATATATGTTGACAATACATTGAAATGCAGGAACAAATTTGATACATGTACATGTGCAATACCAATTTGCCATATAAAATGAAGAACTGTACTTCTGAAAATGAGACAGAAACTGAGAAGAAAGGAAAAAATGCACCTGCCTCTGAGAGTAATTTTGAAACTATTACTATTAACAGTTGGGCAGGCATGATCCAAAACCCAAAAAATCAGAGGATGGCAGTTGTCTTGGTGATGGAGATGAGGGGAAAGGTGTTGAAGATGTGGTGGGAAGGATGTTGTGAACATGGATTGACCAGAAACAAACCTGTGATCGTAGTGCATCTGCCATGTTTCGCCTTGTAAAGTTTGCAGCAGCATGGGGAGACAGCTCATAGCCTGCAGAAACCCAGTAAACAATAAAGAATATGCATGGGCAGTTAAAAATTATTTTGTACAACTCCTGAGGCAGCTGAGGTAGATCACTAGATGGATACGTATGTGTGCAACTCGCAACAAACAAAAGTAGAATGTAAGTGGCTAGATTGCATACAAGATCTCAAGCCAAGCATATGTACAATACTTAAAAGATCAGCGTTCTTGGTGTTTTTCTGTGTGTGCATTTCATTTTATCAGTATGGTAGCCACCCACTGCTGACAGGAACACATCATATAAAACAAGTCTAAAAGTATCGAGCTATATGACAAACACAACCTGACAAACTGTAATAATGTTTTGCTACAAAAAAAAAAGTACAAACAAAACTGACCGTTTCTCATCTTGTAGAGCTGAATGTTTTTAGCAATGTACTCTGAGAACTGAACTGTATCCCCTGATTCACCAGACACCGCCATCAGCAGTTTGTCACTCAGCTGGAACATCTTGTCATGATCTGGAAGTGAAGGCCTTACTTACAGACGATGCTCAGACGAACAGATTAACAGAAATGTTCCTAATCCTATGGTGACATTATAAACTGAAATTGAAATAGTAAGTTGAAGAGACCGGAGCTGAACAGAAAATGCATGGGTAAAGTCCAAGTCAGAAAAGCTGCATAGCCTCAACAGCACTGTGGATGGAAATAAATGTTTATCCCTGTCATGGCCATGGGTAAGCTCCTCGATTAAAAATTACTGAACAGCAATCGTCAGATCTAGACGACAGTGGCTGAGAAGAAGAGAAACGGTGAACCGAACGGAGTGACTAAGGATACCCACCAGTTTTCATTTTGACAATGCTTCGAGCTGAGACAGAATCAGTCGCCAGCATAATAAAATCCTGTCCTTGTATACCAATCAAACACTCCATATTTCAGGTCTTATATCTTTACTGTCAAAAAAGACTTTTCAGCAAGGTAAAAGTCGCCGCCGGATGATGAGACAGCAACCAAAGTAACTTCCGGTCATAAGAAGTAAATACTTGTTTAGGTTCGGTTCGCAGTTATTATATAAAACATAAATGTAATAAACATATTGTAATAAGCCCAAAGTATGATTTGAATATTAGAGCTCAGTTTTACTGTAGTATTATTATACCGTGTCCACCATTCTAAATACTTTTCGCTCAGCACTCAGGCTAAATATGAAAACGAAATAAAGCACAATAATTAAGATAAAGTAAAGTTGATTAGGTATAAATTGTTATTTTGTAAAGCTGTGAAAGATTAAAGAATTTTAAATTTTAATCTTTGAAAATGTGATTTCTTTAATGATTTTCTGTATGATTGTTACAGTGGGCGCCGGTCTGTCTTTTCCCCAAACTGAACGAGGCGAAGTTTCGGTCGAACAACCCAAGAAGTTGAGCGGGTACGCGGTTGAAAAAGGGGTGGCGAGTATCCAGGGTTTGAAAAGGTATGGATTGTTTTGACACCTTTTACTCGGGGCGTAAATATGATCGTTTTTACACAGGTTTTACAGTACTGACAAACCTACTTGTGTCTGTGTGTGAACGTTTGCTCTTGTCGCATTCTTCAGTCGCCGGTGACATGAATGAAATGATTCATGCTTGGCCCTGATTGTCTGATCACACGTCTAGGAAATAAAGTACATTAAACATCGGTTTCATTCTGGTTAAGGCGTAACGTTTATGTCAGCATCTTTTCCTTTTTGATCAAACTGAAGTCGTTATGTTGTCTGGGAAGCTAGTTCAGCCTCCTTCGGTTGATTTTACTCGAAACGCAGTATGAAACATGGTTCCCCCACACCTCAAAGCACACGTAGTGTGCCTTTTCAGTAACGCAGAAACTAACATTCCCTTGCGTTACTCGAATTCAGCCAGACATGCTTTGAAGAGAAAACCACTTAATTTTTATACATATAGACTAGATGTCGCAGCGTAGTAATTTATGCTTGTGTCTGATGTTGCAGGTGCATTTGTCTGTGAGTGGCCTGAATAAGCTACGGTTAGAGTCACCATGGCCGTGAATGTGTACAGTACCAGTGCCACAGCAGATAATCTGAGCAGACATGATATCCTAGCATGGGTCAATGACAGTCTGCAGACCAACTATGGAAAAATCGAGGAACTGTGCACAGGTTTGTTTGTCTGTTACTTTTGTCTTCATGGGCTCCATTCATAACATTACTCATTAGCATAGATCTGTGGGTTAGCACCTTAACAGCAGCTCTTCCCCCCTGACAAGATTGTGACAGTTGTGGCAAGATTAATATCACCTGCACAATATTCTGTCTCTACGTATTAGTTTATCTTGTAACTGAGTTTGTTAAGAAACTGAATGATTTCAATTTTTCATTGTCAGTATCTTTATGTGGTCAGCTCAGTGCTTGTCATTTTGTAATTGGGCCCCTGAGTTGGATGCCAGTTCATTTCCCAAGCCCACACAAAACCACTCAGTGAAGTCAGTACAGAACCGTTTAGACATGTTTCTGTTTAAACTAACTCTATGCTTACTGAGTGGATGGAGAATGAGGCTGAGAGCTTCCTGTCTTTGAAAAATAAAGACCTGTGTAAAGCTCACAACTGAGTTGCAATTCTTCCTAGCAGTCAGTACATGGCTACTGCATTTCTGTCAGCATATAAAATCTTAAATGTTAAAAACAACAACAAAAAACCTCTGTTCCTGTGTACCAAAACAGTTTACTTTCTGACTGAAGTAACTTACACTAAAAAAAATTTAAAAGTACAGGTTAGACTTAGAACTTATGATTATATGACCACTTCTTTGATGGGTGCAAGAAATGGTCCTTTTAAAATGACCTTATTCTGTATTCAGTTTCATTGGTTTCACTTTTCACTGATTTGTGTGTGTGTGTGTGTTTATGTTACTTCAGGTGCTGCGTACTGCCAGTTCATGGATATGCTCTTCCCAGGTAAGTCTCTATTTTGACTGTTGATGAAATTGTTGAAATCTAAATTGTGCATCATATATGCTGAAAGTGTAGATCTGTTTGATCTTAGGTGTTTTTTTTGGGTTTTTTTTGGTCCACTTTTTGACATTTAGCATTGATCGCAGTTTAAAATTAGGAGTTGAAGTAGACATGGATGATGGTTCTGACATCACATACATTATTATTACTCTTAGTACACATGTACACAGCATATTTTCTTATAATGCAAGAAAGACTAAGTATCAAAAACTACTGACCTAACTTTTTTGGTTCAACAACTAATCTATGGCTGTCGGTGTGCTCATAATACAGTCTGCTCAGAATTCTTTACTCTCCCATTTATAAACGAAAATTATCTCAGTCAAATGCCAGGTAGATAGGCTTAAACCGTGGTTAAATATCAAACCCTGACGTGCCTCCATGGAACCCCAAGCATCACTGACAAGTGACATCATACATGGTAGATGCACATTTGATGTATCCTCAGTTAAAAGTCTCAGTATGTATCATAGGCATACAGCAGCGTGTGGAAAACTTTTCAGTATCACTAGTAACAGTGACTGCTGTCAAAATATGATTTTAGAATAGACCCATTTGAAAAGGGGATGATGTCTCGGATGTACAGTGATAGCTGTTAAAATAAATGTTTGGTTTTGTTCAAGCAGAAATGGAGAGAATCAGAATACTGACATTCATGAAAACTTCTGAGGTCATTAGTGTGGAAAAGCTTTTTCTCTAATGCTAAGACAGGTCAGGTGTACAAAACTCACTTTTCAAAAGTTAAAGCCCAGAATTCTTTGTGACTGCAAACCCAAATTTTGTTAAGTTTAACTGATGTACTTGTAATTTGTGAATCATAATAGGTAGGTCAAGTAGTTTTGTATACAATGTATATATACATGTATTAAATGTATTTACTATTCAGTTTTTGTGTGAAAATGTTTGACATGCAATGTATGATGTAAGATGTTTGAAACCTATACCATAGGATCTTATGTAGTACATTTATTTTATCAAAGCTTGGTTCATTTGAAGGATTTTCTTGATAAAATGATGATGTTTTTATTAACGAAAGAACCAATTTCATGTGGCAGAAAACTCATTACCAGCTGCAACTGACCAGAGTTAGACAGCTCATGATGTATTGATCACTGTTAATTATTGACAGTGGTCTCCAGGTGACCGTTCTAGTGCCACACATCACATCATAGCTTTGTTTAGGTATTGGAACAGTGTGTCACTGAAGGGGGAGTGTCCCGTGTGTGGGAAGGCTAATGCTAAACAGAGCCTTAAAAATCAATGGCTGCTGCAGTGTTTATGTGAAGAGTGGGATGTTTGGTTGCCGTATCCAGGCGGGATGCTTCCCACTTGCCCTGTGGCATTGTTACAGTGGTGTAACCACATCATGCATAAATGTATGCGTCATGGTTCTAGTGAAATGGAATCTTAGACTGTCTAAGATTGCCAGTCAGTGGTGCTTATTAGAGGGTAGAAAATATATGTAAACTGAAAATGTAATAAAATGACAGTTGTTGCACGTTCGGGGGGGAGGGGGGGGGGGGGCATACGTTTTGTACATGTATGCCACCCACACAGTTGTCACAACACAAACCTTGCACTATGTACTTACAGTCAGTCTCTTTCAGACCTGTGCTTTGTCGGTATACTTGCTTGTAGAACTGTCAGAGAGTGGGGAGGGTAAGGCTTTTTATGAATGTAGGTAGATGTGTTTATGTGGTAGGCACAAAGTGACGGATTTTGTAGTACGGCTCGTTTCTCTCCTCTGGGTCTTAATCCTCCTATTATTAGACTCCGTGCCATTCCCTCTTCCAATTCAGCTGTTTGTAAGTTGCTTTGTGGAATAGTTTGGCTGGTGTTGTAAGCTGGACTTGGACGTTGTAGTCGTTTAGAACCTGCAGTAAACAAGGATGAGTCACCGACGGTGTTTAGCCCAAGTTATTGTTGTGTGCCTGAAAATGCCATCACTCTGGGTTCTCGGGTTTCAGCCTTTTTTTTCCTTACACTTACACGTTCCAGCTGAATGTTTTGTCATTCAGCAAATGAATGTTAAAGCTGCCAGGGTGTTAGTTTTACTATACAGGCCTGGTATCGGTGCACTGCACGTTTCGGGTGTGTGAGGTCAGAGCGGTACGTGTACAGGTATGGGGAAGTGGGATGTGTGTTTTTACAGCAGTTAACGCATAGCTTGACCTTATCAGGTGGGAGGCCAGCAGCCACGAAGTACGGAAGCCCCGCTTTGAAGCTGTGCTAGATGGTTAATTCGAGCATCTGCGATATGCAGGTATCAGGTGGCCACAGCTGACTAACAGAGATACGACCTGTCATATATATGCTGCTCGGTTTTGAGAGCTGGCAAATCTTGCTGATGGTCAAAGACCCCAGTGTACATGAACCAGAACTGTGTGTGGGGGCGTGTGAGGAGAGAGAGAGAGAGCAAACATACAAAGACATTCAGTAAGCATTGTTAGGAATAAATTACACCTCTCCGACATGTCCGTAGGTCGAAATCTGTTAAGGGATTCAAGGATTTTTTTTATTTTTTATTTTAAAGCAAAATACGATCATGTTTGTGGTTACCCATAGTGGTTGGCTAGTGTTTAACGGCCTGTCAGTGAAGCGACACAGTATGTAGAGGTCAATGTACATGCATGACCAGTGCATGCGGAATTGTTCAACGTCTTTAGCTGTCTTATGGTTCGTTCCGCGTCATTGGTTCTTCTGACCACCAACGGGTTTCCTGAAATCCTCTTTTCACTGGGTCACGCAGGCAGCAAGGTGTCCCCGAAGCAAGATTAGTCTGTCGGACCCGCGGAGGGCGCGACCCCCTTCCATAACACTCCTGGGAAAATACACTTAGCACTTTAGCGCATCGCTGTAAATGCCACCACATTAGAGTGAGAGGTCAGATTTGAACGCTGTCGTTCCCGTGTGTGGCATTTCGCAGATGTCGGGAGTCGCGTACGTGGTTTGAAATTTTCCTGGTGCATTATACCATGCCTTGTGTGTCGTGTGCATGTCACATCACGAGCAGTTCTTGAAATCAGGAAACACACTCATGGTCCGAAGGCTTGAAGTGTTTTGGAACTTTGTCAATATTTGGAGGGGGGGGGGGGGGTGTAATTGTGGAAACAGTTGCCTGTAGGGATCAGTTAAACTTACCAGGGTAGATACCCACATGATTGTATAATCTTGGCATGACGTCTAGCAAGCACAGTACTCAAAATCATGCATGTAACGTATTATACGTACTGTGATTCTTAACACAATAATACAGACATGATGTTGCAAACATCCACAGCTGTTATGTGCAGTTGTGTCTGTGTATGTGTGTGGCGTTGAACAGTCCTGGGACTTTTGTATGTACATGTAATTGTATACATTGACAAACGTGTTCTCCCAGGCGCAGACACTCAGTAACTGAGTAAGTATTAAGATGGAAACGGTCATCATTATTCATACTTCTACGTCTCTTGTCCTGGAACTGATGGTGGAGCACTTTGAATTGTTACTCTGCAGGAGCCACACCAAAGGAGGATAATACATACATGTATACATGTACTTACAGCTGGTTCGTGCTGTTCATGCTGGCTGACGTTTGGGTGTTTGATGCAATAAATAACCCAATCATGTCTTACCATTTTCAGGATCAATTCCAATCAAAAGAGTGAAATTCAACACAAAGTTAGAACATGAGTTCATACAGAATTTCAAGATCCTTCAAAATTCCTTCGCTAAGATGGCCGTGGACAAGGTGAGGCGTCAGACCGCTGGGCCTGAGGATGTCTTCGTGTACCCTCCCTTTACTAACACTGGCTTCCTCATCCCGCAGCTCACTAATGCCTTTAATGTACAGATGTAGTCTTGGTTTTGCATACATTACCTTTTTCTGTCCAGACCATCGCTGTAACCTTCTTGCATGTGTGGTGTACCATGTATCTCATGTCAGTGTGTAATTCGGTCTGTCTGCAACAAAATCGCCTTGAAAATTGAAATTCTGCACACGGGATGCAGCCTCATCGCCATGCTTATTGATTCTGTGACAGAGACTAGTTTGTTGATCGGGGATGTCATACTCATACATGTGTATATGACATTTCGTTCATGTGTGTCACAGTTGTTTTGGTTTGACAGTCACCAAAACCCTAGTGCACCCCCACCCCCCCTTTTAAAAGAAAAGAAAGAAAAAGGCATACTTAAGTTAAAAAAGTACAGTACTATCACAAGTACAGGATTATCCCCCTTTTGGCTAGTTCTGATGAGGGTGAATCTCAGTTGGTGTGCATGTGGGTGTTTTGGTGTGTGTGGGAACTTGGCGGAAGCAGTTTTACAAGCTGTTAAATGTCTCCAACCTCCTGCGTGCGAAACTGTACTTTTTTTTTTTAGTTTAGTTTGTTTACCCATATGAAGTCACTGCATGTGAAGTGCCTCTTGTCACTCTTGAATTTCTCCCTCACTCATTCACCCATTTATTTTTCTATCCCTCGTCCATTTTCTTTATTAGCATGAGCACACAGTTGTCACTACAGGTAAAACCAGACATGTACAAGTTTATTCCCATCCAATTTCACTGCCAGGACAGCCCCACTGTCGTCAGCACAAGATAAGTCAAAGAAACATTCGTGACAAAATCTCTGACAAACAACGCTTGTGAGAAGAGTGGAATGAGATATGGAGGCGAGCTCGATGAAAGAGGACAACATAAAATAAAATAATGGCTTGATTAAAAAGCGATCAGTCCTTCAGCCAGGTTCTCTATGAATGGACAATGATGCAGGCTTTCTGTTTACAGCTCAATACTTACTGAGTTCATATTCATATTCTCATTAACACATTTCTGATCAAATACTTTCAGGGGCTTGTTGAAAGTATGCAAACAAAATCAGTGCACACTAGAGAGTCTGAGTGCTATCTTATTACTTGTCAAGCAAGCTCTACAGTTTATTCTGATGATTACGGGGACAGTTTTTGAGCAATTGGCAAATCCAAAAGCACATATTCAGGCCACAAAACTATTATTCTGAAAGCAGAAATGTGTTAATGAAGTCAAATTAATTCCATTGAAACATTCACTCATGCTGGGGAGTGGAATGTTCTTCAGGCATTGGACTCTGATGTTTTTCCTCTCATGTTCACACCAGCCGTATTTGACAGTCTAACATTTTCATCTCTGGACATCTGACCTGACAAGTTTTACTATAGTGACAAAGTTCTGCAGCCAGCAAGTGGACTCACGGGTGGACCCCAGTGCACCGCCGGCTTTCTCTACACTTGTGCACGTTTACAGCTTTGAATAAGTTAGTTACTTCCAGTATAATATGAGTGCACTCTGTATTTGTTTCCATTTTACAGGGTCGATAGGTTTGAAAAAGATCAAATTTAGCACAAGGTTAGAACACGAGTTCATAAACAATTTCAAACACCTCCAAGCATCTTTCGCAAAGATGGGAGTGGATAAGGTAAGTTGTGGTCTCTCCTTTTAGACTCCTCCAACTTGCTCTCTCACTGCACACTGACTGTACTAATTCATGCTGCTACTTTCATGGGTGTTTCTAGCTTGCATGTGAATGTATGGGGTTTTGTGCTTGTCACCACCACAGCTTTGCCACTATGTATGTTTTGAATGTGATTTGGTGTGCTGTGGTTTTTTTTTTTTTTTTCTTTTCTTTTTTCACATACCTACCAGCCCACTCAAGTATTTACTACTAGGACATGCGCGAGCGCACGTTTTAAATCTGATATTTTTCTGTGCTGTTAAATGTTAGTACACTCTCTGAATGATGAATTGTGGAAAATTTATCTGAACACAAAACACCTTTCACCCAAGGGATATGTCGACTGTAGTACATGTTTTGGCTATGAAAGAGTATTTTGTCGTCATTGTGCAAGATGATATATATATAATTGCTGGACAGATATGTGCTGGTATTGCTGCTTCAGTTTCGCATCAGTACCCCAGCTGTTTTCATTTATATATACACAATTTATCCCTGACCATCGGAATCTGTAGTGTTCGTGCGTGCATGCGTGTGTTTGTGTGTGTGTGTGTGTGTGTTTGAAGTTGTGAAGTAAGCTTACACCTGTTTAGTATTTACATGTCAGATAGGAAAACATACAAAGTTCTACACACTGTTTTCCTTGATAAAAACACCTTTTTGACGATTTTAACAGGTCTTGTTGTGTGGTATCTGCATACCATTCTATACCATTCTGTTTTCTAATTACACGCAAAATATTGGCAGGTGATTCCAGTGGAAAGGTTAGTAAAGGGGAGGTTTCAAGACAACTTTGAGTTCGTCCAGTGGTTCAAGAGGTTCTTCGATGCCAACTACCAGGGTGCGGACGACTACGACCCGTTGAGCGCCCGTGGTGGGGAACCAGTCGGCTCGGCAAAGCAAGGCGCCCTCAACAAAGCTCCGTCAAACAGAGGATCAGTGCCCAAAACGAAAAGTTTGTAAACTTTTTTGTATCAGATTTTCCTTTAACCCTGCCAGTATTCCTCCCTTTACTCTGTACCCTGTTCATGTGTACACTGTAATTGCACTTGTTTTGTTGGCTGGCTTTTCTTTGCTTCAGTACTGTACATTAAATCAAAAAATGTGTCAGTACTGTCATCGGGCAAGGAAAAGTTATCCATGAGGCACACTAATGGGCAAGGTGTTTATGCTTCATGTGCTGAGAACTGAAGGATGTGTTGGGGTTTTTGTGATCAACATGTTCTATGGGAGCCAGGATAGCCACGCTGGTACAGTGTAGGGTTTCTGTCGGACATTCAGCTCCCATGTAATGAGTTTGATTCCTGTCTGGCAGCACACACAAAAAAAGTGGGTTGGCTATTTCTGCATTGCCCTGTCTTTGACATTGCCCATGCGCATTGGAAAAAAGGAAGTCGAAACCCCAACCAGCTAACCAGTTGTGATACTAGTCAGAGAAAGATTACATGTCTTCATGCATAGCTTTTCCAGTTCAGTCTTGAGTACATGTGTAATGACAGCCTAAGAACCTCTGTCAGTCCGATTTCAGTCTTTTCAAGGGAATATGCAGTTCTGCTGCTTCTGCATCATCATGGAATTGAACGTAACTTGATTCTGACTCTGGGTAATGAGAACAACACAGGAGGACATGCATTGTACACTTTTCCTGCATTAGTTTCAAAATGGAGTTGCGCCAGAATTCCACAGCACTAAAATGCTGTCCCTCTGAATACTTTAGTGTGAGGCTGGCCGGTCACTAGAGGTAGTGCTGCAGAAAAGGCTGTCCAAATTGTTGCAACAAAGACACCAAAAGTCTTGTGTGAGCATTATTTGCAGTGTTGAGAGATGGGCTGTTGACTCGGCCTTTCAGCATTTACCTTGCAAACACCTTTACCTCCCCTGTCATGTTCTTGGCCTCATTACAGAACACCTGTTACTAAGTTAGCTACCTTCTTGGTTTGTTTGTGCCAAAAAGAATACATAAAGAATAGGAAAGAAAAAACATCATGCAGAGTTCACTGCAAAGTATTAAGTAGGTGTATACATGTACATATGTGTGCCTATAAAGTCAGTCTGTACATACGCGCAGCGGTTTCGACAGTCACACCCCATTTCCAGTTGAGTCCTTGGCTTGGTTCAGACTAATCAGAGGGGTGTGTGAAGTCGGTTCTTTTTGCTGCATATGTACTCCTTGAGAGGCAGTTCCATGCACAGTCTCATCCAACAGTATTTGAATTCCCAGTCTCCCCATGAAGTTCATGGGAGGATATTTATTTTCGTGAAGAGCATGACATTCTATTTAATACCAACGAACATGACTCAGACATTGTATTTCGTAAGTTGTTTCGCTGTTAGTGTGAAGAAATTTTGTTTTCTAACAAAACAGTCCACTGACACTGAAGGGGGGGGGGGGGGGGGGGCCGAGATCAGTGAAACTGAAATGACCCAACTAAACGCTTAGCTTCACTGGTTTGAGGAACTGCTGGTAACGACATATTTACTTTTAGTAGATACAGTTACATGTACTGACGGACTGTGTTGGCCTTTGAGGGAAGGAGAGGTATTGGTGCACTGTGTGCTGTGCGTGTTTGTTCAGTGGTTCTGAGACACTAGTGTGACATGTAGAAGATCACTGTCAGTGTTTGTTTCCTACTTGCTGACTCATCCTGCAAACAGGTTGACCCAATTCTATCCCCCCACCCCTCCCTCCCCTCCTCCCTCCCCCCCCCCCCTCCTCCCGCCTTACACACGCACACACACTTCCTTACTTCTGTAAGCTGCCTTGGCACTGGCATTGTTTGCACAGTCATGCAAAGTCTAACATGTTTATTGTTAATGTAAATGTTCCATTTTTGAAAAGCTAGTGGCAAGTGTGAAGTCAGCTGTCAAATGGAACATTAAGTAACTGTTAAACCACATGTAACGCTTCTTGGTATTTCACATCAGAAGTATGAGCATAGTTTTTCTGGGAGAGTAGATATCTTCAAACACACACACACACGCACACACACACACACACACACACACACACACACACACACACACACACACACACACACACACACACACACACAAAATACCACCACCACCACTCTCACAACCATTTTTACTCTGTCAGTTGTTCATATGAAAGTGGCTTGTTATCTGTGTGTTTTCAGCCCCTGTTGCAAAACCAGCAGCCACAAGACAGCCTGCCAACAATGTGCGATCACCGCTTTCTAAACCAGCAGCAAACCATGCTGGAGGTGACAGTCAGCTGGTGGAAGACCTTCGAGCAGAGGTACCTACTAAGTACTTTCCCTCTTAGTCTTGCTTCATTGACATGTGGCATTCGTTGAACAGTGTTAGTCTGCCAGACACCCTCCTCCCTCCCTCTCTCTCACACACACTCACACTCACACACACACACACACACAGAGACACGCACACCCTACGCACACCAGGAAAAGAGGAGATCAGGTACAAACTGCACACATGCATGCGCGTGCGCGCGCGCACACACACACACACACACACCAAGAAAGAGGACAAAAGGCACAAACTGCATGCGCGCGCACACGCACGCACGCATGCATGCCTGAAGAAGAGAGAGTAAAGGGTGAAACTGAACATACACATGCGCGCGCATGTCTTGCATGCTTCGAGGCTGGCTCATGGTTCAGCGGTCTTGTTCACATTATATGATTATCTGTGCAGTTGAGGCAGCTGACGCTAGAAAAGGAAGGGTTGGAAAAAGAGAGAGACTTCTACTTTGGCAAACTGCGGGACATCGAAGTGATCTGCCAGGAAAACGAGGACAGTCAATTGATGAAGAACATCATGGATATCCTTTACGCAACAGAGGTGAGTGGGCTGATGTTTATATATCCCTTGCCACCACCTGGTTTGCAAAGGTCTAAAATCAAAGTTTGTACAACTTTAGTCCTTTCCTGAAAACATGATGTAGGTCTGACTGCTGTGCTTCGGGTCTACTGTTTCTGTTGGTAATGTCCCTTCCTGCCAGGATGGTGATTCTGTAAATTCTGTTGTATTTCGGTTTGTAATGTATTACATACATGTATGCGTGATGGTCCATATCTGTAATGTCAAATGTATCGCATCCGTTGTGCCGCTGTCTGCAAACTCATTGCTTGACTGCAAAATTTGTCTGTTCTGCCACAGAATGAAGACCAGAAGTAGGATATGGAGCAGCACAATGCAAGTAACACTAACTGCATGTAGTATTAATCTTTCAGTTTCATTATAAGAGTCAGATGAGGTGAAATAGAGGAACACGACAATGACTTTAACAGTCCAGTAACTGTGCCATGCTGTCTGACCTGCAAATGTCACACAGGGAATTCCTGATACCAAAACTGCACTGCCCACATACCAGTCTCCTGCTGCTTACTGTTGGTTTGCTCACAACTGAAGTCACTCCGTTTCAGTCAGCTCTCCATGTGACACACACATGCTTATGCATGCACACACACACACCATACCACACAGACACATCACCCTACACCACTCTTATACCATGCCACACCTCACTGAAGTGAAAAAGAGAGATAGGAGCAGTACTAATAAAACAGAAAAATTTACCCACAAAATACAAAACCTTGCATAAACCATAACAAAACGCAACATGGGACACATTTACTCATTGAGGAACTAGAAACACTGCCATGAATCAGTCATCATCTTTTTCATCATCAGCAACATCTTGACAGTTTTAGGTCAGTCTCATTGCCCATGACACAACCTGTTCACAAAGCCACTTACCTGCCCAACAAACATGTAGCAAGCACATGTCACTGTGGCAGGAACTTATTCTTTTGCCTAGGCGCAGATGTGCCAACTAGTACAGATTTGCTGTATTGTTTTCTGCATAACTCAGTTAAATGCGGTTTGGTTGCGAAATATTCAGAGGAAACAAATTTGAAGTATTTCAAAAGAGATCGTTAGGGAGTACAGCCGTGCATGAACCCATGAGATAATTGGTGTGAGTGCACCACCGTTTAGTTCTCACTTCTGACTGGGATCACAAGTCACAGCGTGTCGTACCAGTAAGAGTTGATATGTTTTCAGACTGCCGTTCATTTACAAGTGGGCAATTCTGCCTTTAGTCAGCTCTGAAACTTTACAATTTTCTCTCAGCTAGAATTGCTTTGCATTTTCCCTTCTTTTTTTTTGTTCTTTTTTCTTTTTTTTAAAACTCAATATGTGTGTGTGTGCACGCTTTCTGATTTTTTCTTTGTAAGGCAGAATGCTGACAAGTGCCGAAAAATACTGACATTTGTGTGAAATAGTACTGACAGTTTTGGTAGTTGGCACCTCTGTAGGCGCTTTTATGACTAAATAACAGGAGATCTGAACTCAGCGTGATGGTATGCTCCTGTCCATTTGCATGAGTAAACACGGTGCAATAATTCAGTTCAGAAAGATGTGCATCAGCTGGCACTGCCCACGGCAGACTGGAGGCTAGTGCCATAAGTCTTGTACTTCCACTTGTGGGGGTGTCATCATCTACCACTACTTCACAGTTTGCAGACAATGGCACAACATGTCCTATGTGTTTTGGGGTCATAAGTGTAACAGCTTGAGTCAGTGTCATAATCCTGCATCTGTATGTCAGTGTCTGTGATAAACTTTAATTTTCTTTAATTTTTTCTAGAACTGCAAACACCTGAGAGAGAGGTGTGATAGCTACAGGTAGTGTATTATTACAGTGTGTTTCAGTAAGGATTAGGGGGTGGGGGATCTGGATAGCTACTGACATAGCTGACAAAGCTTGTGACATAGCTTGTCTTGAAGGTTCCAGTTTTTAGTGGATTTCTCTTTCTTTTCACAGGAAGGGTTTGCACCACCAGAAGACGAGGTGGAGGAACAGGAAGAGTACTGAGATTGCTTGAGCCCCGTGACTGTTCACCCCACGAACAATTGAAACTTTCAACAAACTTTGCCACTTCACTACTTGCATCCACATGGTGTATCTTTCTGCCTGGCCACAATTTGCTCCACCGCCTCTAGCGATTACGGGTGGATTTGTCTTTTTTTTTTCTTTTTTTTTTTTTTTTGGTACACGGGAGGGGAGTCCTCATTGCTTACTGCTGTATTCCGGAATGCCTCTTCGTTCAGTGGCTACAGGTCTAGGCCTTCCAGTGCTCTTGTTGTGAACTGTTGTCTGCGTTTGATGCAACGAGACTGGAAGGGCAGACTACTCGACAAGAAGAATTTTATCTAACTGTCTGAAGTCTGTACGATCAACTTCTTTTTCTTTGGTATGGATTCTGTGTAAGTATGTATGTGCTCAGTCGGAGCCATTGTACCAGCATCCCAGCATAAGGCTTTAGACTTGTACGTCAGTTTTATATGGCATTAAGGTGAGCGAGTGTCAGCCATGGTCAGCTTTACAGGTATATATATATATGTATATATATGACAGGTGTTCGTAGGCTTGCTTGGTTTCCTTATGCTCATTTTTCCGGTCAGGCCGATTGCGTGGATAATTGAGATAGCATATTTTGCATTTACTGTGTCAGTGTATGTTAACTGATTATCTTGGCTCACCATGTTGCACAGTGTACACCCAAATGTGTACATCTAAAAAAAAAAAAAAAAAATTAAAAAAAAAAAAAAGCAAAATGTCATCTTTGATGTAAACAGAGCTGGTGGGAACATCTCAGTCTGTTCTTGTTCAGTATTTATGGCGTGTAATCCCTTGCTGGACCCGTTTTAACAGGAAATAAAATCAACCAGCAGACCAGCCTTCATTGCAGTAATTCGTTTCATCTTCTACCTCCGTGTACCCAATAAATTCCATGGTGGCATGCTGTGATGCACCAGGCATGCTTGATGTTGCTTCAACCATGAATTTTAGTTTTCAACATCATCAACCGGTGTGTTGTTTTGGTTTTTTTTTCTCTCTGTGACTTACCTGAATGCTTGTCACTTGAATGCTTTTGGTTGATGTATTTTTGTTAAAGTTTTTTTGGTCCCCGAGCGAAGTTGCAACAGCTGGCCTTAGAGATTGACTTTTTACAGAAAAATTGGTTGTGTGTCACAGCAGCAAATTCCACTGTTCTGGTAATTGCAGCTGGAGAGAGAGATGATTCACATACAGATTACTGACAAGAAAGGACTGTTGAAGGCTGTCTCGGAGCTTTCAATGTTGCTGATGGTATGAAGAAACTTCGATGGGCGCCGAAAGTTTATGGTCATGCGCAGGTGTTAGCTTTGCAACATTTCCATCCCCAGTGATTGCCACAAACATACAGTTTGTCAGCAGCATTCTGATTGTCTTCAGTTGATTGGGTGTTCTTGCTTTTCCGTTTTGTTTGTCATGCTAATGCTTGATTTGAACTTTACACTAATTTACACACGATCACATTTCCGCAAAACCAAAACATACGTTTTAGTAGGTAAATATCTACTTTGTGTATATAATCCTGCTAAACTACAATACATAACTTAAGATTTTGAGTAATCATTCGTTTTCAGACAACTTATTATCTATTTATTAAAACAAGTTAAACTTCTACACAGTACTGGTACTTACTTTTACACAGTGTTAATATTAGTAAGTGGAGTGTCATGCATACGTAAAATCCATTGCATTTATTTTATTTTAGTAGTTTTGTTTTCAGAAGTGAGTAAGTCTAACCTGAAATTGTTTACTTTATGCATGCGCATTCCTGTCGGTGCTGATCAGCAGTTTGACAACAGATCTGACAAGGTTCAGATCTATAATGGGGTACACTGGATTAGTATGAGTATGTATGCAGAGCTGTCGAGCAAAGGTCGTGGTAAAATATTTCATGTGCGACTTGTATAGTACACAGATTGTACATTGGCCAGTATGTGGATTTGCTGATGACAATAGTGTGCCTGTGTTCCGTCTGTCTGTCTGTCTCTCTCTCTCTCTTTCTGTCTGGCATGTTATCAGCTGAAAAGAATCATTCACTGGCATGGCTCCATTACATCATGCATCATGAGGTGTAAGATAATTTTAACTCTACTCATGATTGGAGTATTGTAGATTGCCATCAACTAACAAACTGATTTTGCTGTACATGATGTCTTTGTCTTGCAATACAACAACAGAAAAACCACAGCGTTTGTACACACAGACACAGACACACACACACTTCTCTTTCACAGCCTAGTTATCTTGGCAGTTTGTTGGTGACAGCATTGTTTCCCTCTGTTCAAGTTTCTGAATTGTTGAGACAAATCCTGTCCAGTAATGCACACTGTCAGCCATGGTACCGGTTCTTATCAGACAGTCACTTTTCAATGAGATAGTATTACAATAAAATTCTGAAAACTTACCTCTATCCTTTGCTATGATAAATTTTAGCCGATTTCTGTTTGTCACCCAAGTCCTGAAGGGATTGTTTAGTGTTGAACTGTTATCTTCATAAAAAAAAAGTTATAGTTATTTATGATTCATGAAATAGTGTACCACAGGTTTGATCTCTGTGAGAAGCAACATTGTTTATCATGGTGGAAATTGCATCAGGAACAGGTGCTGGCATATGAGATTAATTTACAGCGTACAGAGGTCGACTGTTATCCTGGGTTAAATTCATATTGAGAAGCAAGTTTACAGTCTTGGTTATTGGCACATGGGAAACCAAATGACAGTGTGCTGTGTCAGTGCAGGGGCAAAGGGCTCTGGGGTTCATTGGACCTGCTTAGCACACTTGCAACTGTGGGGTGGGGGGGATAAACAGCAGTGTAAAAATATGTTGTATGGTATGACAGAAAAGGTTGTGTTTTCACTTTTGTTGTGGTTCAGTATGTTGAACAGCAAAGCATACCCTATCCATGAAAACTAAAAACCACAGTCGCAAGTTAAAGCATTGAGCAACATCAGACAGCCCCTCCCCCCCCCCCCCCCCTTTGCACCCAATAATGTAGTCTCCATGTTCCAGCAGGAAGGGTATATTTAGTGTTCTGGTTGCCGGGCACCATGACTAGAGTGACATGCTGTCAACTGCGTACACGGTTAGGCAAACACTGCTCTGGTCAATGTGGTCATCTCACACCATGTACCAATGACTTGTTTAATTAATAAAGATATTATGTTTTCATCTGCATTGACTTCCTGTGTTTTCTTCAAGGATGATCACGTCAGACAGACCAGCAGTTAAAGGTGCCAAGTGCTTATCAAGTCCATAGCACTTGGGTCTAATGAAATGGCTGTAGACCTGTACAGGGCTTCGTATTTGTATCCAGACATCAGTCATAGACTGATTCTTTTTTTTTTAGACGTCTGATTACTTTCTTACAATATGTCCAATCCTTTCTGTCCTATGGGACTTTGTCAGCCAGGACATTTTGTCCAATTATAATTGCCACAGATGCGAAGCCCTGCCTGCATGTTACTTCTGTTGTGCGTGTGTTCACTGCTGGTTTTGTCAATATTACAGGCAAAAAAATGTCTCAGTGGCTAGACCTATAAAATCATCTCAATCTGTTTAAAGAAAGTAAATCGTGTTGTGCAAACCAATATTTATTTGAATGACAAATTGTTGTGCAGTTTACACAGTAATACATACATGTACATGTATTTGCAAGACTTGAAAGTGGAAAACATAGGTGAACTTCAGTGTTTAGTTTCTCTCTCCCCCGCTCCTCAGTGTGATCTGTTCTGGCAGGTCACTAGACTTCATATATATACATATATAATCGCATCCGAGATGAGAACCTCAATGGCATACAGTGTCGCTGCAAGCGTGGTATATAGCATACTCTGTCACTGACCACGCTGGACAATGCGTATCAAAGCCAAACTACATTGTACAGTATATGTACATTTCATATTCACAGCGACCATTTCAGCATTATTTGCACATATGCACACACAACCTAATTTGATCATAATGATAGTAATTTGTGGATCGTAGGCGCTTTTCCCAATGGCTTGGCATAAGTGCCATGAGCTGAATCCAACACGCATGCTCACATGAATGCATTCTTGAACATGTCGGACATCGGAACATTCCAATCATGTGGTGCGAAAGGTCAGTTCAGCTATTTAAGTTTCAGAATTTAGAACTGCATTTATTTTAAATTTTGTTGGCTGATAATATACATGTACAAAGCAGATGGGGAGGAAGCCAGAGTTCCTGGAGAAAACCCTGACCCCAAATGAACAGCACCGTATACTAGAGGTAATATTTGACCTGATTGGGACTCGGCCTGACCTCCCACAGTGGGGTCTTGACCATCAGACTGAGTGACAACATCCCCACTCTCTTTAAAAAAAAACACCAAAAACCAAACAAAAACACTAGATGCCAGTTGCAACATTTACAACATTCTTGTGTGTGTGTGTGGGGGGGGGGGGGTTGAGGGTTTTACATCCTTTTCCACCATATAAATTGTGATACCCAAGCTGGGGCAATGAGAAAAGGACCAGCACAAATATTTGGCCTCAACTGGGATTCCACCTCATGACCCAAGCATTGGGGGCCCATACAACATTCTGAGCTAACAACAATCCAACCAAGTTGCCGTATAAAAAAAATTCCACACAACTGTTTCAAATGTCTGAAAGGATTGCAATTGCAGTCACAATACTTTCTTTTGCACTTTGCCCGTCTAATACTATATTACCTATACAACATAGGCTACTCTGGGGTTTTTTTTGTCAGATAAATGACTCAAGTCCACTTCCATCGTGGTAAAGTCCTAAGAGCACCACCTCCACGTGGAATATGTGGTCAGTGTCTGGTCGTCGCCATCCTGCCTCCCATGTTCCCTTGCTCCGGGTGAGGTGGAAGCCAAGGGCGGACAACTGGTCTGGGTAGCGGGAATGGAGGTTGACTAGAATCTGTGTGTTCTGCAGTTTCTCTCCAGGCATCAAGACATTTTGTAACTGGAACAGATGAAGGAGGAGGGGCGTAACATTTGAAATATAAATAGATGCACTACAAGTAAGGAAAGAGAAAAAGGAAGAAATGAGAAAAGTGAAACCTCCAAATATCATCTTCCCTCCTCCTCCCCTCCGTCCCCCCCCCCCCCCTCTTTGATTAGCCGCAAAATAGTCTTTGTTGCTTGCGTGGCGTTAAGCCCTACATAGTAACTCACACACACACACACACACACACTTCACATACACACACACACACACACACACACACACACTTCACATACACACACACACACACGCACGCAATGTTTCACGGGTTTTGCAGCTGTACCACCCAACATGGTACCTCTAAACTGAAGAATATCGGGCATGGGTCAGAGTGACTTTCCTTGTTCTGTTATTGTAAGTCTGTTTATGTGTTCTCTGGCCAGTTGGCATGTGCGATATCTATGTCAGCAAGAGCTCAAACTGGATCTTACCACAGTTAGTAACTCCAAGCCCTCTTGAGGATTGAAAGCCAGCACCATGCGTAGCATGTCCCAATCCATTGCTGTGGAGAGAAAGAATTAAGATAAGCCTTGGCATAATCACCTATGTGCTGAATACACCAGGACCCATAAGTAAAAGTCGAGGTTAATTTAACCCACGGCTACGGGACTAACTCAGACCAGGACAAAAGAAACCCGCCAAAAGCAAATTTAAATTAAAAAAAAAGTAAGTGAAGAAAGCAAGAAAAAAATCCTTCTATAACGGCTCAGACACCTTCCTGGAATGGGCCAGCTTCCTGATTTAAAACAAAACACAACAGAAAATGTAACCCTAGAGCTAGTTTAGTTCGAGGTTAGGCTGTAACCCAGGGCTAAAAGCCCTATCCTCGACTATTACATACGGGCCCTGTGCTAGTCGCAAAGTTGACCAAAATTTCCTTGCCCCTTTTAGGAAGCAGGTGCATTTATCGCTCATTTGATTTTGTCAAAAGTTGCATTTTGGCAACTTCTTTTGCTAATTATTTGACCCAACAAAAGAAATTCTTCGCATTGACAGAACCTGTTTTAGTTACAGACTCATTTCTCGCATGTTTTCCTTTTCCCCTACTCTCTTGGGTTTTTTATGTCTCTGTCACAACATTTCTCCAAAACAATAACGTACCTAATAAACTCTGAAGGAGAAGCTTGAAACCCGACAGCAAAGCCAAGGTCACATATTTGGTGATCTTGACCTCAATAAGGTCAATGTCCCGGTTGCCCTCGGGCTCTGTGAGGTCAAAGTGCAAACCAAGCAAGATCTTTTTCCAGTGATCGATGTTGATGGTTCGGGGCTTGGCTCTCACGTCGATGTACAGGGATGGGTAACCTAGACTACCGTCCGGGTCTTGCACTGCACGGATGGCTGTGTCCATCTGAAAATGATGCAGATGGTACTAATCTGTGCTGAGGGGCGGGGGCAGTTGATCAGTCAGTGTTACTAGATTGTTTAACCCTTTCACTGCCAGACGCGTTTCGGTTCACTCACGGATAACATCTCTTCACGTCACTCTGCTGTAAACAGGACTCAAAACCTGTACTGCGTCAAAGAGCTCCCCCCCCCCCCCAACTACTGGAAAATACAGATTTAACATTTTCAACTAATGTAACAGGTGGCCTACTGGTACCAGTCATGAAATAATGCGACAGCGGCAGTGAAAGGGTTAAGTTTAACAGAGCTTGAAAGCAGCATGGGGAGGAGGGGGGGGGGGGAGGGGCTTTGACGACAATGCCATTTATGTCAAAGGATATTACAGGACTGATATTATATAAATAAGACAGCAAGAAATTCGTATTCTCACTCATTAATCCTCGCACCACATTGCGTTGAATTGCGTTTCACAGTTTTAGGTCACAGTTTGTCAGTTTTCTGTTTTAGCATGACTAAAACGACAGAAACGTACAGCCTACGGACGGTACTCAAGGATAATATACTACCAATGCCTCGAAGGCGTAGGGTGGGGTGGGTGTTTGGGGGTTTACGCGAAGGCGTACCCCAGAAAGATGAAGTCTGTAAGTTAGTTAGTTAGTTAGCCTAGGGCTTTACGCCGCGCAAGCTGAAGTCTGTAAAACATTCAAATATTCGACGAGAAAAAGAACGGGGTGGGGGGGGGGGGACTGAGGGGAAAACAAAAGAAAAACTTGAAGAAGAAGAAGAAGAGAGAGAGAGAGAGAGAGAGAGAAAAAAAAAAGCAGAATGGCACTAGCAACAAACAAAACAGAAAAGTGGTATGTTTTGAAATGTACTATATAGGCTTCGGTCTGCACTGATTTCACCGTCAGCTGGCATAGACCCCACAAAGCTAACTGACATTTGCGAGAAGGAAGCTGACGGCCTGCTTGGCTTCGCTGCACTGGATGTACACGGTCAGCAGGCTTTTCAGCGGCTCCTGCCATCTTCCCGGCGGCTGTGTGTCGCTTAGCAACCGTGTCAGGTACAGATGTTCACTCCCAGTCCCGTTCCGTATCACTGTAACACGCACGAAAAAAAAAAAAAATGATAATAAAAAAAAATCAGAGTACGTAGCTTGTCTTATTCACTGTAATAACGTTTTGTCCGTCGGAAGAAAATATATCGATCACTTGCACAATATCACCAGTCTTGATTACTTACTTTCACGTTGCAGATTTGAGTGCGACGGTTACACAATGAAATGAAACGGATGTCCAATACTGGATTTGACTGTCAAAAGTCTTGGGAACAGAAGTTAACAGTACAGTACATGCAGAGTGCTCCTGTGTGTCAGCGTGCCGTCCGCTGCTGTGTGGTGTAATTTCACAGAGTCCGGTCCGCTGACGACATTCACCGACTAAATAAAATTCAACAACCAATAAAAACCATAGTACTAAGATGACAATGAACCCTCTATTGTGATTATGCTAAGAGACGGTTGTCTGTTGCTCGCGGCAAAATCCCTTTTGACACGGGAATGCTTTTGGCCAGCTGAGCTCCAACACTGACCGACGACGGGTACTGACAAACACAAGGAGTTTGGTTCGTGAAAGAAACAAGGGCAAAGTCCGTTTGAGTGCCGGGCGGTGTTTGGCAGGTCACTCGTCCATTAAAGCACGGGATTACAACTAGTTCTAATACGACACAATAGCCAGCTCTTCAGTGTGAGAGCCCTGCACTACACAGAAAGGCCATTTTGTAAGATTATGGAGAGTAGCCATTGCACAGTTTGGGTTTTCAGGGATTTGAACTCATGACACGAGCATTGAAAGTCCATATAGTCCAGAGCTCTATCAGATCGGCTGTCACGGCTGCTTGAGACCGCTCAGTCTCAGATATACAATGTGATGTGAAATAGATTAATCGGGTTTAGTTCAGTCTGGAGAGGGGGGGGGAGAGAGAGAGAGGGTGGGTGTTTGGGAGTTTAACGTCCTTTGCCACTACGCATGAATGATATCAAAGACGGGACAAGAAGAAAAAGGCTAGCACAAATATTGGCCCCAGCTGGGATTCGAACTCAAGACCCGAGCATTGAAAGTCCAACGCTCTACCATTCGGTTATCCGGCTCCCAGAGAGAGAGAGAGAGAGAGAGGGGGGCACAACTGATACTGATCAGCCTTTATTCAGTTCGTTTGAAAAAAGTTTGACCGGCGATCAAGATAAGATCAATCAAAATCGACCGTCGATCGACGAACTTGAAACAGGCCAGAGATATGCTGTGAACAGTTTCTACGAAATGCACGTACGATTGACTCAATGCGGCCTGACTGTGCCAAGCTGATTAATTGTGATTGTTCAGAAATACTTCAGTTCCGCAGTTTCGAATCTGCTTTTTCATTCACACACTGCATTTTCGTCTGTGTTGTGAGTGAGGGCTGATCATTTCTCTCCCGTGGGCCACCTTTGGTAAACACGCGGGTTTACAAAGTAATGAGGTAATCATTTATCAAGATAAAATGTATCCACTCACCACATTTTGGCTGTGCCATTTATTGTCTTCTCTCCGTTTGTCTGACCAGAGTGAACATACCAGCTGTGGTGCTGTAATCACTATCAGCTCTGACCGTCCTGATTTGACCACGCAACAGTTATGACCTACCGACCTACACAAATATTCAAACCTAGAGTTCTTTGCGTTGATTACTTCTATGCGTAACGTAACGTACCCGACTCTCCTTATCTCGGTTAGGGCTGCATATGTTTCAATATTGATCCCGGACTTAGGACATGAGTCAGGCACATCGGCAGGCTTGGTGCATTTCAGTGTTGAAGTTAAACTTTACTTGCTTGCACACACAAAACATTTGCCACAGAATGGTACAGATAATTCCGGTTTTGAAGTTGATTTTCACACAACCAGTCTCTGTATGCAGATTTGGCTTTCCCACACACACTGAACATATTCTTGTACCCAAAATACGCTGCATGTTACATCTCACGACAGACTCAGTCGACTATGCTCCCGTTTTGAAGTCGTTGCCACGAAACGTTTCACTGCGACAGCAATGCTTGCAACATCACATGCGGGCCGGGGTGACTTGTACAAATACCCATGACGTATACACTGATGCAGAATCACAAGAAAAGGCGGTGCGTTGACCAAACTTCACTGATGTAATACACCATCAGCTGGACATAACATGACACTCACGCACTAGTCTAAGTCCATGTTCACACACAAAAAAGAAAAGAAACAATTCACCACCATCACCAACCTACACGACGTAATCTTGACTTTTCGCGCTCGCTCATGGATCGTAGCACAGCCAAACAATCGGTAATTGCTGAGGAAACTCCAATGAGTAACTTCTGATCCCCAAGTCGCTTGACCACAACCGACTTATTATGCTTTCACGAGCAGTTTGGCTCAACCTGGGTTATTTCCGCTTCGCCGCACTTGCTTCGCTGACGGACAAGATCGGTCACCTAGCCATAGTCCGCCTTCTTTCACGGGAACTCCGAGAACGTAACTGTGACACGAGGCGGACTTTTTTTTTGGACAAGAAATGAATGGCTTCTGGCTCGGACGGAAAAATAATATAGTGGCCCTGGGTCCACTTCGACAGCCTCGTGATCAACAGCCGTTGACACGTCACTATAACATGTCAAATACACCCGGTGTAAGTGCTTTTGGCGTGCTAACTGTTCGGGAAATGTTGGCTCAGGTAAAGCAGATCAGCCTAACAGGGCACTGGCTCAGTTATGGTATTCCAGTCGACTCATTACTGTCGACACCGCCGCCGGACAATTATCTGTAGCTCCGGTTGACCATCGACTTACCGTCCAGGACATGGAAGTTTTCGCGTCCGCAAGGAGTTTCTCAGTCTTGGCATGTTTTGCGTACGCAGAAGTGACCCGGACCATGTTTTGCTCTTTAAAATTTCGAACGTGGTTTGGTTTTTTAATGTACTCTAGATTTCCTGTAAAGAGAACGACAGTTATCCTTCCGCGGCCGGGCAATTTTTTTTGCGTACACTGATTTCCTTTCAACAGAACATAAGTCTGTCTCAAAAAATCTCACATAAATATACAGAGAACCCGTATCTGATTCAGTAGTTGCCATTTTTTGGTCAAAACGGGCTGCCATATGAACAACATGAAAAGGATATAA